>CM031239.1:992864941-993417579 GCA_018340775.1 Taxus wallichiana var. yunnanensis
TAGATGTGATTCCCTCTTGTGTGTGTGATGATGAGTATGTTATCCGATAAAAGTGAAAGATGAGGGTCCTCCACCGATGATTGTGGATATAAATGTGTGTGACCATCCTCTAAGAGTGTTGTTATATGAGATGGACACACATGCAGGTGAATGAAGCCTTTATGCATGCGCCAATGAGTATCTGATAGGAATATTTGTGTTAAAAAGTGTGCAGGTGATGGAGACTTATGTGAAGTAAAATGCGGAAATGATGGACCCCTATGTGAAGTGAAACGAGGTGGAAAAGTATCTCAAGATGAAGGATCTATCCTAGTGATGGATCTAGAATGATGTGATGGACTAGTAGATCATGAGACCACATAGGCCATGTGCGAATAGGCGAGCTAGGAGAAGTTTGTGCTTTAGTTTCAAGAGGTCGCGGGGACCTAGATGCTCTAGTTGATGTAATAACAACCTCAAGAGGAGGATATGGCCATGGAGTAGATGGTGGAACACCATTGATAGAGATGAATTGGTTATTGTGAATGAATTTCAAGCATAAATGATTCATGGAAATGATAGCTTGAGTTTTGTGGAGCCAAGTGAGACCTAAGAGCATGTCACACCCTTCAAGTGATGGTGCCACAAGAAAAGGAACAAGCATGGTGAGAGGACCGATAGTGACTAAGAGTTGAACAACACCATATGAGTTGGGAATTGGATATGAAATTTGCGATAGCAGATAGCCAATAACAACAAGGAGTGTAATGGAACATGCGTTGATGGGCCAGGATGGATCAACTTTAGTGTTATTGATAGAAATGGATCTGATAGAAGTGCTAATGTGCAAGTGATCAGAAGAGAATGTAACATGATAATCATGATCAAAGAAAGAAATAATTGGTGGGGAAAATTCAGTATTAACAACTAGGAAATAAAGAGTCCCGATATAGAAGGAGGAATTGTGGGATATATATGATTTCTTTGAGGACTTATCCACTTGTTTTTCATGTTTTGGAAGAGGATTGTTGAATTTTTTGAGATTATGATTTTCATTGACTCAGATGCGAGACATTTTAGGCTCGGAATCTTGAGTTTGTTATCATCGATATGATTTCGTATGATATTGCAAAGTTTGAAACACCTATCTATAGAATATATGACACGTTAATGATAGTCAAATCGAAAGTGCTCATTGTAATTTTGACCTTTAGGATGAGATGGATCCAAATTGAGAAGAGGAGGAATCATAATAAGATTGCTCTCAAGAAGTTTTTGTAATATAAGATGTGGAGCAATAGTAAACTTTTTATATGTATGCTTATGTGGTTTTCATTGGAGTTCTTTGGTGTTATAGATAATGTTGAAAGTGACCTTAGCTTGTAGGTTTCACGGTTGGTTTAAAAGTTGATTTATTTTGAAAGCATGTAGAGGATGAAGCTTGCTCCTGATACTTAAGCTTTCCTATAGATAAGAGTTTAGTTTCATGTAGCTTGAGAGTGTGACACAATTGATCAAATGATGGAGATGTTTCAAATAGGATACTCTCTTGAAGAGGTAGTAGTAATAAATTTTGAAAGAATAAGTCTTGAATCTCAGAATCTACAAGAACATTAGACATCTTAATGAGGTTATTTTTGTATCGTAAGACATAAACCGCTAGCTGTTCACTAGACCCTTTATTAAGTTGTGCAAGTTGCACGTATGATACCTTACAACCGATATTGATAGAAAAATGAATAAGAAAAGCATTGGCTAGATGATTGAAAGATGTTACTGAATGGACAGGTAAGTCATAGAATCAACACATCACATGATTGTGGAGACTTTGAGGAAAAATCTTAGCTAGAAGAATGTGATCATCTGCAAAATTTAGACATGCCACATGGAATGCTTGTAGGTTTTCTTTTGGGTAACGACATGACCATTCAAAATGATAAGCTTGGTGGTGAAAAAATTAGGAGGAAGCAAGTAAGTGGAGATGGTGGGTGCTGAAATAGAGTTTTTGATAATAAAGTGGAATCAAGGTGGAGATGCACGAGAAGTAGCTTGTTATAATGGAGGTTTTTTTCTTGAAGTTCCTAATAAAGGAGGCTAAATATTGAGTGCCATCGGGCTTTGCGTGTGAGAAACAAGAGGTGGAGTGAAGTGGTTAGTGGGAGTAGGGATAGAAATGAGGAAAGTAGAAATAGGCGAGAAGAGTGGAAGTAGGTGGTTGAGTAGCAATGGAGGTTGGAATAGCAACAAAAGCATTAAGCTCCATAAAGTTGGGGGCTTCCTCACAAGCGACAAATAAAATCAATTATAAGTCTTGTGGATGCTCAACGATATAATCATTAAGGTCTTTAAGGTGGGATTTAATGAATTTTCCATAAAATTGAGCAATAGTAATAAAAGTATAAGATCCCTAAGGATAAGATGGATTTAGAGATCGGGTTCACAAAAATTATTAAGCAAAATATGGATATTATATGCCTAATCTGATTGCTATTTTAGCAAAGTAAATAAATAAACAATTAAGTACGTAAATTAACCCAAAAAAACTAAGCCAAAATATGTAAAACCCTAAGTGCAAATAATAGGTAAGATAACTTAGTTGTTTCACAATAGTCCCTGGATTGTGCCACAGTGCTGACCAAATGCACAAAGATGGAAAAGTGTTGCACAGATCCTTGGAAAAGTGTGAAGGATGACGATCTTCTTGGACTGGGGTGCCTGGAGAGGGAAAGGGGCATCTGTGGGCGCCCTAGGCCTATTTCTAGGTGCATGTGTCTCCGAAATGTTCGAAAACATCCTCTACGAGTACTCGAGAGGTATTCGTTGTTATTTTCATTTGGTCATTATGAGGTAGCGCAATGATCGCCAAATTCGCTGGAAACATGTAATGAAGTATTGACCTGTAAAAACCTCAAATAGACATCAAATCCTAAAAAATAAAGATGGAGAATGAGAGGTCAGGCTGTCTTCGGTTGTTACACAATAGTGATCTTATGTCTCGAAAAACCTGCACTACATCTCAGACCCAATGTAGTTCTATGTGTGTGTGTGTTGAATTGTGCCCTAGGTGGCTCTTGTGCGTGTCACACTTGATAACAAGAAAAATAGCTAGATGTAAATAAATGTAATAAATGTGTGCATGGAATAGAATGAACTCCCATGCTATAAAGTGTGTATGTATAATAAGCTAGATGGATGCAATAGATCTCTTAGATGATTCAATAGATGTAACCTTAGGTGGTGATATCACGGGGGTTCATTAGCCTGCAATATCCTAGCACGTGGGTTCATATTGAGGTAATTAAAATTAATAAAATTAAATTCAATATACCGTAGACATGAGGGGGTGAAAGGGTTTAATTTATTAATGTTTTGAATGTGTATTGGGGTAGGTTAGAGAGATGGGCCAAAGGAAATAGAGGTTTACTTTTAATATAAAACTAAAACATTTGAACCCTAGTTTTAAAAGTAAATACCTTAAAATTGGAAAAGGAGTGTGGTCATAAATTAAATTATAATCTTTTTTTAATAAATAAATCTAGATTCTTAACCAAGAAATAATAAGATGGTAGAAAACTAGGATTGACTATGCGTTTCAACACAAGTGATATTATTTCACCATCTTAATTATTTGAAGAACTATTGATAAATGAATAAAGCTTAACATATATAAGGTGACTTGTAATATGTATTCAATTGCTTCAAACTATCTTTGAAAGGAAATCTATATTAAAAAAAATTGAGTGAGAAATATAATGTATTTTTGTCTAATATATTGGGGTAGAAATAAAAAGGGGTAAATAAAATTGTAATTGAAAAATGGGTAAGTAAGGTACATAGAAAAAATAGGGGGTATTTTCATTCTAATAATATAACAGGAGGGGGTATTATCAATTGAATAATTAAAGGTAGAAACTAGAATTAAGGGTATTCTTTAATAAGTGCTATACCATACTTTTACTAAGTGAATCCCCGTGGGTGATATCTAATGCTTAGTGCTTGGTCCTTTATTCTCGATCACATAACTTTATATTTATATGATTCCTATGCTTGAATTTTGTAATTAACCCCAAAAAGGTTGACTCCCAAAAAGATAAGATGCTCAAACAAATAGAAAGGACCCAAAAGATGTAGACAAAGTACAAAGGGGTCATGTGTGCCTAGAGGGGATGAGACTCCTGGTGCTTTGGCATCCCAGCTAGCGCCGGTGTCCACGATGATACATGCTTGGGTATAAAAAGGAAGAATGAGAAATTAAGGGTGGAAGACCAAAAGTGGCAACAAAAATTAAAGAAACGTGGTAAAAGACATGAGTTAATTAGTACTTTTCTTACTCAAGAATCATATGAATAGTAGTATGTAATCACGACTAGATAATTATCCATTGTGTGTGTGATTTTGTGTCGCATCTATCTAACATATTTCTTTTAAAATACCTTTGTTTATATCTAGATACTAAATACTCAATGGTATTGGGAGACATTTTTTGTTATCAAATACTGTTGTTTATCTCTAGATAGTGAACACTAAAGATTTACTCAAAAGTAATTGGAGGCTTTATCTATGAAGCATTGGATGTTGAAAGGGCCACTTTGTACTGGAAGATTCATTAAGATACTTTTTGAAGTGACTTTAGAAAGCGTGGTTCATGCTGAGATTATACTAAGTACAAATTTAGGTGGAGTTTGACCTAACTGTTTTACTTCTTAGAGTATCTCAGGGACTACTTTGATCTTTGTGCTTCAACTTAGTGTTCCAAAGATAGTCTTATTTGAGTTAGTTTCCACCAATGGGTAAGCAGACCACAGGTAATTAAGAGCATAATTGATAAATCCTGTTGCACCACAAGTAATTAAAATTATAGCTGCCAAATCCTTTCATACATGCTTTCGATCATGATTTTCTAAACATACTGAATCTGTCTGATTTTATCCTGTCATTTTCAAACTATTATTATTTAAAAAATTAATTTTCATTTTTCTACAAATGGATGTTTAGTTGACTTTTTCTTCTCGGTGTAGCAGTTAAAATGTTATATCTTCCGAAATTCCGATTCATATAAACTCTACGATTTTTCTAGAATTGTATATTATTTGTCCCTTGGGTATGAATTTGGATGTCCAAATGTAGTAATTGTTATTAAAAGTTTGTATTTACGTCTCCTTTAGCAATTCTATCTAAACTGAACATTACTTTGAGTTTTGTCTATTGTTACAGGTATGGAGATATCGTGCCCACTGACAATACATCAAGATTTTATAAGTGTTTTCTTGAGGTTGGAAGATTTTTCATCGCTAATAGCCTTTTCCTTTCAAGTTGGATAAATAGTAAAAATTTCATTTGTAAATTAATACAAGATGTATTTCTATTGTGTATACTTTACTAGGGCAAGGAGAGGGGGCCTTGTTTTTCTGATCTCACTTATGGAGTGTTTGGATTAGGAAAAATTATACGAACATTTTAATAAGGTATTTCTGTTACACCATGAATAACATTTGGGGGTTTAATTTAATCTGTTGAAGGAATGATTATATGAAATAATTATAATTATAGGTCCCCTATTGAAATCTCACAAATATGCTTGCTCTTAATTATTTTCAATTTCTCGCTACTATCTTATGAATTTTTGGGCCTATTTATAATAATGAACTTGTCTAAAAATTAACATATCTAAAATAAGAATTATGTTTGGTAGTAATGATGAGTCTAAACATTGTTACCCTAAAAATGAAACACAAATACAATAACATTAATATGCATTCCACTTGTTTATGTTAATGGGCCACAATACAAATGTACATGAGAAATCCCAACATTTTAAATTTCCCTCCACACTTTAAATACATCTACTTTGGCAGCATTTTTCATTTCATGGTCTTGTTTGCATTTAATGTATTCTTCAAATTCGTTTGCTTTTATCTTTTAATTCGTTTCATATTTAACACTATATTAAGTTTAGTCAAAAATTCCTTTTATCAAAGTATACGTTGTCTGCGTTTTATGCTCCAAATAATCACCAAAGTGTCAATATATGTGAAACTCGAGTTTATAAGTCTTTAGTTTCCATCATTAAAATTTTATATAGTTGTTTGAATATGATAGTGTTGTATATCATAGTTTTGAAAAATCCTCTTGTAATAGTCATAAAACCATCTCAATTTTTAAGTATGTCATGCTTGTTTCATTTAAGTCAAAACTCATCCATTTATGTTAGTCATATTGAAAAGTGATATTTAATTACTTATCATCATTCTATTGTATAATCAAAAGCAACATTTTACATCATTTTTATTTTCAAAGTAAAAAATAAATAAATTGTGTCAACATGTTAGCATAATGTCCACAGACATGATCAAATACAAGTCAGATAAGGGGAGAATTCATATGCATGGGGGAACAAGTTTGGGGTTCCATGCGTGAAAGAGAACAAAAGTCATGAGTGACTAAGTTGAAAAGTTGTGGAATACTAACTTCATCTTCGACGGTGTTTTCTATATGAAGTATTCCATGGGTTTTGTATATGAAGAGGTCCATGTGTTTTTCTCAAAACTCATAGAACAAAGAAAATGGTCACGAGTCAAAATCTGCAGACATCTTGACAAAGGAAAATAACCAAAGAATATTTTGAAACCACACTAGACTCGAACTAGAGGACCAACCACAAAGAACCACAAAAATTTAATGAAGTATGACGTCTTTTTGTATGGTCCGGTAATGTGCGATGGACTCAAGAGATTGTGTTGTAGTTGTTTTCATTCATCTTGGGGTGCTCATTCTGTATTATAAGTAAACTATGCAAAAATCACGGCGCCCATACTCATTCTACATGTGTTCGGGGATGGATTATAGCTAGGAGTTCATTTCTCCTCTCTCCTACTTATCTTTCTTCACTCCACAAATTGTAGAAATATAAGTTCTTGCATACTTTGTAATTCTCCCTTTTCTTCCTTAGCAATTTTCAATATCTTCTCTTTGAAGCTCAAAATTTCATGCTTTTAACCTCTGTAACTCAGGAATGGAGATTTTCTTTCCTTTACTCTACATGTAAAATGTAAAGAATTGACTAATGCAAGTGCGGTTTCTCTTTTCCTTAAATACTCTATGTTTGGTGTGAATTTCTCCGACTTCTTGTTTTTTTGTATTCTTTCACCTATTTGCATTGGGCTGCGTGCATCCTCACAATCTTATATATGTGTCACTTAGAATTAGGGAAGTTCTACCTTCTTCGGTGCTATCATACCCCTTTTATCTTAGTTTTCTTATTTATTGCATCTCTCTCTCCTTGGTCCCTTGGAAATGTTAGTGTAGGATTAGTTGTAGGAATAGTCTTAGCATTAGAAGTAGGTTGTGTTTTGTAGTTTTTACAATCCGCGTAAGCAGAGGAAGTAATTTTCCTTCTCTGGAGGTCTATCTCAAGTTGCAAGTTCTAGACTTGGATATAGTCTCATGTTGCCTCAAAATCATGGATCGTTCATGATTTAGAGAAGGGTGTAATTTTGAGCTCCAACAATTCCTTTTCTTAAATTTCGTCATTAAATACCCTAGAATCGACCAAAAGTGATATAAATATAAGTTTATAAAAAAATAACAATTGATGTGGGAAAACAAAGCAACATGAGAGAAGCACCAAAGGGGATAGTAGCACCTATGTGCTCATATCCCTACTAGGTGCAAATGTATGAAAGGATCCAAAGATAAAACAAGATTTTATGAGTTAGGTAACATATTATGCAATGTTGAAAGGTAAAGGGATAATTCCATAAAAGGAGAGGAAAAAACATGGAAAGATAAAATAATGTCAATGTAAAGCAAAATAGGTGTTGTTAATGTCTATTTTTCATGCTTTGGAATCATGCATACAATGACATAATAGATGTGTGATATATTAATAAAAGTGCATAATTTTATGTCTAAAAATTGGCAAGTCAATATAGAGCACCCATTGTGAAAAAATGGGTGTTGTCAACTTGAATAGTGGTTTTTTCTTTCAAGTACAAAAACCTACAATTTAAATGTTGTTTCTATTTTCTGTTGGAAAGGGTACAAACTTGGCTTGTTGTTACCGGATTAAGAATGTCTTCTAGACATACCTTTTAGTTTATACACATTATTGGGTTGTTTCTCAGTACCTCGGGAGACCACCAAATTTTTCTTGTTCGAAAATGTTGTCAAATAATCACTAGAGGATCTCATGGATTGGTTTTCTATTTTAGGTTTCTCTTCTAGTTATTATCGTGAATCTACCATGAAAGGGAATTCCTTAATCATAGGACTATAGATTTAGCATTGAAAAAATGTATTTTGAAGGTTAATATAGAGCATATATTGTGAAAAGTTGGTATTGTCAACTTGAATAGTAATTTTTACCTTTAGCTCTTTGCAAAACTTGATCTCTACAAAAATCCTTTTTTGATGGAGAGATACATAAAAATTGGGTTGCTTATAGAAAATAAAAACCTAAGGGGTTGGATAATATTCTTAGTAAACCCCATAGGAGAACATGTAGCCTAAGAAACTCCACCCAATAGTGATTTTAATATTAGGCTTCTTGGTAACCTAAGTGTCTTTAGTCAAATGGGAAAACACAACTAGGTTGTTTCAAATGAAACATGCACCATGGTTAGTGATGGCTTTGTAGGGCTAGTAAAATAGAAAAGGAAGAAGAAACTGGTCATGTTTTGAACCGCTTCAACCATAAAAACTTGGGGTTTCTAGTGGTTTTTAATCCACTATTTGAGAATACCTTATGAAGGGACTTGACCAACCAAAAAAGTAACCAATGTGAAATTTTTGAACTTCCGAGAGGATTTATCAAATTTTGGGAACTAATACCACATCAAGAAGAGGGATTTCAGTGGTGATATCCAATACCTCATGGAGGGATTCTAGAACAAACTTGTGAGGATTTTTTGGTCATTTTTATCTATATCTTTGATGGTATTTCCTAAATCAAATGGTGCATCTTCCATGGAGGTAGCAACTAGTAAAGGGGTTGTCCAAATGCCACCCAAAAGGAAAAATGAACTATTGAATTAACACACTAAATTTGTAGTTTATTCAAGTTAATTACATTATCCTAGTCAAGGGTTAGATCATTAGGGAAAGGTCAAAAGAGCTCCCGATGTTGTTTGCAAGTTTTCACGTCTTCCCTAAAGCTTTGCCTTCGCTGCTCATGGCTGCATATTTCCTTTGCTTGGGGGAGGGAAGAGGATTCCATTGCACTAGTTCTTATTTTGGCGATCTAGGAAATGAGTTTTCAGAGCGAGCGTCTAGTAGTGGTGTGCCCTCGGCCACACCTAAAGGTTTTGGGTCTTCCCCTGCGCCTTGACTAATTATAAATGGCATATCAGAAATGGGAAGGAACTGATGCAGTTTGAACTACAGATTTGATGGGTTTCCACCGACTACAGGGTTGGGATTTGACTTCGCTTTCCAATTTATTTTTCGCATTTGGATTAAGACCACTCTCTGCATTATGTTACCTCAGCACGCTCGTGGTATGGACCTTAAATATGCTCTTTCCCTCAAACTGAGTTGTAGATTAGATCTCATTAATCTCAACTTTGGCGACAAATATCTGGAAGATAACTCCCTGCTAATTTCTTATGGGATTAAAAGAGATTCTTTGATTTTTATGTCGGGGTTTTTAAGGGGAGGAACCAGAGCTCGAAACCCTACTTCATTTAAAGAGGCTCTATTTAAAAATTTCATGTCTACATCGGTTACATCTATCCCCCATTTCCTATTTTGTGGATCAAGTTGTGGATTCCCCTTCTCTAGAAATCATGAGTGCAAAGTCTCTAACCTTCAAAAATAATCTGGAGAAAAAGGCTCTCATCTGTAGATTTAATGGTGTTTGGCCTTCTACAAATGCTCTAATCTAGTGGATTCACTCCAATTGGACAAAAAATTGTGATCATTTCTTCTGTGCCAGAGGCTTTTTCATCATTCTTTTCATTGATCAGGAGGATTATCAGAGGGTCATTAATGAGGGTCCTTGGTTTTGGGGTTCGGCGGGATTTTTCACTACCCCATGGTTCCCACAATTTGACCCATGCTCCTACTCCATCTCGCGTGTCCCGGTTTGGGTGAGGTTACCCAACCTTCCTCTCAATTTTTATCTTGCTGTGGAGGATATTGGGAATTGCTTAGGGAGATTCATAAAACAAGATGACATGTAGTTTCATAGTGGGCTACTCACTTATGTTAGAATTTGTGTTGAAGTTTACCTCAGTAAAGGACTGCTAGATAAAATGATCCTTAAGATGGGAGATGTGTCCCACATTCAGTCTCTAGATTGCGAAAATACAACTTTCAGATGAAAAAATTGTAAGACTCTAGGACATATCCAATCCTCTTTCCCTCATAAGAAAGCTCATTCTGCAAAGAAAAATTCTTCCAAATGATGGAATATCCCCATTCTTGAGGAGGATTTGGATTCTGATTCAGACGTTCAAGAAGATAAGGGATTAGATCCGTTGGCTACTACTCAATCTGTGAAAGCAGCAATTGAATGTGTTGTCGTGGATCAACGATTAGTGATACCCCACCCGATCGAGAGACCTACTCTTGAAATCAAAAGGTCTCATAAATCTGATCATTCTAATTCCGATAAGGATGGCCCCATCTCTCGAACACATAAGCGTAGAGTGATACTCCTTTGATCTTAGTGATATCTAATATGTTGGATTCAGAGGAATAATTACTAGAGAATTGGTAGTTGGTGCACTATGTTAGCATATGGATTTACACACATGCAAATGACATGCAACAAAGTATGGGAACGAAGTCCCTCCTCAATTAAGGTGAGGATTCCTTTATTGAAAACCAAGATCTGTATTTACATATGTACATTCAAAATTGTCTAAGGGGGTGTTTTGGAACATCAATGGAAAGAAAAGTGAATGACAAAGATGCAATGGAATGAAGGAAAGGAATGGAAAGGAATGAATGGAAGTAACATGCAAGAGTTAGGTAAAAGCAAACCCTAATATTGTATGAAGAATAATGATGAATAACTAACACAAATAAAACGGAGTTTGAGTTAGCTAAACAAGAATGAGTAAAAGGGAACACACATGAGCAAGTAGATAATCAAAGCTTGTTCATTGTGAACTAGAACAACGTATTAATATAGTTGACAATAAGATCTAAGACAATATTTGTATGCAAGATTCAAATGCTAACATCTAATAAACATAAGAACACCAAATGTTACAAGAGACAATGAATGGGACAAAAAGTTTATATTTCATTAACTCCAAAATGTCTTCTCAAAAGAATGGAAAGTTTCTTTCCTGAAACATAGCTTCTTGCACAAAAGTATTTTCTTCTCCTCTCTCAAATATCACCCTTACAAATTAGCCCCTTACTCCCTTTAATAACCCAAAAGTTGGTTACAAAGTAGTTAGGATTTACGTGCACATTAAATACGACACTTAAGAGACTTTGAATTTTTCAACCAACTTTTAAAAAGTGATTAAAAATAGAAACCACTTAACTTATCAAAAAAATTTCAAAAGTGAGTTTAACAATAACCTTAATTTATAACAATTTTAAAGTCATTTTACGAAAAGGACATAAATAAAAGCAATGGGTACATGTGGACCCCACTTAAATGACTTGGACACACACATAGAAATCATAGTCAGTAATGTGCCACCTATATCAAGACACCTAGGATCAATGTCTTATCCATTGAGCCAAGAGTCCTCCTATCCCGATCATACAAGAATGAACACATCGACTATGCTCTGCAATCCTCTAGATGACAAAAGAGTTAAACTTGAAACTTGAGCAATTCATCCACCTCTCTATTTGAGCAACATCCTTGTATGAGAATTTTTTTCTTTATTCCAATTCACATTCACAATTATCCACATGCTCTGAAAACCTTTCCATGGTGAATTTTTCATTTTTCGCAAGAATGTAGTCATTATGCAACCTTGGCTTGTTAGAATAATGTTCTTGATCTTTCACCATTGAGAATATCTTCCAAGAGTTGAGATTGTAATCCACTTCCTAGAGTTATGTATTTCATTTTTTTCACTATCCTGAAGTGTTTCCATTCTGATTCACTCACGATCATCCAATTTGATAACATTTCAACTTTGAGACTAGCCAATGAAGTATCGTGCTCGCTGCTAATTCGGATTTGATAGGGACACGCTTGAATGATGTGGCCTTGCTTAATGATCCACACAACTACACTTTTCATTGGTCTTGGTATGTTAATGAATAGATCGTACAATGATTAAGTGAAGACAATTGATGTAGACAAATTTCTCCCATTATTGATCTTTACCGATAATAATGGCTTTTGTCTCCAAAGAGACCTCTGCCAATAACTACGACCTATATCACAAAATGAGGAAATCAAAGGTAACACATTGGTGTCATTGAGAAGTGTCGTGCCAAGGATACGAGACTGATAACTCACAAGTTGAGGTCACTTCCACTTTGGAGCCGTTGGTAGTTGAGTCGCCACACTATGCAGGTGTCGTAGTACTCCGTGAAAGTGATGACCAATTGAGGAATCTATAGGGACACTGGGAAGGATTCCACGAGCGATGGACAGCTTCGGAACAAGCACCGAGAAAATTCTGACTAGCCTTCGATTGATATGCGATTGCAGAACCGACTTCGCCGATGTGTCCCAATTTCGTATCGATGATGTTCTCATGCTCGAATGGAGCAACAAGGTGGGTAGAATGCCTTAGAACACATACCACAACACCACTTTTTATGGAGATAACATGATTGTGAAGACATGACAAAAGATTAATTTCTAGCTATTACTTCCAGACTTTAAAACTGAACAAATCACCTCAAACTGCCTTGGAAAAAATAACAAATCTTATTCTAAGAAGCTCTCACTAGATGAGGGATTCTGTTGAGGTACCAAAAATTTTCTTGTCAAAGGGTTTTTTCCCATTTAAATTCTTTTCACAAATATTAAATGTCAAAGTTGACTCTTCGAAGCTGCCCAGGAAAGACAATCAGAAACTGCGAAAATCCAGTTTGGTTTTAGCACAGGAAAAATATCATACATCACCACAGGAATCTACAAATTTACAAGAGAGAATATGAATGTGGGAGAATCCAAATAAATAATTCATTTCTCTTGAATATTATCTGAGTTCAAAATATCGACTCTCAAAGTCAGTCTCCTTGACAAGTTGAAAACTGCGCGTAGCGAAATTAAAAATACTGCATTTTATTTTCCTCCGTGAAAAATACAAAACGAGCTTCGTGAATTTGAATTTTGGAAAAGGATTATATGAATTTTGGGAGAATTCAACGAACTAAACCATTCTTCTCGACAATCACTCAGGCTTGAAATACAAATTCTCAAAGTAGGCCTTCCGACAAGCTGAAACAGGTGCATTCGATGAAAATCAAATGAACTGCATTTTATTTGGCTTCCTGAAAAATGCCAAATGAAGTGTTGTGAATTTGAAAATGAGTATGGAAGTATCTCAACATGAGTAAAATTGCAGGAAATGATTGGGTTTTCACGAAAATAATACAATTTCGAGATAACAAGCTCTAAAGTTGACTCTTAGACAGACATAACCCACGACAACTTTTCTTCCACATCTATCGTTTTCTTCATTAATTTCATTTTCTTGTGCTGATATATATCTTGTTTGACATTTTTCAATGGTTCACATGATTTCTATTCATGCACATTCTTCCTCTTCATTGTGTGGCTTTCAAAATCGAGTGCATGAATCTTCTTTGGCTGCGTATTGCTTTTCCTAATGAATGCGTTTTGGAAATGTGTGGACAGTTCTTCTACTCCTCGCGTGGCAATTTGATATTTCAAATCCTTCTTCTCCTTTTTCCAGCAATGATTGTTTTATTCTATCAAACGTAGAACTTCTTCTTTTTGTATTATGCTTGGCCTGCTGGTTTTATTTGGAAAATGTGTGAACCTTTATTCCCTGTGGCTTTTCTTTGCTCCTTGCGTGAATAGCTCCTTGGCCAATGCGTGATAACCCTCTCCTTTCAAAACCTGTGTTGAATTCTTATTGTTTTTTAGACCTTGGTGTGAATGATTGAACAACTTCTTGCGTGAAGATATGAACAGATTGGCGTTGAATTTTTATATTTTTGTATTCTAGTTGAGCGTCCAACAACAGAGATACTAAGAGTCGTTCCTCGCATTGATGTTATTAAAAGAATGCATCTTAAAACTCTTTCAAACGACCCAACTGTCACTATAGTTATCAAGATCCAATACTTTTGCCTTGGGTTGAAGTTTCAATATATCCACTCCCTTCAGCGATGTATTGCAAAAGACATTTTTAATTCACCATATACAGTGGGGAGAACGAATGCATTAGATGATGCAACTAACAAATCTCACAATACCAAAAGTTCTTGGCTTTCTCCAACTGGTGTGGCTCCCTCCAACTGCGTATTGTTTTTTTTAACTTTGTGTTTGGACTGTTTTAGCTACATGGAGAGTATTACCTCTTGTGGACAAATGATTTTCCTACTCCTTGGATAAATGTGTGACTTTTCTATTCTTTGCACTTTACTTCCTTCAATGTGGACTTTTATTTTATCATTTGTCTTTTTTTTTTACAAACTGTTAGCTATTTCTTGAGTTTGTTATTGAGATATTCCTGAACTTTATTTTGCCTTCAAAAATATTTTATCTCTTCTTGCGTGCTCTTTCCTTGAACTGCGTTTTCTTTACCCACGTGGCCAGTGCATGATGAGATTTATTGGAGTTGGCCGGTTTTATTTCTCCTTGTTTTAGCGAGTGCTCCTTACCTGTGTGTGTTATGTCTGCCAACACGTAGACTTTATTACATCTAGCGGGGACTGTTTCTTTTGCAAGTGCGTGGACAATCTCCCCGTCTATGGATGCATGAATGGATTGTCTTTTTTACCTGATATAAAGTTCCCATTTGAAGCATAGCTAGGAAACACGATGCATGTCTGAGAAGGGGAATAAGGACAATTGGAAAACATATTCATTTGTTAAATAAGAAAGTTACTCTTGAGTTGCACTGTATCTTATTTTGGTCAATGCATGGGAGATGTTTTAAATTTACCAATATGTGGCCTTTCTTCGCATGTAATTGCGTATCGCTATTTTTTCCTTTGTGTGTAGAAACAGTTGTTTTTTTTTTGGAATATGGCATGGAATTCTTTGTGAAGAATAAGCTATGAATCCTTGGAAAAATATTTCTCTGCAAACGTTTCGGGGAAATAAAAAGAATTTGGAAATAACAAAAAAATTAGAAATAAAGAGCTTCAACTTCTTACGCATGACTTCTTCCATAGAGTTTCATGGAGGATTTGTTGCGAGGATTAAAGAAGCTTCTGCATAACCATTTCTTTGTTTCCGTTGGAATAACCAATTTCCCTTTCTCCGGTAGTGGGAATTAATTTCCAGGAAATATGGGAAAAAACTCAATCATTTTCCCGTGGCAATGGCAAAGCAGGCTAACAAATTCCCATTTATTTCCCCATGTGGGAAATTGGGAGATATTTTGCCAGTTTTCCATCCGGTTGGGTTGGCAGTCAGCAGGAGAAATTCCACAAGTAGGGAAAAAGATGATTTCCTCGGAAAGGGAAATCCGGGTGCGAAAAGCCAATTTGACATTCTTGACAATTGGAAGCGGAAATTTAATTTCTCCTAGCAATAATTAAAAAAACTTGTCGATTGATTTTTAATAAATATTAAATTAATATTCATTTAATTAAAAACCCCCAAAATTTAATAAAATTAATTTTATTAAATAAACGGGTAAGAAATATTAATTAATTAATTATTAACGCAATTTGTGACCTGACAGGAGGATTTCTCACCCGAAATGGACAAAACAAAAGCTGAAATGATCACAAGAATAAGATGATCATGGCAAGGGTGATAAAACATACGAGAAGAATACTTTTGATTTTTAAAAAAATCATGCTTATTAATTTTGCGAAGTCAAAATTAGTTGATAACATGCTCGAAGAAGGGAAAGAAGGGTAAAAACTGATTTTCTATCCTCTTTCCTTCTCTTCTCTTCTTCAGCTTCTTTTGTGGTTACCTCTTGGTTGTATCCACTTCATCTTGTTGCAGCTTCTTTTGGGACTACATCTCCTCTTTCCCTTTTGGTTGGCCCTAGTTGTTGTCTTTGATCACAGCTAAGGGTGTTCTTCCTCCTCTTCTTCCTGGATCTATTTTTTTCTTCTATCTCTACAAGTACAACCGTTTCTTCTCTTCTCTCTTGTGGTTTTTATTCTTTTCTCGCTTTCTGTGTGGTATACTCTCGAATTTTCCTTTTTCTCCCTCTTCTATGTACAAGGTTGTGGGCCCTTTCAACATCCTCACTTTACCCTAATCCAAAAAAATGTGTATTTAATTTTCTAAAAAACCACTGGATTTATGTGAGATTCGTAGTATGACTATAAAGATGAAACATAAACCATAAAATTTTAAAGATCCACTTTATCTCTATCGTAAAATGATCAAATCTAATACATCAATATCATTCAACTCATGATGTTGAGTAGGGGATTTGTTATCAAATTTCTTACACCAAAAATATCTTGAAACATAATTTCTTAGGGTTCTAACCATAGCTTTTGATTTGCATGTACCCTCTTTGATTTCAATGACCGTATCCTAGGCTCGACAACCTTTATGCTTCCAAAGATGTGGTGTAACAAGCTCAACTTTGCAGATGGATGGGAGACTCACTCTCTAATGGTCACTAGACTATTTTTGGAAATTTCAACATTATGGAATCTTATGAGGATAAAGTAGGCCATATCTTAATGCGTTAGTGCATCAAAAAAGGAAAACTTTGCTTTATATGCATAAAAACATGGGGCTTCTTTATTCTAATCACCATTGAAATTATTCTCCGCTTCTTCTTGGTTAGCTTAGTTTAACTTCCGAGAGGGTTAAGACAAGCAAGTTAAGAGACTAGATCATGCGCTAATGGCTGAGCAAGATTATTTTTCCTTCTCTCACGATAATGGCCTCCTTGTCTTTGTCACTAATTGGGTTACTCTGTTTGATCACTCCCATATTGGATTTTTTATTGAATGGACTACCACTTAGTCCAAGGATAATAATCCCAATTTTATCTCAATACCATTCAAATAAAACTTGAGAATGTTATGGGACATATTGTAAGGATTTAGAAGTTAGTCTCCTACCCTCATGATGAATCATGATGGATTGATTGGTGTCCTAATTGAATTCCCATACCACCACCTTTCTCAAATCATATGGTAAGAAATTTGTTGTCTACAATAAATGCACATATGATGTGGCTTAGTGTGAATTCCAAAAATGTCTCGTGGTTTGGAACATTTTCCATTTAACCTTCAACTTCAAACTTAATCTTACTCAGGTGGCACAAGTTTGTGGTGGAGGAGATGCACAAACTTCAATGTAGTGTTCAAATTTATTAAAAATCTAATTTAATACATCAACATGTCATTATACTATTACAATAAGCAGTCCTTAATATTAAAATAAAAAGTGTTACAACAAAGTGGGGTGACCATACAACTCAGAGTCCATAAAATAGAAACAAAAAAAGGCAACTGAAACACACCATTAAGGCAATCTAAATGGAACAAAACTAAAAAGGAACTGTTATCCCAATTTCCCCAAAATATTTGGTCAGAACAAGCCCCACACATAAAGGAAATATGAAGGGAAATGTTTTAGACCCAGGAGTTCATATTCTAGAATGAGGTGAAGGAAAACAGATGGTTAAAAGAGTCAAATTTGACCCTGCACAGGAAGAAATAGAAGAAACGGCCCTTTTGAGTGTTTCTATGTCTTAAATCTATTTAGCGGGTCACAGAAGGACTCATCAATGGAGTGGAAGGGGATGAGAAATATTAAACGACCGTATGTAAGAAAAATGGCTCTGTCGAGCCGTTTCCATGTCTTAAATCCATTTGGAAGGTTGCATTTGGACTCCATAATGGATAACAGGGTCAGATAAGATGGGGAAGTGACACAGAGAAGCCAAGAGAAAGAAGGGGAAAAAATGGTGAAGATTCAAAGTTTTTCGGGCTCGAAACAGTTTGAGAAAGAGTCTAAAATCGACTAAGTATGGAGGAGCCAGCAGAGAGAGCCACGTATCCTAACAGCGCTCCTCCAAAGATGAATCCAAAAAAGGGGAGGCTCAAAAAGCACCACATCTCCACATGTCCTGGCCATAATAGAGACAGGTTCAAATGGTCAAATAGAGTCAAAGGCGGACAGGGCAGGCCTCAAAATTGGCTAAGTATAAAAGTGCAAGTGGAGAGTGCCAAGTGTCATCCTGACGCATTTCCAAGAGTTAGTCCAAAGGCGGAGACCCAAATGAGCACGAGCTTGCCACGTAGCCTAGAGTCCAAAAGGATAAGAGGGACCATTGAAAAGTCCACAGACCTACGGAGGCTGCCAAGTGTCAACTCGACGCTCCTTCAAAGGCCAATTTTGAATCGGGTTTTTCAAGCAAGCGCGGTGCCTCCATGTGTCTAGTCTCAAAAAGGGGTAGAGTTGGTTGAATAGTCAATGCATGGGGTAGGCTGGCGGAGGCTACCAAGTGTCTAAATGGTGCTAATTCAAAGATTGAATAGAGAGAGGGTTTCCAAACAAGCGCAAGAATGCCATGTGTCCCTGGTCAAAAGGTATCCCCCACTAAGCAAAGGACTTAACCAAAAACATAGAAATTGAACCAGTTGGCAGAGGAAGCCATGTGTCACCCCGTACCACTCCAAGAGAAAAGTACAAAGGCCGCCCTCGACAATGAGCACCTCCCCTCCATGTGTCCCATATTAAAAGAGGCCCATTTTTCAAACATTTTTTTCCCACCTATTTTGTACATGGACCGATACAAACTTTGAAGGGGAATATCTTTCGACTCAAGGCTCGAAATATTACAAATATTACACCGTTTGAAACATCTTGATGTCCTCTATGCCATGGAAAGGCAAAAAAATCATTTTCTATAGGCCATGGTAGATGAAAATGGGAGAAACGTATTCGGGCCTTTAATGCAGGATCTTTTGCCCCAATAACCAGATCAGGTTCGATCTGATTTACCATTTCCTCCTTCGAGGTGCAAATAAGAATTCAATGAAGTCGAGATAGATTTGGGGTAGATTTCATGGGAGGCATTAAATAGTGGTGGTTGAGCTCCAAACTAGTTTTCCTACTCTTCCCTCTATGTCTGAATCTATAAAAAAAGGGTCAGGGCTTATTGTAAGGTTGTTGTTCATTTTCCTCTCTGCCTCCCCTTATTTTCTTCCTCAAGGGTTGAAAATGGAGTTTGAACCTCCTCCCCTACTATGTAAATGGCATTTTTTTCCTCTTTCTTGTAAATGATGTTCTGTGCAAACTCTAAAGTAATAAAAGACGTGTTTTGTGATGCATTTGTCCATCCTTGCTCATTTTTGTTGTTTCTTCTTGCCTCTCTTCATTGCAGGGTACCTGTGCATGTTTTGATGTTCATTTGTAGATTTGGGAGCTGTGTTTGATGGGTTTGAAATGTTTTCTATGTGAATCTGATCTTTGGCCTATGATGTAGTTTTCCATCCTCTCCATTTCTCACCTCTCTTCGTTTCAGGTAGTCTAGATAGATGATCAGTTCTCCTTCTTTGGTGTATCACCATTTTAGTGTAGGCTCTATTTTTCTTGTTTTCTTTCTCTCCCTGTCTCCTTGGATAGTTAGATTAGATTAGATTAGCTCGACTATACTAGAATAGCTCATGGAAGGTAGTTTAGGAACATGAACTAGCCTTCTCGGAGGATCATTCCCATTTGCAAAGTCCCACACTTGAGGAATGATCAATGTTTATGCAAATCACACCAAATGACCCTACCTTAGAAAATCAGATCTAAAAACTCATTTGGGGGTGCTGTGATTTTGCACTAACATTTTGGCACGCCCAGTGGGACTTAGAGGTCTTCACTTCATTACAACAAGATTGATGTGCACTTGTTGTAAATCTCCAGCTTATTAGAAGTTTTAGTTTGCACATCTGGTGACTCCATCTGGTTAAAAACCCATTCTCTGAGTTGTAGACCTTTTCCATCCATTTCCACTCATTTTCATCCATTTTCTTCTTCCATCTCTTTCATTTTCTCCCATTCCATGAGGTTGTGCAATCATGACTTCATTTCCTTCTTGGAACTCACACTTACAGCAGAGAGCAATCCACCTCCATATGCATTTACAACTCCTCCAAATCAGCATTATAATAAGAAAGGACCATTATGCTATGTCTCCCCATATGAGCAGGGTCAAAAGTCAGGTTGTCCATGGAGCTTATCAATAACAAAGGGGATGCAAACAATGGTGACAATCTATGTGGAGAATGCTAGTTTGTTGGAAAAATTCAAAAATGGAGGTTGGCATGGTTCAGTCAAGGGCATAGCACAAATGAAGGCATTCAAGATTGGTTTCAGGGAACCTTGTCCATGGGAAGGCCCTTTTCCAAGACATTACAACCCTCAGGAGAAGCTAGACTTCATGGTTGAAATGTTGCCCCAACTTGCACAATGGACTGAGGAGATCGAGGCTTATGAGTTGGAGTTTGAAAAACCTTGTTAATGGGTAAGTCCACCATCTCATAGATCCTTCTTTTTCTCTTTCTCAATATTTATCATCTCAACCCAATCTCAGAGTCAAGCTCCCATTGTTGCCCCAAGTGTTGATTCCATTTCTCCATTCCCTAGTCTTCCACCCCATTTTAGTTCTCTCCCCTTTCCCTTCCAAAAAAGTCATCCCTCAAACAAACAAGAAATTTCCACCTCCCTCCCCACCACAAACAATTGCAAAGCTGGTTGAACCCCAACCTATCACTCCTCTTGCTTTCCCAAGTCCATGTTGGGAAGAGTCCAAAAAACTAGTCAAGGAGAACAACAAGAAGAGGAGCCCAATAGAGAAGAAATGACAGAAAATCTAAAGAGTTGGGCTGCCAAATTTGGGTTTACAAAGATTCCCTTGATGGTCAAACCAATGGAGGAGGTTAGAGTTGAAGAACCAGTGGTGGTTGAGGCTGAGTTTGTAGCAGAAGAAGAACAAGAACAAGAAGAAGAGAATCAATAGTCTATTTATGGCACTTTGCCTAAAGAAGATGTTGATCTAATCCAAGTTGCACAACTAGTTAAAGAGGAGGAACAATCAGCTCCAAGTCCCATTGAAGAGGAGTAGATGGGAGAGATCAAATCAGATTTGAAGCCACTCAATGAAGAAAGCATCATTGAATATTTTTTGCTTTCATTTCAAGGGCCTGATTTGATTGATGAACCCATGATGGAGGAGGACCATATAGTTTAGAGGCTCTAAGTGAGGAGTAGGCCATAGAGGAACCTTCAGTTCTTCCTCCCACTTCATCTCCTTCAATCTCTAATGTTGAGGAGGAGTTTGATCTTTCAAACTTCATGTTTGAGGATGAGGAGAACCATGGTGATCAAATTACAGATCAAGAGGACATCATGGAGGAGGTAGAGCACATGCAGCAGGATAACAAGGAGACAGATTGTCTACTGACTTGGAGGATTGTTTTAATGAAGAGGAGCCTGAGGAGATAACATCATTTGCTCCTCCATCTTCCACCTCCAAGCACATGAACCTGCTGCCATGAAGGAGAATATTCAAGTGCAACAACTGCACTTCATAATGGCTCTCTGGAACCAAGGTTGGAAGACCATGATCTTCCATGTTCTTCAAAGGAAGAGAAAAGGTAGGCAGAGGATGTCATCATCTCTCTCACACCATCCATCTAAGAAGGTCAACAAGAAGACTCCATTTTGGAGTAAAATTTAGAAAATGGGCACATCTAAAGGATCAGACCTTGCCCAATCAGGTACTTGGCTTCATTAGAGCCAAGGGAGAAGCCAAAACTAGTCATGCCTACTTTAGGGCATGAGGATGAGCATCAAAGTACCAAGGGTCACCATCAATACCTCCAAGAGTCCAATGCCAGGTCATCTTGAGGAGGTATTTCCCATTAATATTGATACCTTGATGATTTGGGTGGAGGACAAGCTTAGAGTTAGTTTTTCACTCATGTAGGCAGCTATATTTAGTGTCAAATCATTTACATGGTTGCCTTTTGAGAAAAGGAAGCTACTTCTCCCTGCTAGTTGTAGGATTTGTTTAGCATTCTTTCTCTCTTATTAGTTTAGGAGTAGGAGTAGATTTTTTTCAGTAGAAGAAGTTCATTGCACACTCTGCATGTCTCATTTGAGGCATGTATGATTTGGTCTTTGTATATAAGTTTTGTTTGTATTGCTTCAGAGGGGCATGAGGCTAGGCTCTTAACTATTCAAGGAAGGAAGACTCATATTTGCCTGTAGTAGTTGCAAATTACAAAAAGAAACAAATGCAGAGCAACTAAAGTTGTTTCAAGACATTCCATTTGAGGGATAGATGAAAGCCCAGGTCAAAACAATTTTCTACTCTCAGAAACTCCATTTCCAATATTTTCTTATGAAAATTGAGAGTGCAGACGTGTATGGGCAGGCTCAGGGTCAGAAAAAACATAGAAAAGACATGAAATCAAGCTCACAGTGGCTCAGGGATCAGATCTTTGAAGTTCATATCAGTTTCATGTTTATCAGGTAGACTCCATGCCCAATGGATGCTTCAAGGCCACTGGTCTCTTCATCTAGTAGGAAAATGTCCCTGTTAGTCACCAATTGTTATCCCAATTTTCACCCCCGCACATAAAGGAAATATGAAGGGAAACATTTCAAACCCACAAGCTCCATTCAAAATAAGAAAGAAAACGGATGGTCAAAAGATCATTCGACCCCGCTAGAAGAAATAGAAGAAATGGCCCTTTTGATCGCTTCTATGTCTTAAATCTAGAAACATAAGGACTCAACAATGGAGTGGCGGGGGTGAGAAATATTAAACGACTCTATGCAAGAAAGAAAAATGGCTCTGTCGAGCTATTTTCCATGTCTTAAATCCATTTGCAAGTTATGGGTACACCACAATGGATAACAGGGTCGAGAGAAGATGGGGCAAGTCACGAGAGGATCCAGGAGCAAGAAGGGAAAAAATGGTGAAGATTCAAAGTTTTTTGGGCTCAAAATAGTTTGGGAAAGAATCTAAAATGACTAAGTGTGGAGGAGCCAGCAGAGAGAGCCACGTGTCTAACGACGCTTCTCCAAAGATGAATCCAAAAAGGGGAGGCTCAAACAAACATCATTTCTTCATGTGTCCCAGGTCAAAATAGAGACAGGGTCAAATGGTCAAACAAGAGTAAAAGGTGGATAGGATGGACCTCAAAATTGGCTAAGTATAAAAGTGCAAGCGGAGAGTGCCAAGTGTTAGCTTGACGCATTTCCAAGAGTTAGTCCAAAGGCGGAGACCCAAATGAGAGCGTGAGCTCGCCACGTAGCCCAAAGTCCAAAAGGATAAGAGGGACCATTGAAAAGTCCATGGACCTGTGGAGGCTGCCAAGTGTCAACTCGGTGCTCCTTCAAAGGCAAATTTGAATCAGGTTTTCAAGCAAGCGTGGTGCCTCCACGTGTCAGGACTCAAAAAGGGGGAAAATTTGGTTAAATAGTCAATGCATGGGATAGGCCGATGGAGGATGCCAAGTGTCTAAATGGTACTAATTTAAGGATTGAATAGAGAGAGGTTTCAGAAATGTGCTCGGACTACCGTGTGTCCCTGGTCAAAAGGTATACCCCACTAAGAAAGGACTTAGCCAAAAACATAAAAATTGAACAAGGTCGGCAGAGGAAGCCACGTGTCAGCCCCACGCCACTCCAAGAGAAAAGTACAGAGGCCACCCTCAAACAAGCACCTGCCCTCCACGTGTCCCATATTAAAAGAGGCCCATTTTTCAAACTATTTTTCCCACCCATTTGTAAACCCGATACAAACTTGAAGGGGCATATCTTTCGACTCAGGGCTCGAAATATTACAAATCTTACACCATTGGAAACGTCTCAACATCCTCTATGCCATGAAAGAAAAAATTTTTTTCCAGGCCCTGGTAGATGAAAATTGGAGAAATGTATTTGGGCCTTTAATGCAAGATATTTTGCCCCAATAACCAGATCGAGTTCAATCTGAATTATTGTTTCCTCCTTCGAGGCACCGAATAAGAATTTGATGAAGTCAAGACAGATTTGGGGAAGATTTCATGGGAGGCATTAAATAGTGGTGGTTGAGCTCCAAACTAGTTTTCCCTACTCTTCTTTCTCCCTTTGTCTTGAATCTATAAAAAAGCTCGGGGCTTATTGTAAGGTTGTTGTTCATTCTTCTTCTCTGCTCCCCTTCTTTTCTTCCTTAGGGTCAAAAATGGAGTTCGAACCTCCTCCCCTACTCTATACATGGATTTTTTTCCTCTTTTCATAAATGATGTTCTTTGCAAACTCTGAAGTAATAAAAGACGTGTTTTGTGATGCATTTGTCCATCCTTGCTCATTTTTTTGGTTGTTTCTTCTTGCCTCTCTTCATTTACAGGTACCTGTGCATGTTTTGATGTTCATTTGCAAATCTGGGAGCTGTGTTTGATGGGTTTGAAACATTTTCTGTGTGAATCTAATATTTGGCCTATGATGCAGTTGTCCATCCTCTCCATTGCTCACCTCTCTTTGTTTCAAGCAGCTCTAGATAGATGATAAGCATTTTTTTCTTCTCAGTGTATCATCATTTTAGTGTAGGCTCTATTTTTTCTTGTTTTCTTTCTCTCCATGTCTCCTTGGATAGTTATATTAGATTAGATTATCTTTCTTGCACTAGAATAGCTCGTGGAAGGTAGTTTAGGAAGAGGAACCAACCTTCTCTGGAGGATCATTCCCATTTACAAGTCCCACACTTGGGGAATGATCCAATGTTATGAAAATCACACCGAATGACCCTACCTTAAAAATCAGATCTACAAAACTCATTTGGGGGTGCTTTTTTTTTGTACTAATAGAGACATATTTAAGCATACGAGGAAACATCATTGTGAGGTAGTGGAGGATCATCCTTTGGAGGGATGAATACCCCATACTAATCTCCTTAGATGGGTGATCAAATATCCAACCATCATGATATGGAATTTGAATACTCGGAGGTATCATAACATCCCAACCAATATGTGGATAACCTCCAAAATTGGCTCCACTTGGATGAGATTTCTAGTTTGAGGAGCTGGACATAGCATTTCCCTAAGGTGGTGAACTCCATCCCGGTCTAGAATTGGATGGAACAAGGTGGCCCGAACGAGGAGATGGATGTCATTTGCGAGAGAGGATTCTACAATTCAACATAGGGGATGTCATCAGAAATTGTAATACTCTAGTCGAAGAACCGATTTATAGTGTAAGGGTGCTCCCTAGTGATCCAAAAGTTGCTAAATGTGCTCGAATTACATCACCACTTTCTGCGCCTAGGTCTCGATATGCATAGTCATAAAGGAGATGATACCCATTTTTCATTAATGTTTACCTGAAAGTAATCTCATTATACTTGAGAAATAAAATTATTTCTAGCTTACCATAACTAAAAGAGAATGTTAGCCCAAAACAAATTCCATATGGAGAGAATATTTGAAGGAAAATTTAAAATTTTACCAAAAAGGGAATCTTTCCAATCAAAGAATTCATGGTGGAAAGGAAAAAGAGAGAGATGTATCCATTTCCAAAAATATTGAGCTCATGGAAAAGTCAAAAACATGTTTGAAATATTCAGACAAAGACACCAAGGGCATTTACGATTAGAGAGGCCAATATAAATTAACATCTCTTCAAACGAGACCCTAATAAATAAGACATCAAAGAAATAAGTTAAGATTGGGTTCAAAATGAAGAATCTACACCTCAAAGCCAAGTGAAAGTATAGGAGTTCAAGCCCCATATTGAGTTAAGCTTATCAATGGCTTGAGATAAGGGAGATAAAATATTAAATATGACCTGTAGAATCATAATTAAGACAAGGAATATAAATTTCCACCATAAATTCTTCCACCAAGTTGAAGGAGGTTTAAGCTTGGCTTATGAAGTATAACATCAAGTATAAGCTCATGAATTTTGAGCACAAATAGAAGATCATAATTGACCAAACCTAAATTTTCATTTTATTTCGTGTTAAAGAAGCCTAATCTCTCTGGGAGACAAGATCACATATGGTGTTTATGCCTTTGTGAACAAGATGGAGGCCTTGATACCTAGAACTTCACCCAAGGGGATATTTTCATTGGTAAAGCTGGGAGACTACCATATGTTGTGAATATTTATGAGAAACTAGTGTGGAAGCCATCCCTAACCTAGTGAAGAAAAGTCTTAACAACTTCAAATTATTTTTAGATCATCTTCACAACAAAGAAAGGAAAATTTTAAAACCCCCTAATTTTGTTTTGTATAAATTCGTTGGAGAATATGTGAAAATTTGATTTTGCGTTAATG
The DNA here is from genome assembly GCA_018340775.1 of Taxus wallichiana var. yunnanensis. NCBI lineage: Eukaryota > Viridiplantae > Streptophyta > Pinopsida > Cupressales > Taxaceae > Taxus > Taxus wallichiana. The sequence continues at coordinate 992,891,298 of CM031239.1, forward strand.
ATGAATATGAATAAAATGTGAATCACATGTTTCTCATAACATCACTCGTAAATTCTACCAAATGGTAGCTTTTTGATATGCTACCCATAGGTAACATAAAATATGTTGTTGACCGGTAACATCACACTCACTCACACACACACACACACACACACACACACAACATATACATACACATATATATATATATGTATATATATACATATATGTATATATATACATACATATGTATATATGTACATATATGTGTGTACATATACATATATGTACATGTACATATATGTACATGTACATATATATACATGTACATATATATACATATATATACATATATATATATATATACATATATATATATATATATATACATATATATATATATATATATATATATATATATATATATATGTACATATATACATATATGTATATATATGTATGTATGTATGTATATACATACATACATATAATATATACCAAATGGTATGTATGTATATATATGCTACCCATATATATATATGTATGTATGTATAATGTATGTATGTACATACATACACATACATACACACATATGTATGTATATATATATATATATATATATATATATATATATGTGTGTGTGTATGTGTGTACGTATGTATATACATACGTATATATATATATATACATACATATATGTATGTATCTATATCTATATCATACTATATACATACATATATACATACATATCTATATCTATGTATGTATCTATATCTATATCTATATATATACATACATATATATAATATGTATGTATGTATGTATGTATGTATGTATATACATATATGCATGTATACATATATATATCTTTGGCTAACAACATTAAAGTGAATATCATGAAATGTTATTTCGTGGGAATGGCGAATTGACCTCTAAAATTAACTTATTCCAATTTCAAATTTCAAAAACCAGAATATTCATGAATTAACGAATATTCACTACTAAAATTTTCCTCGCAACAATGTACCAACGATTTTGACTGGCACTATGGTGATGATACAGAGGATGTAACATAAATTTTTCTAGAATTTTTTACCATGTAGGGCATGTGAAGAAATATAATTTCTTAATATAATTTTCAAAATTGGTTACCATGTATACATCTAATAAACCATTTATCATAAGAGAAATGCTCTTCTTCAGACATCAATAACTCCCATACCACCCTACTCATGAGGGAGAGTACATATATCATAAGATACCCAAAGTGGAAGCCACCACTTGCTGATGATTACACCAAAGATAATCCCGCAGAAGATTGGCTAGCTTGCCAAAATAATCCTAGGAATGAAACCAATAAGTTGTGTAATATACTTGGTTGATGGCTAAATTTTTGTGCAAACATGGAATTTAGAACCTAAAACAAGTGGATTAGAGATCCAATGTTGAATTTTTTTCTCCACACGATCAATGAAAATTTCTAGAGATTGTTAGAGTCATATGAAAGAAAAAGGGATTTTCATGAATTTGAATCTTTCCCCATGATTAATCCATAATGATAAGATACCAACCAATAGGCCATACGATAATAAAGCTTCCTAAAGTTAATATATTTGACTAATTGGACACTTTGGAACCAAAAGTTCTAGAGAAGATGTGTAAACATAAAATGTATTCTTTAATGTTATATGACTTTTTGGATATTATAAGGAAATATTCATTAGAGAAATTTCCATTGATAAGTTGAGAATCATAATCGGGATGAATATTCCCCTGTATCCATCCCCTCTTAGCCTGTTATGTAATAACATAACCAAGTGCATCAGATGTAAGAACAAAAAGGATAGGAGTAAGAGGAAACCATTTCTTGATAGCTCTAAATAACATGATATATTTTGATTGATGTTCATTGATAGTGAGGTAAGAAGAGGATTCGATAGTTAAATTTTTAACAACATTGAAAAATAAGGGTCCAAACCCTAGGGTTTTGAGCATAACAAGAATAATCCTTCTCAAAATTAATTTTGATAAAAATAACCCACTACAAGGAAGTTCTATCCCAATCCATACCTTCCCAAACAACTAAAAGTTTGTCAAGAATGTATCTTACATTAACAAAACTAGTTTTCTCAGGGTAAACAATCCTAGGAATAATGCCAATGATATGGAGAGTAATGGATTTGACCAATCTCTTATAGGAAACAATAAAAGGGTAATAGGATTCCATCTAGTGATGAGCATGGGATTCCCAACATTAGGAATAAACTTAATATTTCCCTTGTTGAGAAATTTCTAATAGAATTATTTTTGCAAGGCCTCCTGTACACTAGAAAAGATCCTTACCAACCACGACCATGTTGACTTGTCAAATTCACATAGAAATCCATCAACGCCTAGAGATTTATCATTAGAAAGATAAACTAAATTACTATATAGATCATCTAAAGATGGAGGCTCATATCATAATACATTTTTGTCTTGAGAGGAAAACTTATAGGAACCACCTCCACACATTGTTACAAAGAAGTTTGAATTTCCTTAGAGGGTTCTTGAGCCTGAAAAACCAGACTATAATGATCTACAAAGCTATTAAAAATATTAGGGAGATTAGTGACATGGTCATGAGCCCTCTAAATGGATTTAATTTTTCCTTGGAAAATTTAGTTCAAAGGGATTTGAAGAATCTTTTAAAATATTTCTCTCCTACTTTAAGCTAGTGAATCTGGCATAGATCTAGGAACCTCTAGCCTTGTGATTTTCAATAACCTTAAGTTGATTACAATTTATAGAGCATTAAGCTAGGTAGGGATGTCAAAATATTGACCTTTAAGTAGAGTAGAGACTCACCGAAACTCTTGATGAAGAGCACAATCCACCCTTTTTCGAACCGAGCAACTTGCTTACCAAAGTGGCAAAGAAACTTGACAATATGCCGCATGGAAGAATTCCACAAGCTAATTCATTTAGTAGAATAATGAACATGGGATGCCATATTCCAAACTTTTGTAATGAGAGAGTGATTCAGACAACAACCTAGAAATAATTTAAATGGGTAACTTCTAGTAGTCGTAAATTTTATACCGTAGCTCTAATTGAATCCATTCAAAATATGTTGGAAAGACTGGAATGTGTAGAATATGGTGAAACAATACAACAAAGAATCCATTTTTACCACAATATTTCCACAATTTAGAATAATAGTAGAGTACTTGTAGGTCGTATGAAAATTTATTTTCATTCATTTCTAAGTATTGTGAATATTCTACGATTTACATATAGTTATAATAGTTGGTATAAATGTCACATATCCAACCACTCATAGAAATTCCACAATTTTTAGAAAATATAACTAAAATTGATCATAAAATTATATTAATACTAAAATTCAATATTAAATAATTTTGAAATGCCACATTATTTAATTTTTATACATATTTTTTCATTGTTAAAAAATAAAAATAGAAATTTAAATTTAAAATATTATTAAAAACCAACTATATAAAAACATGTTCATTCTAATATATATTAAGAACAATAATATATATTTTTATTATTTATGTAATTATAAATAATTTTCTAAACATAACCATTCTTTTATAAATAATAAATGTATAATTAAAATTATTGTTTTTATTATTCCTATTAATATAAATAATTTTCTTAAAAGAATTATTAATTGATTATTAATAAAATATTGTGAAAATCCAATAATATAAATTATTTCTTAAAGAGTTATATTTTTCTCAAATAATTTCAATCTTTTACAAATCACATGCAAATCCCAAACTTTCAGGCAGATAAGTTTAAGTTTAAATGTAAAATGTGACTAATACTTCCCTAAACATGGACCGATTACCAATTCATGCAACATTCATTCACCACTTGTCAATATATCATTGTCAGTCAACATTTGCATGTACAATTGTTTACTCAATATTTGACACTTCACCACATAAAAAGATCTCTCGGGATTTCCAAAGGCTTTTTCTCGTGTTGGCCATATATGCCAATTAATATTCCATAAGATTTGTTATTATCTCATTTTTGAAATCTTGTTCCTAAATTTACTCATCTCATCACACCTACATCATTATCTAGCCATCATACTCTATTGTGTTCATTATTTTTACAAGGTCAATTACATAGCAAACTCTATCATCTTCAAACCATTAGATGAGAAATCCATGTAAAGTTGGTTATGTTGATAGGAGAAGGAGGGATGGATATTAAAATGTAAGGTGTGACATTGAGTAGAAAGTTGAGTCAAAATGAAGCTCACGGGCGCACAACATGAGGCCACGGAGAATATAAATGTTTTTGTTGGGTTCCAGGGACTGTTTAACACCTTCACACCACGTGAACCTCATATATTATTGGGTAAGATGAAACCAACATGCATGGACTATGCATATTAAAAATTTGCATGATATTATTATGAGGTTGTAATTGGGAATCCTTGGCTAAGTGTATGAGTGTCATGGTCTTGTCCCATGGGGTCTGCATTGCCATTGTCTAATGTTATTTCTCTTATCATTTTGTCGTTACAAGTCAAAGCATTGAACTTGAGGGAAGTTTAGCACATGTACCCTTTCGAATTGGTAGCATGGAGAATCTTTTCGAGGTTTATAAATATAGGGCTCTTTAGCTTTACGATCATGTCTTATGAATTAAGACCTCAATAACGATGCCCTACATGAACCCAATTCACAGCAAAGCCAATTGGTCGACGAGGTATACATTGGGAGCTGAATTGTAATCATTGGTTTTTGGAAATAAAAATAAGCATCAACAAGTTTATTAGGAAATACCCTTATTTTTAGGATGATGATGGTAAACCGATCTCCATCTTATAGATATGCATATAACAAATTGATGGATATAGAGAGGGAGAATTAAACATCTATAGGCTCGAGAAAAAGGAGTGAAGATGACGACTTAGAATTGGGCATTGATAGTGCACCAAGATGTGTACAAGCTTTGAGAAGAAACATAATTCAAATTATCAAAGAATGAAAGGAAGACACCATGAAAGAGGGCATGGACATTTTGTGTATAGACTGTAAGAAAAAAGGTTACAAGAATGCCAATTTCCCGAAGAAGTTTTGTTAAAATTTTGAATTTATGGTGGATTCAATAAGGATTGTTCGTTTAATCTAAGGAATGAAAGTGCATAAATATGGTTTACATGAGGGGAGCAATGGACACCACCCATCATGTTGATAAAGTGGAATGATAACAAACGTTAGAAAAACAATGATGGAGGTGATGGTCTGATTTAGTATGACTCAGATCTAGTTGATCATGCAATGTTGGAAGTATAATGAGTGGGCACATTTAACAAGAGATTGACACAAAAGAAAACAATAGTGGACTTCTAGAAAAAAATTATTGGAGTAAATTTCTTGTTTATTAAAGTGTTGTAAGGATTCAAAAACAATAACTATTAGGAATTATTTGAATGTTACATTTATTTGACAATATTAATCGAGGAATTTTTAGAATATAATGATGTATACACTTTCTATGATAAATAACGTATTTTCTCTTGAGATATGATCTTTTTCAAGTTGTTATTTTATTTATTTTTGATATTTTAAATTATTATTTTACTTTGTAGTTAAATATTTCTTTGAAATTAAAATGAGGGAATAAATAGAGGGAAAAATTATTTAGATTGATAAATAGTTTTATTTAGATCATATAATATGAATAGTAAACATTTATTTATAATATATTATTCAATATATAAATATGAAAAATAATTTTTTTCCTAGAATTCCCATTTAATAATAAAATTATATATTTGTGTGTGTTTTAAATGTAGACAATCCACATAAAGAATTATTTAAATGAATGTGAAATTGGTTGTTAATAGTAACTTTTCTACATTTAAAAAAAATATAATTTCACAATTAATTATTGTGGCAATCAAATTGTAGCTTCCACCTACAAGTTTTATGTCATAAGAAAAATTGTGGAAAAAATTGTTGAAATTTCCACAAATATAACATTGATGAGAGATACAAAATTTTAAATTGTGGAATTTCTACAAAGATTGAATCTATAGAAAAACCACATTTTGGTGAAAATTGTGGAATACTAAAAAAATAAAAATTGTAGAAATGTTACAAACATCACGAAATGTGGATAATGTATGATTAAAAATTCGCTTAGCTATAAATTTAATAGATTGTGGACATCCACGGTATAATGAATTGTGGAAAAACTACAATAATATATCAAAATGTGGATTATCTACACTTCTAATGCCACAATTTTAATTTTTAGAATACTCTATAAAAATAAAAATATTGTTGAATATTTTTGGTGAAAGATCTAGTATGTTGTAGTGAAAGAGTGTTGAACTTAGTTCGGAAAAATTGACCCTGAGATCCGCTTCTAAAGGCCTTAAAATGTAATTTTTGTAGTGTTATCCAAAAATAGTAATTTCATGAAATTTTTGCATATGTAATTCACAGAAAATGAACCACCTTGTCTCCCTTGATATTGGTGACCTTCCACATTCTTCTAGATGTCTCTTCATATTTATAAAAATAGTATATAAGTATATGTAACCCGCAAGGGAAGGACACACATCTCCTTACAGAGATAGCTATTGTAATCACAATCTTTTGAGCAATATACATCTCTTTTTAGAGATAGTTTTACTATTTATATCTGGCACATTGTTATTCTTTCCTTTCATCCCAAAACCTTTGAGCTTTGGATAAGAGAGATGACACCTACATGACTTAGTAGGGAGACAATAAGATAGAAATTATTATTAAGCACCTTGAATTGGTTTCCACTCCATTACACTTTGAAAGAAATGGGACTATTATCTAACAAAATAATTTTTGACAAAGAAGGTGATTGGGAATGCCCATTATTATCCAAATCAAAATATTTTTGATGCGAGATCATGACCGTGAGGGGTTCGCTTAATAAAAGTATGGTATATCATGTTCATTCAAAGGGTATTAAAGAATACCGTTAATGTAATTTTTTACCTCTAATTATTCAATTGATAATACGCCCACTATATTATTAGAGTGAAAATACCCCATATTTTTTCCATGTAACTTACTTACCCATTTTCCGTTACAATTTTATTTACCCTTTTTAATTTATTTCCTAATATATTAAAATGATAACATATCATGTTTCATAATAAAGTATTATTTTCTTGATATGTTTTTTTCTCAAGAAAGAGATTTTGAATCTATTTAAGTCATATTACAATTTAGCTTTATGTTCACCCACTTTGAACCTTAATGTCCACCCCTACTATGAACCCTAATCGTCAAGAAAAATGATGGTAAAGAGGCGGTACAAATCATCCGATCAATCGTATGTAATCTCATGTTCGGGCGCAGTGACACTCCACCTCCTTCAACCCAAAGCCTTGACAAGTCCTCACTTGGCTTGATGGATTAGAAGGAGCCCAAACACTACAGGATGCTCGTCTCTCCCTCCCACCTCTCAACTTTTTTGTAGTGGAGGCCACAATATGAAAACAACAGAGACCTTGCATTGTTCTTGATGGGGAGGACATATTAGCGGTAATGACCACGATATTTCTTTAAGGCAAGGAAAAACATAGTCCCATACTCAGACATTGTTGAAACCAATGGATTGTGCTTCCTCCATGGACTTACACCTAGAGATCTTTCATGATGTGAGATCGGTGGTTAGGGTTTGACTTGTCCTAAGGCCAATGTGGTGGTCATGATATGAATCGAAACTCAAATGGATCACTTCATTCAAATATATTCTATAAGGAGTTTCTGTAGTAGAGAGGAGGTCCATGGCCCGGAACGCTACTAGCCCCGTGCATTAATTTGGAGAAAAATCCTTGGCCGAGTGTTATTACCAGAACATGCAATGATATGTAGATTTAGTAGCTTATGGCCCAACCTTCCAGATCTACATGAATGGATCTCCAAATACTAGATTCCACTACTCTCGGGAAGGTTATATCTTTAGTCTATAAATCACGATACCTTATCATTAAACCTTGGTTCCCCTCTTTTAACCCTCTCATAGAATATTTTCTCGTAAACCAATTTGGATTAGGTTTCCTCATCTACCCTGCATTTTGGATCTAGGAATGTTTGATTTCCATTGAAAATGTATTAGAACACATTCTCTACATTGAATATGAAACTATGGATTATACCCATACAACATATGCTAAAATCCTTTTCGTAATGGAAAATTCTACGTACCTTCTGTAAAAATTAAACTAAAAGTACAAAATAAAACATGGTATCTACCTCTAAACTATGAAGGTTTACCATTTAAGTGTATACGATGATTCTTTATAAGGCATACTCGCTTTGAATGTGGGTGGGAAAAGCATAGAGATGAGAAAATAATTGGTGGAAAATCCCCTCCCTAGACATCTATTTTTTTTTTAGGACAAGGATGACTTTAAATCAAATGGATATTTGGACAATGTGGAGGAATCGGTTTTGGAAACACCCTCGGAAAAATTCTTCTTGATGGAAACAGAAAGACTTAAAAATATGAATCACTTGTTTTTATAACGGATAAGGAAATTATTCCTCCTCTCTTTCCTTAGAAAGTAACACATCTTTTAAGTGAAACTATTGAGGTATTTCTCCTATCAAGGAGGATTCGAGCGGTTCGAAAATGGTGCACAACATGAAAAAATCCTCTTCCAAGAATACCATTTCCCAATCTAATTTTCACTACTAGGGAATTGTTTCTTCATACCGGTTTAGCTACATTGTTGTTGTTTTTTGGATGTGATTTTGTTTCTTGCTAATTTGGTTTCCTGTCATTGTGTTTACTACTTTATCTCGCTATTATAGGATATCTTTTCTAGGCATTGTCCCTCTTGGTAAAAAAACCCGATGCCATCTTGTTATATATGTATTTTGAGATCTTCTGTACCACGAGGTATAGTCCCCTTTAAATAAATAATTAATATGGTGAAATAATATCATGTGTTGAAAAACATACTCAATCCTAGTTTTCTAGCATCTTTTATTTATTTCTTACGAATCTCCCAATTCAAATTTCCTTATTCAAAAGAGATTGTAATATAACTTGATGACCACGAACCTTTTACAATTTCAAGTTATTTAACTTAAAAACTAGAGTTCAAATTTTTTAGTTTTATATTAAAATTAACTCTACCTACTCTCTAGCCCACTCGTATAACCTACCCCAATACCTAATTCAAAATATTAATAAATTAAACCCTTTCACCCCTAATGTCTACCGGTATATTGAATTTGATTTTATCAATTTTAATTACCTCAATATAAATGAATGTGTTAGGATATTACCTTGCTAATGAACCCCACATGATCATGACACATGATTAACTAAAACTAACTAAGATATAGAGTAATGATAGTTAATCTAATCTAGAATGGCATGTGAATATAGTAGTAAAATGCAGTCAAAAAAAGGAAAGTGACCCAAACAAAAAAAAATGGAAATAGAAACCCTAATGTGTGAGACAGGGGAAATAACTTACCTGAATAGAAGATGCTCGGGGACTATGTCACGAGATGATGTGGAAACTAGAAGGAGGAACAACTGTGCAAGTGCCTCCAAAATGATGGATATGGGATTATTCTCTTGACTGGGACGCTTAGAGAAGGATTGGGGTGCATGCGAGCATTCTAGTTTTCAGAATGGGTGCATTGTGAGTCTCACGCAAAACCACTTTGAAACTGATCTTCATTGGTTCAACATATGTTCTAAAACCATTTTTGTGTGTCACATTAGATTCATTGTACTATTCTATATGTCACCAATATTCCAAATATGAATAGAAGCACATAAAAACCCTAAACATACATCAATCCATAATAAAGAAAATGCATATGATAGGGTCAGACTAACCTCAACTTCCACAATAATGGACTTACTAATCGATTATTACACTACATTATGATACACAAATGTAGTTTCTCTGTGTGTGTGTGTGAAACATGCCCTAGGTTTCTCTTGTGCTAGTCACACTTTGTGAAGTAACGAGCTAACTATGTGTAAAAAAATGTAATATATGGTGGATGAAATAAAATAGAATCCTTCCTCTATGCTTGTGTGATGCAGATATCCTAGCCTTGTCTCAAGTGATGGAGCTATGTGGATGCAAATGATCTCCAAATTCTATAGATGAATGCAACTCTAGGTGGATGATAGTAGTGAATAGTGCTTGGTCCCTCATTATGGTCTCATAACTTTATATTTATAGGGTTCTCTTGATTTAATTTCATAATTATCCTCAAAATGGCCAACCACTAAAAAGATAAAGACCTCAAATGGATAGAAAGAGCACAAAAGGCCATGAGAAAGTTTAAAAAGGATTCGGGGGCGCCACTTGGTGGGACTAGGGTGCCCCAAGACTAGTATGAGGTCCCCATTCAAAGCTAAAAAGATAGGAAATGATGAAAGATGAGTGGGCATGTGTGCGATGGAGGTCGGGAATTATGATAGAAATCAAATTAAAATGGCCAAGAGATGGGAGTTAATTAGTAATTTCTTCACTCAAAAAAATATTAAATAATAGTATGAGACCGATACTAAATATAACCCAAAGTACATGATTTTTTGTCTATATTTTCCCCACTTTATGTTGGTGAGAAAAATGCTCGGTAACATAAAGTAGATAGATATGCATACTTTATAACCATGTAGATCGATGAAGAAAGCATCTTGAAGGACTAGACAAAGTGTGGAATGACAAAAATATGATGGAGCATGGAAACTTAAGATGAAAATTTACAAAAAAGTTATGAGAGTGAACCTAGGGTGGAAATGTGTGTGTTGATTCCAATGTGATGTACCAAAGCATGGTTAGTATGCAAAATTGTTGTTGTGAAATGTTATTGTTGTAGATGTTGTTGTTTTTGCTTATTGTTGCCCCCATTTAACTTCTTGTTTCTCATACGACTAAACCTATAAGGAGAAAATGATCAACTAGTCAAATATATATATATGTAAAAATCATGTAAATGTAAAGTATGTAAGTGAAAAATTTAAATGAAACATGTGCACCTAATCCATGTCAATGAGAAAAGTGTAAAAGTATATCCTATACTTTTGGGGTTTTGGGAGATTTGAAGCCTTAGGACGAAGAAGTATAGGGAGGAATTTCTCTATTTCCTCCAACCTTTAATTGTTTCCCTAGATGTGTGTGAAGAGAGCTCTATACCATCCACGGTATTTTGGGTGATCCGACATCGGTGGTAGGAACTATTGGGAGGAATTCCATTGTATCCTCCAAATTGGTAACTTCTTCCTCGATAGATAAGGACAACCATGTCCTGTAAATGCCAATGTGTATGAATCTCATAGACTGGTGTGAACTCATTCGTTGTATGTAACCCACAATGCCAAAGGTGAAAATTGCACTAAACTAAACCGATGTAAATGCTATGTGTAGAATTTGAAAACCCCAAATGATGCCCACCTCTTTGGGGGCACATCTGACATCACTGATAGGAGAATACAACCCCATAAGAGCACTAACCGCATGAACTTTGTATCCCCGCAGAGGAAGCAAATGCACTTGGTAGAAACCAATTTGTGCACAAACAAGAATTCTAGCCAAAGTAAAAAAAGAATGCATGTAGAAGACAATGTGTAAGCTATGCAAGCAATGTAAAAGCTACTAAGAAAATGTAGTAAACACACAAGAAGACAAGCAACACAATTTTTTTTGTGGACATGGGAAATCACTCATGGTGTCGAAAGACATACAAGGCCATCATGGCCACATACAAACAAAAAAGTGTCCACACCAAACATAGGGTAAATTTGATATACAAGAAGCAAATAATGGTAGACAAGTACAAAAAGTATGGAAAAAATAATCCTACAAAATAAATGTCTTACATGAAGCATGCATTATCATGTTATAAAGATAACAAGTATGTAAAGAGCATGTATAAGAAAGTAATGTAAAAAAATAACATATATGAGAGATGAATGTGGATGCTCTTATTGACCAAAGTGTAGTAAGGGTAGAAAGATAGCATCCATGATGCATGTAAAGGATTGTATTAGCAATCACAACTAAACAAAGAAGTGAATGTGTATGTTTGTATAATAATGATAATGACATATAAGAAATCATCTAACATGTGTAGTAAAGTGATTATGTAAAACATTAGTAACAAAAATTTAAAGCAACCATAATATGCAGTATGTCGTGGATGGATGGAATGGAATGCAAGATGGAATGATAGGAGCCACATTCCCAAGTGAATGGAATGTATGTAATGAGGCTCATTTTTCCCCTCTATAGTCAAGAATGAATTGTAAATGAGAGTGCGTCATCAGAAATGGTCGAGGTGTGTGTTTTGTATAACGATTGTGATGAGTGTATGTGTATTGATGAGATGTGTTATCTCATTTTTGAGTTTACACCAAAAATCAGATAACCCTAAGAAATTTTTGAGCTGGTTTTCTAAAATTCACCTTTCAAAGAGATAATCAGGTTTTCGGGTTTCACAAGCAAGACAACATGTGTTTTGGATGCTTCATGTCGTGTGTTCCCAAAACCCGAAACCCACATCAAGTAAGGCGAGTCGGGTTTGCGGACCTTCCAAGCATCGGAACATGCCTTCGTCAAAACATGCTTCATGTCGCATGTCTTCCGATCCCCGAAGCCCGATTTACTCCTTTGTTTCGGGTTTCGGGCCATCAAGCATGATGCTTCATGTCACTTGTTTCCCGCAACCCGAAACCCGAATTGCTCTAAAACCCTTTGTGTCAGGTTTCCAGATATCCCAAGCATGCTGACATGGCATTAATGCCGAGTTGTCGGGTAGTTGGCACGTGTCAACTGAAGTGTATTAAATGTGAATTTTCTTATATATATTCAGATTTCCACGTCATTTTTAGTGAGCGTACTTTTACCTCGTGGATTTTCGCGCATGCATCTTCGACCCTAAACCTGACTCAGAGTGCTTGATTGCGTTGCTCATTTTTATCATTTCTTGTCCTAGTTAAAGGTATTTTTCTTCATTCTTTGTTTGTGGTTTTGTGGAATAATTGTGTAAAGAATTCTTCCAGGTTTCGTCTTTTCTTATCAGGGTTGTTGGGTTTTTATCTTTTCCATTTTGGGTGTTGATTTCTAAATCGTGTGTGTTTTAGGGTTCCCTCTTTGGAAGGCTCACTATTTTTATTCCCGTAATGTCATTGTAATTAAAAATATGTTTGGGATGTAAATGGTGAAGGAAACCCACATGTTTCAACTCAACAATTACCCGGCCCTTTAAAATGGGTTTCGAGGTGCTTTCCAGGTGTTGAAAACCGCGTGATAAATAAAGTTTAAAGTGTCAGTTTTCCAAACTCTCCGACATCCTCTCTAGTGTGTGGGTTTCAATTCTCTGGAATCCTAAAGTGTGTCGGGTTTTCTGAACTCTCCGGCATCCTCCTCAGTGTGTCGGGTTTTCCCAACTTTCTAAGATCTCCGATGCGTCAAAGGTCAAGTGTTCAACACCTTCGATATCTCGACACCGTATTCGTGCCCTTTGAAATTCCTAATGTCGGACTTGGTCCATCACAAGATAAGACTAAAAAATCAGGGAGGATGAAGTACAAATTCAGGAAGGTGGAGTCTCCCTCCTACATTGACTGTAATTACGACATCCGGGATACAGAGCTCGGAAACATAGATATGGAGGATTTTTGGAATAGGGTCAAGAGCTCTTCTCAGACTCCATGGATGAAATCAATAGTTGGCAGTGGCCTACCTCTTGCAGCAGGCTTCCCTATGTCCACTCAGTGCCCCGAGTTCATCTTAGCATGTGCTTCAAATTATGACTCTGCTTCTCGTTCTGTGAAAAACTAGGCGGGAGAAGTTGTAATCAAGTTGGACGGAGGTTACTTTGATGACCTTCTCAAGCTGCCTAATTTTGAGGAATATGGAGATGTGGATCTCAAGTCAGCCCAAAAAGCTTGGGACAATGATCAGGAGGATTGCATCAAGCACGTGAATAGGAAGTTCCTAATCAAAGCCAAACCAGGCTGTTTCGTGTTCCCAAGACTTGAATAAGTGATTTCATTCGGAAATCAATAATATCATTACTCGTTGAAGTTTTGGTTTCCCGAATCAAATATTTTCCAAGGATGGATGTACCAGGTTCATGATCATTATTAAGAAAAATCAACAGGGAATTGATTGGGGTACTCTTATCAGTAACGAGATAGATTCTCAAATGACAACAGTCCTGTCTACGGGAAAGTTTTATATGTCCTCATATGTCACCTATGCAGTGGCTGGCATGAGGAACTATCTCGGGTTGGACACCAAGGGGAACAAGACAAGTGGAGCATGTTTATCAGTATTTTCCTCAGCTGACAAGAAAAGGGTCTGAAGACCAATTCAGAAGGGTAAACGATGCCTTCTTTTACGAGAACATCTGCAGTTTAAGCCCCGAACTAAGGAAAACAAGAGTCTCTGATGAAGCATGGGCTGAAGTTTCAAAATGGGGTTGTGTCTTCTTGCAATTTAAGAAGTTCACATATCTTCGAGTAGTCATGTACCTAGGGGATCCTTTCCATTTGCCCAGATATCTAGGGGACAAACTAATCTTGATGGAGTTGGTGCAATTGTTGGATTTTCACAAGTTCCAACAGAGTAAACACAAGGCCGTTGTATCTTTCCCAATTTCTATTAGAAGGTATACTTGTTCAACGGTGGTGAAAGCCAAGAATGTTGTCCATGAGCTTCAAGATAAGTTGAAGAAGCACATGAAGCCTTGAGACGGGTTTGATTTTCGAGGAGTCCTCAAGGCATATGGAACTATCTACCCGCACGTTCCAAGCGTAGAAGACGCCCTGGATTGATTTACATGATGAGGTTGTTATCCAAAGAAAAGATCATAAAGAGTTGACACTTGCTGAAATTCAAACACTTGAGCTCGCTGACATACCAGAAGGTACTAGTGATAATGAAAGTGTTCTGGATCCTTCCTATGATGGATTGAATGAAGATCAATATGTTTTCCCACCTATTGATTGGTCTATCAGTGAAAAATCCTCCGTTACAGATAGATCAGCCCTGATTCTTGCACGCACCAAAGCATGGCTCACCTCTTGGGGAATGAGTTTTAAAGATGATAATTTTTCAAAGTTGGTTGCTGTAGAGGTGGGGCCCTCCAAAAAGGGAAAAGACAAAAGATCTTCTAAGGGACCTATAAAGGTCAAGTTTGTCAAGAAGAGAAGAGAATGAGAAATCTCTTCAATTATTTCTCCAGTTGAAATGGTGAATGTGCTTGAATCACCACACCACCGAAATAGGAGAAATTTCTTTGGAAGGAGAAGTAAGTGACCTCCAGTTTCACCATTTGTTAAGCTTTTGTCCATGGCTCAAGTGACCTTATCTCTTGCATCCCGGGCTTTGGAGTAGGGATCTGCGCTTCCTCCTTCACTACCTCCTCTTTCCCCATCTACTTCTTCAGTCATGGCCAGCATTTTCTCTGGACTCTCACCCCTCTCTGCTGGAACCAAAGTAATCACCAACACACCTCCTCCCGTGCCTCTTTTACTAAATTTTCTACCACATTGGTAGCAGATCGTCCCCACTCCGCCATGGATCTCTCCCCTTGAAAGTATGATGCCAACTTCTACAATAATGGCAACTCCCTCTGACATGCCTCAATGGCTACTTGAGAAAACTCTAAGGAAGAGGAAGGTGATTGTACCCATACCAGCCTTTGATTTTAGTTCACTCAAGGCTTCTACTGCTAAATCAGCCAAGAAACCCAAAACAGTTTCAAGGGTTTTGGTGGACGCTTCGGGGCATAAGTTTGTAGAGATCGCCACTCCTGTGACTGACAAAACCAAAGAGGACATAACAGCCTCTGACTATCAGATAACCAGGGTGGCTCTAGGAGAAGTGACAACAGAAGGAGCACAACAGGATGCACGGGATGCCACAAACGTGTTGTGCCAGAAATTGAAGGAAACAAAAGACAGCAGAGATGAGCTTAAAGGAAAGGTGGAGCAGTTGACTGAGGTATTGCTTAAGCTCTCAAAACCCCTTGAATCCATACCATCTTCCTTTGTCCCTGTTGGATTCGATTTCTCATCAGTGCCTATAATTGAGAAGATTAATAAAAAAGGAAGGGTGGTCGATGAATGGATCCAAAGGCTGCTCCAACAGGGGAAAGAAGTGATTCAAGACACCGTGGAAGTCTATCAATCTTTGGGGAATATTCAAAGTGATGGAGAAAAGATGGATGATGATTTCTCCCAAGAAATTGGACACCTTGATTTGACTTTCGAAGCTCTCCAGGTATTAAAGCAAATACCATCACGCCTCTTGGTAGAAGAAGGCATCATCCCACATGCGGATAAGTTCGGGATAAAGATTCTTAACGAAGCCTATGGTAAATTGAGAGAATCAAGAGATCAGTTGATCAATGGCAAGAGCGACCTAGAAGAAGAACTGTTAAAAATCTATGCAAAAGTGTCAGTTGGAAACTCGGGCATCCTATCAGCCGATGATCTTTTCAAACAAGTCCAAGAATCTATTCATCATGAACCAACTCACGGATTTGATATTGAAATCATCGACAGGTTTGTGAAGATTGAACATTCTTTGGAGGCCTTGATAAAACTCAACAAAAGATTAAGAAAGCTTCCAGTAGTGCCAGTGACACTCACGAAACATGTGAAGTCTTGAGTGATCATTCCACTGCGCCTGACAAAAATGAGATGCAAGGTATAATCGGAAGTTCCAAGAATTTCGGAACAAACAAGCTCAGTTGGAGGAAGAGAAAGATGAGGAAGAAAAATATGACGATTCAGACTAAGTCTTGATGTGACGTGTCATTTCAATCTTGAAATTGACATGGCTTTTTCATTCTGTTTCATCACATTTTGAATCATATGTGACTTGGTCTCTGTGTGAGAGCCAAGCAAAATAGGAATCTTTTAAAAGATGCATTTTATAGGGTTTGTCCTATTTTATCTCAACTATTTCTATTATAAATAAGGGATGTGTACATTCCAAAGGGTTGAGATTTTTGAAATATTGGGAGCTATTGTGAAGAAGAAAAACTTTGTGTTTTCTTTTAATCATTTGAGGAATAGAAGTTGATACTATTTTGCAAACTTTGTGTTGTGAGATATATCTTTCTTAAGATATTGTTCTTATGTTCATAATCTTAAGCTATTCTTTGTTTAGCATCTTGATGATTCTAATCATTTCAAACATTACATTTGTTATCTAAAGCTCATATGATTATTTCGTGCTATGTGTTTACTCGAAAGAAAATACGTTCCTCTCCTTTCCTTTCCATTATGTTTCTTCCATTGTAATAATCTCCGACCCACTCCATTTATAAAAATGACATCTTCCCAACGTGTGGATATGGATTTCGGGATTCTATCCCAACCCCAATGGTTAGATTAGTGTGAATACTATATATATTGTTTTTGTTGTGTTGTAGATTAGTAATAAACAAGTAGCCTCACCTGTCTTTGAGGAGGATTTAATCCCATAAAGCGTGGTTGAACCTCATATTTTGGATTGACAAAATATCCAACCAACAAGATGCAACCTAGAAATGATGTATGCATGAAACTTATAGCCGAAGCGTATATCACAACATGATGAATGGATGAGTGATGATTTATCCCTAAGTGTATATCACTACAAGATGGATGGAAGGAATGGTAATGTAACCTAAAGTGTATACCACTTCTAGATGATAGAATAGGTGATGATTCAGCCAATAGCGTATGTCACTAAGTTATAAAATTCACATGATGCAAGGTCAAATTATGAATGCATGATTAGTGTAAGGTTCATTATATTTGTAAGCCCTCGAAGTTGAGTATGGGTGAGGAACTAAAGTGCATTATAGGGTGGTGAGTGCAACACGTAGAAAATAATGGAGTATGTGTGGTGATAATAGATGACTTCGTGATGAGTATAATGTGTAATGTATGATGTATAAGATGTAATGTATGGTGTATACTAAAAGTAGTATGTATGATGAGTAGTATGGAATGATAGATGCAAGTATGTATAATGAATACTAGTATGATGTATGATATGTAAATACACAAATGTCAAAATGTTGTAGACTAAATTTAGAATGTACATTGTGCGATGTGTGAATAGGTGCATTGTGTAATCCCTATATTGCATTGTGTGGGGTTCATGTGTAGTAAGCCCTCAACACTCAAGTGTCAACCAAAGCACAAGAATGTGTCATCAGGTAATGAAGATGTCTGAAATGTGTGATAAAAATGCCCATGTGAAAATGCAAATTTTAGATATGCATAGATGTTATGATGAGTGAGAGGGGAGTTTAATAGGTGTTATCCCCCAAGAATATATGAATGAGTAAAATAACCAATGATAGTGAAGGATTAAGGTCCTCCATTT
This sequence comes from Taxus wallichiana var. yunnanensis, assembly GCA_018340775.1. Lineage (NCBI taxonomy): Eukaryota > Viridiplantae > Streptophyta > Pinopsida > Cupressales > Taxaceae > Taxus > Taxus wallichiana. The sequence continues at coordinate 992,909,671 of CM031239.1, forward strand.
GATTCATGTGGTGGTGAAAGCATAGGACCATGTTCTAACAATGGTGGTATGGTACATGAATGTTATGTTGGTGAATGAAGTATAAATGTGTGCGAGGGATGAATATATGATGAAGGACATGGTGTCACGAAATGTGTCGGTGATGGAGATATATGTGATGCTGAATGTGGAGCTTATGAAAACCCACCTAGAATAAACTAAGGTGGGGATGCATCACGATGCAGTGAATTTCCTAGCAATGTACATATGAAGATGTGTAGGACTAACGGAATGATGTGATCACGTAAATGATTCTTGAGTAGGTTAACTAGGTGTAGACTGTGGTTTGAGTAACATAGAGTGTGAGGTGCTAGATGAAGGAGATGATGTGATAACTACTATGTGAGGAGATGATGAGAATGGAGTATATGTAGGTACATTGTAAATAGAAATAACCTATTTGCTATTAATAAACTTAAGTCGTAAATGGTTAATAGAAATGATAGATCGAGAGTGACAAATCCAATTAAGGCCAAGTAGCATGTCACATCCATCAACTTTGTTTCCAATGAGGAAATGAACAAGTATGGTAAGAGGAGTGAATGTAACATGTAGTTTAACAACACCATAGGGTTTGTTGAAAGGATATTCAATTTTCGATGTAGGATAATCAATATCCCTAAGAAGTGAAATAAAACATGCATTAACGGGTAAGGATGGGTCAACCTTAGTATTATTGATGGAGATTGAGCCAACAAAATCCTTGATATGTAAATGATTAGATGTAAAATTTACATGATAATCATGATCAGAGAAGAAAATTATTTGTGGAAAAGCGTCACTATTTGTAACTAAGAAATCTAGAGCTCTTGATACATGAAAGGGTACCACGTGGTATGTATGATTGGAAGAAGAATCAGATGTCTTCTAATCATGTTGTTGAGATTCGATGATAAAGAGATTTATTTTACCCTTATCTTTTCTCGGTGTAGAGTTAGATGACTCGGAAGCTCTAGTTTATTGTCATTCATTAGAACTCGAGATGATTGTAAAGAGTTTGAAACATCTATTTTTTGAATTTCCCACACATCGATGATAATCACAGTGGAATTTTTCATTATAGTTCCAACATTTTGGTCTTGATGGTTCTAACTTGAGTGGTGGAGGAAGGGTAATAAGGTTACTATCAAGAATTTGTTTCAATATAAGATGTGGATCCATTGGAAAGTTGTTAAACTTGTGCCTAGGTTGTTGTGACTAAACCTCCTAAGAAGGATTAACTGTATTGATAGTTATTTTAGTGTCAATTGGCTTAGTTGTGGATGGCTTGAATGGCATCTTATGTTGAGAATGATTGGAAGACGAAGCATGTTCCTGATACTTAATCTTTCTTATGGATATAAGTTTTGTCTCACGAAGCTTAAGAGTATGGCAGAGCTGATCAAATGAAGGAGAGGTTTCAAAGAGAATGATCTCTTGGAGAGGTGGTAAAAGATTCTGGATAAACAAGTCCTACATCTTAGATTCCACAAGCACATTTGTCATCTTAGCTATATTGTTTTTATACCTTAAAACGTAGTTAGTGAAGTGTTCATTAGATCCCTGTTTAAGTTGCACTAGCTAAGTGTAAGAGATCTTAGGGATGATATTTATGGATAAAATCGTAAGAAATGCATCTTCTAGATGTGTGAATGAATTTACCAAATGAAAATATAGGTTATAAAACAAATGCATGACATAGTCATGGAGACTATGAGGAAATATTTTAACTAACATAATACGATCATCGGCAAAATCTAGACAAGCTACATGAAATGCTCTAGACATGCTCCTACGAGTCACAGTGCCCATTTAAAATAGGAGCTTAGGGGTGAAAAATATAAGAGGAAGTGAATAAGTAGATATGGCAGGTGTGAATGGAGTGTTCAATAATAAGGTGGAATCTAAAGACTATGATGCATGTCAAGTGGCTTGTTGTACTTACGAATTTGAGCTTGAAGGTCGTGATAAAGAGAAGTTAATTCTTGATTTCCAATGGATGAAACCTGCCATACATGATAAACTAAGGGTGGAGTAAAATAATTTGTAGGAGTAGTGACAGAAAGTAGAATAGTAGAGATACGTGGGAGAGTGGAAATAAGCTGTTGAGTGGCAAAAAAAGTTGTTATAGCCACAGAAGTGTTGAGTTTCACCAAATTAGTGGCTTCCTCAAGAACCACATGTAAAAGTAATTCTAGATATTATGGGTGCTCATAAATATGATCACTAATGGCCTTAATATGTTCTTGATGAATTCGGTGTGCGAGTGAGCCATGGTTAAAAGAGAATAAATCCTAGAATGAGAAACTATCACCGAAGGTCCTAGAAGCCGGATGATTGGGTTCACCAAAATGATTAACTAAAATTAACTAAGACGTGGAGTAAACATAGTTAATATAATCTAGAATGACATGTAAATATAGTAATAAAATACAAGAAAATTTTTTGGAAAGTGACCCAAGTAACTAAATAAATGGAATCCGCCTCCCAACGTGTCCTTAGGAGCCACAAGGACTTAGAACTTGCTGAAAGCCTCCTGCATATCAGCATGCCTGTGGAGAAGCCCAAGGAGGAGGATTTGCTGGAGAAGGTTGACAGATTGGAGAAGGAGATTCAAGAGCTCAAAGGGGCTCTTAAGAACATGGAGAAAGCCAAAGGTAAAAGGATCCTGCAAGGTGAGGAGGAAGAGGGGGTCATTGATGAAGTCTTCAAGAAGCTGCAGTCCCTTGATGGCAGATTGGGGAATGCCAAAAGCCGCAATGACTGTATTTTGTCTACCCTAAAAAGCATCTATAACTTCATTGAATAGCATGTCCACAGTGTTTGCAGCTTAAGTGGAATCAATGAAGATATATGGGGCCCTAAAGAAAATAGGGACATTGCAATCTCCCAGATGACATGAAGGACCCTCTTAGGAGCCACATGACCATTTCTCTTTCATGTCACCAGCAGCCATCAAGGCCAAGATTGACAGAGCCCTCAAGTAACGGGTTGATGTGCTACTATTTTTGGCTATGATCTAGGCTGTCATCGGGTGGTTCTAGAGCTGTTTTTTGACGGAGCTTTGTATTTTGTTTCTCTTTTGGTTTCTTTTTGAACTTGTCTCCTTTGCTCTGGATATCCATGTACATTTAGATCCACTCTTCGCCTTTATTGTAATATCTGGTTCTTTGAGCCTTTCTTAGTTGACTGTTTTGCCCTTCTCTGGGCTGCTTTTCTCATGTTTATTATCTGGCTTTTGAGCCCTTTTGTACATAGGGTATAGTCCCTTCAAAACTATTTGCCCTTAATAAAAAAACTAAATAAATGGAAATAGGAACCTTAATGTGCGAGAGAGAGAGAGAGGGAGGAACTCAAATGAATAGAAGATGCTCACTGGATCGTGTCGTAGACATCACTTTGGAAACCAGAAGTAGGAACGAATGTGAAGGAGCCTTGAAAAGGATGGACCTTGGTTGATTCTCTTCAATGAGGTTCCTAGATAAGGACTAGGGCACCTACACATATTCTAGTCTACAAAACAAGTGCCCAATCGTGAAAAACCTCGGATTTGATTTTCAAAGGTTTGGTATATGGTTTCAAACCCTCATCGTGTGTCACATTAGATTCATTTTATTGTTCCATATGTCACCGATATTCTAAGATGAATAGAAAGACCTACAAAACCTTAAATAAGCATCAATCCATAAAAAGAGAAATGCATATGATAGGGTCGATCGACCTCACCATGACAATATTGGACTTACTAACTAAGTGATTCACTATATTCCAAACCCAAAATTAGTTTTATGTGTGTGTGTGTGTGAAACATGCCCTAGCTTCCTCTTTGTGAGTCACCATACTTTGTGAAGTAATGAGTTAACTATGTATAAAAATGTAATATATAGTTGATGGAATACAATAAAATCCTCCCTTATGCTTGTGTGATGCGGAGATATCCCACCCTAGTCGTAAGTGATGGAGCTATGTGGATGCAAATTATCTCCAAATGCTATAGATGGCTGAAAATCTATGTCAATGATGGTAGTGACTAGTTTTTGGTCCCTCATTATGGTCTCATAACTTTATATTTATAGGGTTCTCTTGATCTAATTTCGTAATTAACCCATCTGTCCCAAGTATGCCCAGACATCCTGTTCACCGATTCCCTGCATTACTGCATCGGTCAAATTGGATCTTTGCATCCTTCACATTTTTGTGTCCTTGTACCACCCGTGCTCTTTTTCCCGCATCAGTTGAATCGGCTCTTCATGTCCCTCATGTCCCAATGTCCCTTGGACCGTTCGGGCTAGTTTCTTCCACTTTTCCCACATTTCACCTTTTTTGATTCGCGCAAGGTGTATTTAATGCACATTTATGATCTTCTCTCTCCTCAATAGCTATTTAAAGGGGCAACCACCTATACACTTGTCACATTGCTTGCTTGTTATTTCTTACCCACATTTTTAAAAAATTAAGTCATTTGTTCATCTTCCTGTATCCCTTTGCAATTTTTGTCACGAATCTATTCTTCAAAATCCGCTTCTCGTAATCAGTAAAATGAAGATCAAATTTCAAGGGCATGAACATATGTCACCTTTGGAGACTTTTGTGCCCAATATTGGAGATAGAGAAGTTCAACATTTGGATTTTGATGATTTTTGGGGCAAGTTAGCATGCGACAACCCTACTCCCATGGCCCAAATGATAAATGATAGTGGAATCACATATGCCGTTGGTTTTCCTATCTCTGTGCAATGTGCCAACATTGTGCTCACCTGCGGGGCTAATTTCAATCTAGACACCAAGGAGGTTGTCAATGTGCATGGTGAATTGATTGTAAAATTGGACACTTCCGCCATCATTGCTACCCTATGCATCCCTGAAATAGAAGACTCTGTTGTTCTCACTCTTACTCAAGCTCAGACTCTGTTTGATCAAGACAGTGAGAAATATAAGGCTCGAATAGCTAAATCATGGCTGAAGTGTCCTAAGAAGGGAGCATCCGACTCTCCAAGGCATTGTTCAGGGTTGATTTCAATGAAAAACTATCATATTTCATCACTTTGCTTTCCCAGATTATGGGAATGCTCTCTACCAATGATTTCCATTTTTGGATGTGCCCTTTTATAAATATCATCTGCGAGGGTAAGAAAAACATAAATTGGGATGAGATTATCTGTGGAAACCTAACTAAACAATTGTCAAATTTTCAGCAAACCAAGAAGTTCTACATGACTTCCTATCTCATGTACACCCTGGTAGCATCTCGGGAGTGGTTCGGCTTCACTTTCATTGAAGGCAAGAAGGATGAACCCCTCTACACATATTGCCCTCAGTTTACCCTCAAGGTCAGTAATCATAATTTTAGAAGGGTAAATGATGCTTTAACTATGTACATTATGAGACTCTTGGAGGGTGACACTGATAGAAGGTTTTATGATGAGGCTATGGATTTTATAACCATGTATGGGGCTTTCTTCATTCAGTTCCGAAAGTTCTCATACATCAGACTAGCTTGTTTTGAAAGCACACCTCTCAAGCTTCCCATGTTCTGCAATGACAAAATGGCTTTGGTTGAGGTGTGTAGGAAGCTAGATAAACTTCATTGAACCTGCCGAGATAAGAAGATTACTGGTCTTCATTTCCCTATCACTCTTGGGGAATTATACATGCGAATAGCTCTAGATGTCCAAAATATAGTAAGGCCTATTTCTCTCTCCACTGTTCATTTCTTTAGGCCCAATACTTGTTTTGATCTAAGGAAATTCATTGATCAAAATCTCGAATAAATTATCATCATTGTCTTGACACTAAGGATTACTTTGGGATGATTGTTCGATGATTTTGAAGCAAAGAGGAGGCATTTTGGCACATTTTCTCTAAAAATATTATAGATCTCAATCTCTACCAGGTGCTGAAGGCCTTATGGACGATGATGAAGATTTGTAATCCTTTGAGTATGAAAGATCAATCAAGCACACTCCTCTGGAAACCTTGGATTGGTATGTGAAGGAGAGAGATGACTTGAATGAGATAATCACCCCGTCATTGCACGTAACTAAGGTTTGGTTTGATAGGAAAGTTCATGAATTCAGGAGGAACCAAGGTAGATCCTCTTCAAGAGAGACTTCCACACCTAGGAAGGAAGTACATACACCTAGCTCGAGGTACTTGAGCAAAATCCTTCTGCGATGAAAGAACCAAAGTTTTCTACTCCTTATTTCACCAAAGTGTATTAGAAGAAGTTAAAAGAATTCAATCAGAACTAATCGAGGAATAGAATCTTCTGGAGGAGTCAAAATTGCCTATGGGCTAGATAACATTATTGTTCCGAGTGAGAATGATGATGAGGAGATGAAAGAACCAGAAGAAACCCCTGAAACCACTACTGAGGTGGAGAAGGAAGGATCAAGAACTGAACCTCCAAGTTTAATACAGACTCTCTGTCCAAAGGAAATTCTTGATGTTCCATTCATTTCCCACCTTTCAGAGACAACATTATGTTGTTCATACTCGAGTGCAATGAGTTCACTTGCACTTGGATCCCTTGATTCTTTTGTTTCTTCTTCTTCCTTTTCCTCGAAAGTGCAGCCCTAGTGACAAAAATGAAGAAAAGGAAATATTCCTCCCGATTAACAAGGCATGATTTTTATGTTCAGAAAGCTCTGCTAGGTACTACCCCTCCTCCTCTAGAAAAGAAATCAAAGACTACTTCGAGGTTGGTAACTGATGCTCAAGGCCAGCAGTTCCTGGAGGTTGCAAAACCCAAAGTGGATAAAGAGGATAAAGATCTTTTGATCTATGAATTTGAGCTTTCTAGAATTCTAATGGGAGAATCCACACTTGAAAGTGAAGTTCATAACCTTTGGGAAACCATCACTAAGGTTATTGAATGGGTGGAGAAATTCAAGCAAACCATGGAGCAGTTGGAAGAACAAAACCAAGTTCTTTCAAACTTTATCATATCAACATTGTTGAAAAGGATAAAGTTTTGGATCCAACCCCATTGGTTGTTCTCCCACCTCCCATAGTTCTCAAAGTGAAGATGAGGTTCAAAACATCAAAGACATACATAAGTATTTTACTTATGGGAAGACTATTGAGGCCATGGTGGATGATATGACTATAAGAGTTTAAAATTCATTGAGGAATCCTTCAAAACCAATGAGAAGGTGATCAAGTTGCAGCAGAGAGTTCACTTCCTCAATCAAAGTTATGGACAAGGAATTGAGTGTCCTGAGTGGATGTATTACTGATCTTCATCTAATGGGTCAAATGATGGAAGGACCCTATTGGCCAACAATGTGTTTATTGATGTCAATAATAACTCGTAAAGGATGGGGATCTTTAGCATTGAGTGGAAAATAAATTTTTCGGAAGAAGCACTTGGAGAATTGAGGAATGTATGGAAAAAAGGGAGTCTTTTAAAATTTGTGTTTTATTTTCCTTCAAGGATATCCACTCCCACTTTAGGATGAAACTATAGTTTTATTCTTCTCTCTTCAATAAATCAAGGCTTGGTTTAATACCTTTGTCAAGGATGATTTGTTCAAATAAGAGTCAATCACTAAAGAGAAAATGAAGGACATTTGTTCTCTCCATTCAGCTATAGCCGAGGCTAATAAGGAATATCTGGAGCACATTGAGTTTGAAAAAGATATGGAAAAATGCCTTGGCACGTGGACTCATGCTACTTCTAACACAACAATTCCAAAAGGCATGGAGATAGCGATAAAGCATTGAAGAGATGTAGGCACCAAATCCTCAAAATAGTGGCCCTCCTCATCAGAACAGATGTCTCTACTTCTGGCTCTTGACTCTCTTTTTCTATCTATAGTTTGGATCTCCTTGTAAATTAATTAAGGACTTTATATTGTGTATTTCCTTAATTAATATTTTGGTTAAAAGAAACGGTTACCAAATATAACCACTTTGTAAGTTATATATTGGGATCTCCATGCCATTCCAAGGGGATGGAACTCTAATAATTTTTGAAAGTGTAAAGAGTTAAAAGATATCAATACGTAAGATTTCTCTTCTTATTTCTATCTACATCTATTTATTCTTTCATGCCTATCTAAATTTTGTGAATCATTAATATATTGCATTAAGAAGGTTTGTATTCTTATGGATGTCATCTCTAGAAATTTGTGTCTGTCGAGAAATAACATGTACTTGTTTCAATATGAATGATTTTGTTCTATATATCATCCTTGCTTACGATTTATAAGGAACTATTTTGCTATTTATATTTCCTAAGAGTGCTATTATATTCGACATTTTCTCTCCCTTAGTTCTTCAATTCTTTATATATTGATAATCTATCTTGGCATTAAAATACTTTAATGATATCGAGTTCCTCATGAAAGTAGAAAATTTTACATTTGTGAATAGTTTTGTTGCTTACTTTCAATAAGGGCACCTCTCCCATCAAAGAGGAGGGACTTTCCATCCTCGACTATTGCTTTCATTAAAGTCTTATTTTGAAAACCAACAACTACAAAGATACATATTGACTTTGCAAGGGTTGAGCTACATATTATGTTGGGTCTACTTTACGGGGCATCATATCACATTTATTAATAGTTTTTGTTGTGGGTTAGAAGAAGACAGGTCACCGCATGATCGAATTTTGACCAAACAACTTATTACTATGAAAAATGGTCCAACCATTAGTCATAGACTCAAATTTAGGATTAGGGGTTGGGGAATTTGGCATCTTGTTTAACACATGCATGAAGTGGGAAATCATAGATGTCGTGGTCCTGGAGCTTGATGCCTAAAACAAGTGCTAAGGAGATTGAAGTAATTTTTTGAGAAAACACGTGGACCCAAACTAAATGTCAATGTTTCCCCACAAATCCTTAGCAAGATCAAGCTCCATGAAAATCCACTTATGAGGGCTGAAATGAAAGAAAAATTTGAGTTCTTGATAAATAATTATGCCAAAGGGTTGGACTATCTCATTCAAAAAGGACCAAATCTACATGGGTAGGCTAGATAAATTTCAACTCGTATAGGTATTGTTATTTTGAATCACAATACCCTTAGATTTGCACAAGTGTGTGTGCTTAATCTCACGGTGTGACTGGGTAACATGGGTGCTATCTCAAAGTTATGAGACTTGCTACTTGAGGTAGACCTCTAGAGAAAGATGGTTCTTACTCCTAAACTACCTTCCACAATCTACTCTAATGTAGGCAAAACTATCTTATCCTAATCTAACTTTACAAGGGACTAGGGAGAGAGAGTGCATGAAAGTAAATCCTACACTAACAATGGTGATACACCAGAAAACGAGGGAATTAGAATATCTTTCCAATATGTGAAAAATGGAAGTGAAGTGCATACTAGAGAGGGTGATAACAATTCTCCACAGTCTAGAAACTGCATTCAAAACAATATTTCATACATACACAATGATAATGAATCCCTGCAAGAGCATAAAATAGACACATATATTTGCAATAATGTTGAAGAGGCAAGAAGAATGCAAACAACACAGCAAGGAAGATACATCCACAAACTTGCATCTATTGCTTCATGATATACACAATTCAATCTATTACAAATTAAAGGCCTAGATCACCATACAAGGATTCCACTACAACATTTTTTAGCACATTAGCTTCACAAAACTAAAAATGACAGAGAGTTTTGCTACTCAAAACCATCATTTATAATGAGCCCAAAACTCTAATTTATAGAATTTTGAGAGGAGAGAGAGAGGGAGAAATGAAAATCCCAAAAATTTACTTCCCATAACTTGCAAGAGGTAATAAATGAAGTTAAATGATGGTATGTTGCTTGCAAAAGGCTCCCCATACTGTCCCATAACTTGCAGCAGTGAAAAATGTATGCCATGCTTCATTAAATGTTCTCACAACCACCAATAAAATCATTATTCTAAACTTGGCCACGTTTTCAGAAAAATCAATATGAAAACTTCATCAATTTCTGAATTTCTTGATTTATGTGCATTAGTATTGGAATCATGATTCTAACAAGACCAATTTTGTGAAAATCCATTGAGAATTACAAAAGTTATGGTCTTCTGAGTGTGAGAAGCTATTTTAGGTTTGCAAAGGATTTCTTGTAATTAATGGGACTAAGAATTTAACTTTTTAGAGCATAGAGGATGTCGCGCCCTTTCCAAAAATTTAATTTTTTGAAAATAAGAGCTCTGGGTCAATATTTATGCTTGTTTGAACTTCGGGGATCGCATTACACCACTTCCCTTTATATTGCGGCAATTTCATGTTTTTCAGGGAACTCATGTCTCCACGATACTTGGATAGTGTAGGCCTCCTTTCTCTGCATCACCTAATTAAGGATTTTTTGTCCTCGCACGTCTTTCATTGTCTAGGAAAGGTGGGTCGTTGACTCGACATATCTACACCTTACATACTGTGCAGCTATTTCGGATTTTTGGAGCCCGATTCGCCCGAACATATTTTTTTGCGTTTTAACCGCATTGCACTGGTCGTCGCGTTATTTCATATTTTCGAGGCCTCGTTGTCCCTGCATATTTTTTGCGTTAAGTAATCGCATTGCACTTGGTCATAACTATTTCATATTTTGGGGATTTCGGGTCCTTTTGTCCTTGTTTTCCAAGCCGGATCGTAAGGGACTTTTTTATCCTCCTTTGTCACATTCCACTACCTCTTTAACATTTTGGGCCCAAACATGGTACGAAAAACCCTAGTACGATCTGCATTGGTTCCATCCATAGCCTCAGACCCAATTTGTAGTAAAATAGGCCCTTGACTTCATTCTTTCAAATTTTCGTTATATCCTTGGATTTTTCTTTGGATAGGGAAGTTAGAGAAAAGCCAAGGGATCCCTCAAAACCTGATTTTGGGCCTCAAACCATTTCTTCTTTCTCAATCCTGAAGAAATTGTGCAAGTTATCAAAATTACCTTGGGGTGAATTTTGGATAATATGTATGCTAAGAGAGAATTGATTAGAGGGGTTAAAATCAAGTTTTGCCATGAAATAACAAACAAGGTATTACCGGATACCAACTTGCAGCATGCAAAAACAAATATTGAACCTACGAAGGCTAATGGAAGGAAAACAAATAAACATTCTTGGTGAGGTTGCATATCCCAAAGTGACTCGAATACCACTAGATTCTCATTGGATCTTGATCCATCATTATCGAAAGGATTCTAAAGGAATATGGCCACCAAAATATCCTATCAAATAATTATTTCTATAATATTTAACAATAGGGTCAATAAACTCAAGTGGCTATAAAAACATCATGAGGGGATTCAGGTCGTTATTTCATTGTATACTTTGGGAACATAATTTTGCACTCACTTTAAGCCATCTTCACAATACAATTACAATTGAGGTTGGCATGAATGGTTTAGAGGACATCATATAAATGGCCCACCACCCTAAAATGGTGGTTTAATTACTCAAGGATGTGATGAAAAAACCTAAAAACTAAAATAAAATATGGTACGTTACGAACTATGCTTTTAAACCCTAGAAAAACCAAACCTATATTCAAATTAGAATGCCATTATAGTTTCATAATCAATGATAAATTGAGAGATAAAATATTGATTTTATAGTGTAAATAATTGTGAAAGTCCAAAACCTACGTGTCAAGACTCGAAGTAGATAAGACATGCATGGGAGCCATAAATTTCTAAGCTTAGTGCAATCTACATTGAATACATCTAGAAGGTGAAAGCAAGATACTATCTAGAGGGTCAAAGAATCTGAATAGGAACCCTCTTAAATGAATCTCTAATTATCCAAAAATGGTTATTATTTACAGAAGAACGTGGCGCGATCTCATTTATTTGATAACGCTTTCATGGTGTTGAAAATTTAGGACCTATAAACAACTTGTTGGTAGAGAAGCAATTAAAGCTTTCCTCTCTATTCTTTTTTTCCGTTGTTTTTGTAATATGTTATAGAAAGTAATAATGGTGGCCACCAAGTTACATGGTTATCCCTAGTAGACGTGCACTACAAATCGATTATAAGTTTCTGACAGTGGATATGCTTACTGGTGCCCACAAACAACTGTCGTTCATCTCTCTTAATGTAAGTAAACCCATACGAATTTCTTCCACTGACTAATTTTGTTAATTTTTATATATCCATTTGATGTTGTGTGGATGAAGCCATTGGGTCAATTTCCGGTCAATTTCCAGTCATTCAGGATGGCAATCTCACCTTATTTGGTATAAAATCTAACCCTTCCCTTTACTAGTTTGAATGAATGTAATTTTTGATTTCACCAGTTCTTTAATCTCCACATCAATAGTTCTTCTATCTCCTAATGAATAATGCCAGATGGAAACTCCTTCGATGATGTCATTCAACATCTTTCACAGAGGGAATAACACCCCCTTACACTTAATTCTCTTCCTACACTGAAGAATGTGGAAGATTTGAATGTATAAGCCTAATGTCGGAGATATTGTCTTCTCCGGTCCACCACATCTCAAAACTAATCTCGTCTACTAAGGGATTGATCATTCTTCTCTGCATCCTAATAATCAACTTCACATAAAACCATTCATATCAGATTTCACAGGATGTCACGATCCGCGACATCAATTCCGCCCTCAAAACCCGTTGGAAACTGCAAGGGCTATGCATTATTAGATAAAAATGGGGTCTTATCATTTGTAGAAGATAGAGACAGGTTCATAAAAAAGTTTGAAAAACAAGTTGGAAATTCTTAATAGAGAAAACACATGGCATGAAAATCTATGCATGGTTGGCTGCAAATATTTTTAGGATTTTTGGATCAAACCTATAATCTAAAGGAAAAATAAGACAATATTCATGAATAAGTGGGTAGAAGAATATTCTCACAAAAAAATGATGAAAAACTTTATGAAACACATTGTATATATTACACATGGAAAATTGTTATTGATGAGGAGAAAATGGTAAAAGTCTTGTTGGAGACAATATAACACCCTTCCGTAGTATAATAAACTAGACATCAAACCTAAAACATACTATGGTTCAAGGGTTAAATTTGATGGCTACCTATGCCTATCAAACAATATTTAGGTGATGGAAAATTTCAAATCTTGTCCTTCAAAAATACAAATAATATTGTTTTTACAATGTTAATAAGATATATAAAAGATTATTCTATATATATTTAATTATTTTTAATATATATTTGTATAATTTACCTATATATATATAATGAAAGTCATCCCTAAAATTTGTAAGTAACATGTAACTATTTTTTCAAATATTTGCAAAAAATTTACTTGCTAAAATCATGAAAAATATCTTAACAACCATCAAATTTAACATTTTTATGATTCCATATTCAAATTTGGAAGTCGTCCAAACTATATAAGGGCATGGTCCCATGGAGGGGTTTGGGCTCCTATTTTCTTTCAAAGTGGAAGATCCCATGCTTATTTTTAAAGTCAACTATGGGAAGTAATATAATCTAGGCCTAAAAATAGTTGCTCCCCTTAGCATGGATGCACATATTATTTTCTCATCACATCCCTTCTAGATATTCACATACATCATATAAATTTTGATACATTAGTATTGTCATTTCGATGATGCACTCTCGTGATTCAATTCACACTTTATTGTTGAGGGCATCCTATACACATGAACCTCACACACTACACACCACATACTTCACATATCACGTGCCCATTCCCATATCGCAAAGCATCTATTGTGCATTATACACACTGCACCCTTTACACATTCATGATATATCATTTTGACATCTACTTTCACACATTGCTATCATTAGCCTATGACGTACTCTAGTTCCATGATCCATACTGACTACCGAGGGTCTATATATAAAATAGACCTCACTAAACTCTCACATGTTTACTCACACGCTCACTCACTCACAAGCTTACACCCTACACTTTTCTCTTTGATGATCACATATTTTTAGTACACACATTTAGACCATTTCCCAATGATGCACTTTTGTTTATGATTCATTCTTGACTTCTAAGAGGGCATAAAAATGAACTGCATTAGATGCATACACATCCATTCGGGGGGCATGTTGATCCTATCATTCAATTTGCATTCCATTCCATCTCACCCATAACATAATACATATCTTGGTCACATTTAGTCTTACTTAAACTCACTTGTTACATGTACATTTTATTACACATGCTAGATAGATATCTTGTATGCCACTATATTTCCATACACACATGTGCATTCACTTGCTTTCTAGATGTGATCATAGATTCCAAAGATCTATACACTTAGCATGGATTCTTGGCGCAGTAACTATTACCAATCGCACAAAGGCTCCCTGGGGCATCCATTTCATACATTATGGTTGATATTGTTTAATTTTGTTTCATATCCCATTTCATTATCGGATTATACATACCTTTACATACTTTTTATCTCTCTAACATGATAACAAAAGCTTCATGTGTAACATTTATTTTGTAAGCCTATTGTCCACCATGCTTGTCTGTTACTTTGTTTTCTCTTACTTGTCATTATTTTCTCTTGTCTATGGATTTTCCCTTTGTCTTTGTGTGCACACCTCTACTTTTGGCTTCATTGATCTTTATTTTATTATGACATTGTGAGTGGTGTCCCATGTTTACAACCCACTTTTCATGATCTACATTGTCTTCTTACTTGTTTACATTATCTTCTTTTACATCTTAGCTTACATATTGCCTGCTTAGCATACATTTTATCTTCTACATGCATGTTTTTCTTTTCTTGTACTAACACTTGTCTCCTAGCCACTTTGTTTGCATGTGACTTGGTTTACTAAGAACATTCCCTTCCCCATGGAGGGAAAATTTTTGAAACAGTAATATGTCCTCCTTTGGGCCACATAATCCTTCAACAACATCGCATCCACCCCAAAAAGGGGGCATCATTTGGGTGAATCAGTCACCCATATAGCTGCATATAGTCACAATGCACCTTAGCACAATACCAAGATAATACAATTTTTATTATAAGATAGGACTCGAGAATTAGACGTGGATCCTTAACACATCATAGACACTAGCACCCGTAACAAGGCAATATCACCTAGGATACCTAACCCTTCCTAGATGCCTCGTGACTAGGGGAAGTTACACAACATTTTGGTAGTTCATCACACTCTACAAAACTCCACACAACAACTTCTACAGTGGCACATAGTTCTTAGCACTTGTCATGAATGCACTACACAACACTTTTTACTTTTGTGTTGCATCAAATAGTTTGAATTTTTACACACCATTTCCAATGGTGTTATACATCGTAGAAGAAATTAAAAGTTAGAGGATAACACCAGACTTTTCTCTATACACTTCTCTCCGTGACTTGGCTTGAGATTTCCCAAAACTCATGACTAGTGCAAGCGGCATGAGATCACCCAAAAACTTGGTCTTCTATAACATGTACAAGATCCTTCCTAAACTCTTTCATCTTCATGGATCAGGTACACATGTTCTACATTTTCATATTTTACATTCTTCTTACACATTTCGATCATATACATGTGTATTTGACTATTTATTCATTCTTTTCTTTTACAAGTACGTCCTTGTGTGAAGCGGTAGTCACATCACATCAATAACATCCTACATCAACAATAATATCATTCACATTGTAATTGAAAATAGGTACATTCGCAACATCTACACATGTTTTTCTTCCTAGGGTTATTTTCAACATCACTTTTACACTTTTTTCTCCTTAGCATCCATGTGTAATGCATACAAAATTCCCACACCGAACCCAAGACAACCCAAAAGCTAAATTGGAAAATTACTAAAATTTTTTTAACAATACCGGTTACAACGTTTAGTTTAATTCTCGCTAACCAACTATCGTTGTAATTATCATTTAATTAATATTATTTAATCTCCACTTTGGGTTTAGAATCCCCTAGTTACCATCTTTAATTAATTAAGTAGCATGGTTCAAAAGTCATTTAATAAATTTATTATTCTAGGGCTAAGTCTAAATTTTCCCTCCCATTAAATCAAATATAATTTAATTTAATCCTGATTATAAATATTGTCTAACTACTAAGGGGTGAATTTGATTTAATTAAATACAAGGTCATGGCCTTTTATTTAAGGGTCACTAACTAAACATTATGAATTAAAAATAATTTTAACTTCTACATCACTTAAGTGGCCCCATTTAAAGTTGACCCATGTATTTCATTTAAAGGCATTCTCACCTAACCCTCACCTAACTTTTGTAGGGATGATTTTTGGCCATTGGATGGACTAAATCTAAGCCCTTAGATCTAGGATTCAAACTAACCCTAATCCTCTTTTTAGAAGGCTTTCATTCCTTCTTTTGACTTATTTCTTCATTTTTGGTTTGCAGGTTTATAGGAGGAGAAAGAGAAGGAAGCCATGGAAGTATATGAAAGCTCAAGACCAAATTTACATAATAAACTTCACCAAATAATATTCTTCACTCGTTATATTACCATGCTAATACAATGGCTATTAAATAGCCATGAATGTAGTTGAACAACTTCCTATAAAATAGGAAGTATACAAAACAATAACATACCCGTACAACCTATTTACGTGAGTTTGGTTAAACTCACATAACAAAACATATAACTAATAATATGAGTTGTTAACCAACTCATATTATATTACAAATAATAATCATGATTAATAATGTAAACAATATTAATCCTAACATTCACCCCCTTAGTGTGAACATTATTAATCACTAATCTTCACCCCCTTAATGTGAACACGACGAAGAACCATATTCGAAGAAGTTGAACCACCTCCTGAAAGCACTTCTTAGACCAGGTACAAACTCCATATATTATCTCTTTACCCTCGTAAAGGCGTAGTGTCGAGCTGAATTATGCAGGAATGCTCCCTTCCTCTTTGGGTTCCTGTGGGACTTTCCCTTCCTCCCTGGGCGCCCGAATTCTGAATCTCCAAGATCCACAAGCTTCACACTAGCTAGATAACCATCCCTTGAGTCTACCTTGAAATCTTCTCCTACTCCCAAAAGTGAGTATTCTGAAAACATGACTCCTCCAAAAATCTCTAAAAGGGTTTATTCAGCAAACCATCACACTACAAACAAGAACACTGAAAATGAACTGAAAAAGAAACCACACTGCACACATGTCACCAAACCATCTATGTGGCCCTATCATTGGCAACTGATGAGAGGTCACTGATTGACCTCCTTCCTCCATTTTCCTCCATCCTCCGATAATCTGAACTCAAAACAAGTAGTCTTTAGAATTATAATCAGGTTCATCAGTCACTCGTTCATCTTCTGATTTAGAAGATTCTTCTACAACTATATTTGCTTCATGTGGCTTCAATTTTCCACTGAGAAGATCTTTGGCTCGAGTCATGTAAAATTTAGACATATGTCCTTTTTTCTTGCAATAAAAGCATTCTAAGTCCTCCTTTTTAAAGAACTTTTTGTATTTCTTTTTCACATACATTGTTGTTTCTTCTTCTATATCTTCTTTAGTCCTTTTTTCTTCAGACAGAAGAGCTGATATCATATCTTCCAATGAGTTGGAAGGCATCTGACCAAGAGTGAAAACAAAATTATTGTATTTGGGTGGTAAACTATTCAAAACAGAATATCTTTTGCATCCTCATCATCTCTTGGAGCTTTTACTTCTGCAATTTATCTTAGAAGAGATGTAAATTGTTGATGTGACTAGAAATTATATCTCCATCAATCATTTTGAGATTGAACAATTGAAGTTTCAGGAAAACTTTGCATTGACTACTTTTGAACCAAATAATTTGCTCAGATTATCCCAGATGTCCTTCGATTTTTATCTAGATCAACATAATGTAATTCAAAATCTGAAAGGGAAAGGCCAATAATGGCTTTGGCTTTATCATCCCGTATTTCCCATTCTTCCAATCTGGTCAGATATGAAGGTGTTGGTTCTTTTCCATCTACTATCCTACAAATATTTTTGTTCATCAACTGCATCTGGATCTTGACTTTCCATGTGTGAAAATTGAGACCATTGAATTTTTCTAGTGGAATGTCCATTATACTTAGAGTGTCAGTTTGACCTAAAAATGCACTCTAGGGGGAGTCGCTTCAATCGATATTGTCTCTCTGATTTACACTATATATTTAAAAAGTAATAAGAACAAATTACTTTTTAAATTTTACATGGATATTTCTATGGTATAAATCAAAACAAAATATTGAAATATATAGAAATGACTATCAAGTGAATATCAAATTACATAATACCTTAATTGGTGGAGTCCAAAGTTGAAGTTTTTCACTACATCATATGGAAGGAGCTCTCAATAGTTATGTTAATCAAACTAACAGTTGTTAGTATGAGACATGCACTTCAATATTTAATATTCCTACACAACTGGTGTCTTATAGAGGATGAACACGTGGGAAGAATTCTGAGTAATGCAAATTGATCCAACTCTGATGCATAGTGTGATCATAGCCATACAAAATAGAATACAAATAGTGATAGTTACCTCCACACGCAAGGCATGACCACTTTCAAGACCATGTCAAGCTATTCTATGCTCAACGAATGAATTTTGACTACTTTTCTCGCACAAAGATTTGATCAATCAGAACTAATGATGATTGGTGGAATGATTATAGCATCTAGGATCTGGTTCGAAATAGATCAAATAACAATGTATCATACATTTTGATCCCACCGGTGAATGGATGCACATAGAAATCCAGAAGCACCCACAACACCAATCTCTTCATACACCCTTGAGTCGATATGGCTTCCTTCTCTTTCGACCCCAACCCCCATCCGATATAATATGGGGTGGGGAGGGTTTAAGCAACCCCCTCCCCCATTCCCCACTATAATAAACAAAACCCACAGTCCAAACGTATCACACAATGGCTCAACACAAAACAATTGTGTTTATATTTTTATATTTTTATATGTTTTGTTTTATATAAAGTTTTACTATATATATATATATATATATATATATATATATATATATTAATTTCACTATTATTTTTAAATTTTAATAATATTAATATATTAATAATATCAAAATAATTGTATTTATTTAAAGTTTCTTTTCTTTTATAAATAACAAAATGATGAGTTTAATATATGCAAAGGTTTGTGAAGAATTTTTATATAATTAATATTAATCTTAGTCACATCTAGGAATAGATATATGAACTAATTTTGTTCATTTGGATTGTTTTATATATATATATATATATATATATATATATATATATATATATATATAACAATGCAAATCAACAAAATTATTTTATATATCTATATAAGACTAAAGTTGATAGAATAATATGGTTTCTTATACAATCCAATACATTTGCAAAAGGAATATTTGTTTACTCATCTAAACAAAATAGTTAACACACTACTTACTTTCCTTCAACAAGTCTAGAAATACATATACCTTTCATTCAATAAAACAAGAGTAAGTAATCATTTTCTTCTTTCAACAATTAAATGACAACTATTTCACATAGCAAGTACATTTTAACAAGATTCTCATTTCTTTTAAAATGAAACATATCACATTTTGAAATAATGAAACAACTTAAATTTAAGAGAGATGCATTTCCATTTCAAATTATTTCAAACTTTCTACTTCACCAAAACAATGTAAAATTTGGTAGTTTCCTTTCACAAAACTAACACATTTTAAAATGCAAATTTCTCATTCAAACACTCTTAGAAGAGTTTACAAGTTATAGGGATTTTCAAGTAATGAAGAAACTTTATTTCAAGCATACAAATTTATAATCTTCCACTCAATGTGGGAATAATGAGATGAAAAAATTACAACATAAAGGGCTTTCAACAAGGCCAAAATACAAGTTTCCATTACATGTCTTCTCCCAACTTGTAGTTTCAAACTTTTATTCTTCAATCTTTCAAAACTGGGGGTCATAATACAAGAAAGGTGGAATAGGCGATACTCTCCACCCTACCGTTAATCCAATAGGAGGATAAGCCATCCCCTTATTGGCCCCTGAGCCCCAACCAAAGAACAATGAAGGATCTTGAGAAACATTTGAAAATTTTTCACAAGATTGGATTCCACAAACAAATAGAATCCAAAACATTCAACACATAGAAATTGACATACGTAACCAAATTCACAACTTTCACAAACAAGACAATAGGCTTCACATCAAACCAAAGAGGAGAAAGGAATACGCAAACCACCTCATATTTCCTCCCAAGTGAATTATGAGTTTCACCCAAAGCCTACATGTGCACAATATAATAAGAAAACACCCTTATCTCTCCCCTTGCAAGTATGCAAAAATATGACCAAGTTTTCCTTTTCACTCCCCATAGGTGAAACTCCCAATCACACTCCCTCAAAATACATGCCTCACATCTCCCTTTTCCCTCCCCAATGGTCCCATAAATCCATCTCCTACACCCAACTTAAGGAAACTATCCAACCACATAAAAGAAAACACATTTCCAACACTCATACAATATTTAACAAGCATAATTTCCACATCAAAAATATCATAAGAAAGCAACAAAGAGAAGAGCCTACCTATCCATAAAAATTCCAAGAGAATTCACTCTACAAGATTTTGACACCTTCAAGAAAAACACACTCAAAAGTAACTCTAACAAGCTCCCAATTCCAAAAGTGCAAAAGAAAGAAAATGAACATGTAACCCCAAATCCATAAAATTCCATCAATAAAAAGAAATTGGATGCGAGAATGATGGGGTGGATCCATGTAGGATGTCACTTCAACATATGTCCATTCCAAAACCAAGTCAAACACCAATCCCAAGACAATAAATGAACATGTAAGACTTATGAAAAGCCCACATGACACTCAAACTTACATACCAAGTCTTCCAAGGACAAATTTATTGTGGAAAGTAGGAAAGTGTAATTATTTTAACCGTTTTATACTCCAAAATGGGTAAATAATTCTGAAATTAACTCCCCATACCCAAGGTATGGTTGTTGGGTGAATTTAAGAGGCATGGGACAAGATTAGCTTGTCCCACAAGCCTCCAAAAAGGCCTCCCAAGTCAAAATCCGAATTTTGAAGTTGGGGAAGGGTACACCACACAAAATCCAACACAAATCTAACCTACAAAATATGATTTCAAGGACCATCTACCCTCATAACTATCTAATTTTCATATCCTTATTTTAGTCAACAAATTAAGTTGGATTAGATTAATTAGGGCACATTAATAATTACTAATAAAGTGACTACAATTTCTAATCATTAAAAACATAACACAAAATAAAACACACACAAAATTAAATAATAAAACATTACCCCCTTGTCGACACATGTGAGATCACCCCCCATGGGTAACCTCCTAACTAGGCATGCAAAAACAATACAACATAACATTGCACAAGTTGTCCAATTTATGTCATGTTGCACAACACCCGACATCCTTCTGTGGTTGGTCCCCTATCTCCTTTCAATGTATGTGATAAAATTTCTTACAACACAAACAAAATACCTCTCTATCCTCATTTGCATCAAAAACATTGAGAAATAATATATACATAGAAATAAGTAAGCATCGTCCAAAGTTAAATAATTATATCATTTATCATGATATAAAATAATTTGATTCTAACATCCATGAGATTATAATTCTACTTAGAAAATCCAAAGTATAACGTGTAAATATAAAATCCATATAGTGCAAATCAACATATATCAAAATGTCTATGAGTTTCATCTAGTGTAACATAATCAAAATGTGAATCATAACATGTCAATAGTTCAAATATTTGCATAGTCTATCTTCTATCGATGGATGTATCATAATCAAAATGTTTAAGTATCAATCCAAAAGTAATAACATTGTAGTGCCCACTTCCCTTTGACACCTTTTGTTATTGATTTTGATACTGTTAACTATACTTATGGATATTATTGTAGATTTTGATTTAGCATGATGTTAGATGTTAGAGATATTGGACTATTGTTGATTTTGATTCATATATGATGCATTTGGATTATTAGAGACATTTTATATTGATTTTGATATGTTGTTGACATGGTTATATATATATATATATATATATATATATATATATATATATATATATATATATTGACTCACAATACTTTCATCACTTTGAGTGAACCTTAACAATTTAAATAATCTTGTGATCATATGGATATTGATGAAATGTAGAATCGAGATGTTGTTAGAAATGGTAAATGATATCGTTACTTTGGACTAGATGATGTTTTGATTCATATATAGATGATTGTGGAGTTATATTATATATTTATTTTGGATGTTTTGATGCGTCCATGATGCCAAAGGAGGTGTTATGTGTTTTGCAGGTAGATATGTCACAACAAACATCGGGGGGATTAGAGACCAACCACTTTGCACTTTCTTGCTAGATAAATTCAACAAGGGTCAACATGGAAACATGTATTTTGTTATGTGTGTGTGTTTGAATTGTTGTTAGGGGTTTCCATGGGGGGAATCACCTTCTATTATGACCAAGGGTTATGTGTTATTCTTTCATTTAGTTTCCTTGATTTAATTTTTGTATGTGATCTTATAGTGATGTATTCCCTTTTGTTAATCACTTGATTTATGTCTAGATTAGTAAATTAATTAGTTTACTAAATTAATTAAGAATGGGTCAAAAGAATTCATTTATTAGAATTGATGGCTCTTGGATTATGTGTTGTAAGTTGAGTGCTTGTGACCTTGAGTGTTGTACACTCTACCCCTTCATGAAAATTCGGATTTGGCCTTAAGGGCCAATTTTGGAGGCTTGTGGGACAAGTCAAACTTGTCCCACACCTCTTAAATTTCTATACCAACCCTACCTATGGTTTGGGGGGTAAAAATAGACCCCATTATGTGTTTTGGGAGAAAAAAGGTAAAATATTATTACACTTCCTTTCATGTAATTAAGTTTTTCCTTAGGGGTGTGGGCTTGGATTGTGTGTGTAAGTAACTTGTCATTCCTCTCACCCACCAATTTATGGTGCATTGGGGTTGAGGTTTGACTTGTGAGGTGGAGTTGAGGATGAGTGATGTGACATCCTACATAGAGCCACCTCACCCTCCTCTCTCCATTTTCTATTTATTCAAGTTCTTTTTCTTTGTTTGGGGTTACTTCATTTCTTTGTGCTCTTGCATTTTTGGGAGTTAGAGGATTTTTGGAGTGCTTGTGGATTTTTTGGAGATTTTTGGTGATTGTTTGGGATTGAATAAGCTTGGTGTGGGACTCTTGGATCAAGATCTACCATGGAAAGGTAGGATCTATACTCTTGTAAAATATTTTCTTTTATATTGTGTATATGTGCATGTTTTTGAGTGTTTTGGTATGCTTGTTGGGTGCTTGGGTAGATTTCTTAAGTGTGGTGTAGGAGGGGAATATGGGGATCTTACATGTGGGGAGGAATAAGAGTTTTTTTCCATGTTTTGGAGGGATTTGGGTTGGGTGCCCCACCTTGGACAAGAAATTTCTTGCATTTCTTACTTGGTCTATTTTTATGAGGGAGCCATAAGAGATTGTAGGGAGGCATAAGAGAATGTGGGAGGCATAAGAGGTTCTTGAGGGAGGCATAAGAGTGTGTAGGGGTTTTGAGATGTTTATTGGAGGGTTTTTAGGTGGGCACCCATTTCCCATTGGGAGGCATAAGTGACCTCCCCATAGATCTTGCTCCTTTGGCTTTTGCATGTTGAAGCCTTGTGTATTTTGTTGCTTTCCTTCTTGTGATTGTAGTTTTATTGTTTGTATTTTGGTATGGTTGTAGAATATTGTATTGTGATGTGGAAGCTTGTTTTGTTTCCATGAGTTGAATCCATTTTTCATTGCAATGTGGTTGGGGCTCGAGGGCCAATGAGGAGGATGGCTTCTTCTCCTCATTGGAATTCTTGGTTGGGTGGAGAGTGTTGCCTCTCCCCCATTTTTGTTGTGATCAAATGAAGCATGGTGGAGCTCTCTTGTTGGTGATGTGAAACATGGAGCATTGTTGGTGTCCTCAAGAAATCTTACCTTGTGAGAAAACCTCCTTGTTATTCCCACTTAGGGTGGAAGATTTGTATTATTGTATTCCTTTTAGCTTTCATTCTTGTAAGTTTTCCCACTTTAAGTGGAAAATATTGTATTAATATTGTGAAGAAAATTTGTATTCATTATTGGACATTAAATTTTTTTTGTATGTTGAAAAGGGGAAAGAATTCATATTACTATCTATATTTCATTTTGTTTTGATAGTAATGTTAAGATCTTAAATATTATTAATAATAAAATATTATTAATATTGAGGGGCTTAATAATATGATAATATATTAATATTAATATGCTATTATAAACCATAATCATAGAAATAATAATAAAATATGATATATATATGCACGTATTTATATGTATTATAAAACAAAGTTTATAAATGTAAAAACTTTTTAAAAAAAAGAGAAAGGAATGTTCGCGGGTTTAAAACCCCAAGGGTTGCGACACACATACTAAACTACTAAGAAAAAAGGAATTGGTGGGGGAGAGGTTTCCGACCCCACCGCCCACCCCATTTACTCTAAGATGGGGGTGGGTCAGCGACATCCCCTCCCAATAGAATTATAACTAAATATAAATTACAACCCCCAAACTTTTCCAATATACATTGAAACCCCAATGAACTTAAACCTCTGCGATTTGCTTTGTTTGCTCATGGTGTACATTGTAATCTCACGGCCGAACTTGTTAAAATCGACACTATATATATATATATATATATATATATATATATATATGTATATGTATGTATGTATGTATGTGTGTGTATGTATGTATGTGTGTATGTATGTATGTATGTGTGTATGTATGTGTATATATATATATATATATATATATATATATATATGTATGTATATATATATAGTATATATACATATACACACACACACACACACACACACACACACACACACACACACACACACACACACACACACACACACACACACATACATACATACTAAATACCAATGTATTTAAATGGTATTTTCGAGTTCTTTTTATTATTAAAAAATTCCAATAGAGACATATATGTGTGGGTGTGTGTGTGTGTGTGTATCTAAGGGTACATACATACATACATACATACATACATACATACATACATACATATATATATATATAATGGATGTATATATTCTCGTTCACATATGAAAACACATGCCATTTATCTATAGAAATAATATAGGTAAAACCCACAAGCCAATTTGGGCAAATCAAAGGAATTTAAGCTAAATGAATTAAACAAATGCTTTGAAAACCCTAGAGGAGGGTATGAACCAAACAAGAAAATAAATGAGGAATGTAAGCTTCTCCAAAAGCTTGGAATGGCTTCCAATGGCTTCCCATCCTCCTCCAACAACCTGCAAAACAAAAGAGATACAATGAGCCAAAAGAAAGAGAGAGTAGTTTTCTTAAGCATGCTTTAGGGTTAGTTGCCTTTTTCCTCATCAAGGGTCCTAAATGAATCCATCCAAGGGATGAGATTCATCCCTACAAAAAGTAGGTGGGGAGTGGGTGAGTGGAATTTGAATTTAAATTTAAATGTTTTAATTCCAAAATACATGGGTTGACTTTTTAAGGGGTCACTTTATGGGGTAGGAGTATGTTATTATCCTAACCCCATGTTTTAAAGGGGACCTTGTTAAATGTTTTAACCTTGTGGGATTAAACAACTTTAGTATTTAGTTATTGGCCCCTTTACCCTTGTGTTTTAATGGTGGGATATTTAACTATAGTGGAATTAAATTGGTTATTAAAATAACACTTAGGGGGAAATAAACCATGCTTAGTCTAATTAAGTCCATTAAAATATAATGTGAACTTTAATACCTTGTTATAATGGAGAAAATTATTTTATTAAATATAAGCAGCTTAGAAACATTAATGTGACAATTGTATTCTCTAAGCCTTTGTTTGTGGGCACATTTTCCCAAAAAAATCCATAACTTTTCTAGTTAACCCTAGGTTGTTCTTGGGTCTTGTGTGGGTGTTTTTAGTGGGTGTTACAAACATCATAATGAAATAGTGTTAAAGAGGAGTGGTCACTACACCATGCTTCAAACTTTTATCACTCCACACTTTGTCTTATCTTTGGTACACTTTCGTCATTGATCTACATGGTTTTAAGGTATGTATCTTTTATCTACTTTATGCTATCGAGCATTCGCTCAACAACATGAAGTGAGGGAAAATTTAGACACAAAATCACACACTTTGGGTAATTATCTAGTCTTGATTACATACTAATATTCATATGATTTCTAATTAAGAAAAGTACTTATCAACCCATGTATTTTGTGACCTCTCTTTGCTTTTTATTTCCACTTTTTGTCTTGCACCCTTACTTGCTCAGTATCCTTTTTATACCCGATATATATCATCCTAGATAGTAGCGCTAGACGGGATGCCAACACCATACGCACTTGTCCCCTCTAGGTGCCCCCATTACTTTGCACTTTTTCCACATATTCTAGGTCCTTTCTAGTTGTTTGAGCATCTTATATTTTTGGTAGTCATCCTTTTCGGAGTTAATTATGACATTTAAGAAAAGGAATCATATAAATATAAATATTTGTTATCATAATAAAGGACCAAACACTAAGCATTAGATATCACCACCTAAGGTTGCATCTAAGAGATCCATTTCATCCATCTATCACCATCCAAGGGACATAAGGGCTGGTTATTCTTCATACACATTTCATAGGAGGTAAGTTCATTTTATTCCATGCACACATCTATTACATTTTACATATAGCTACTTTTCTCACTATCAAGTGTGACACAAAACCCACCTAGGGCACAAAACTCCACAGCGCGCACACACACACACACACACACACACACACACACACACACACACACAGAGAGAACTATGTTGGGTCTAACATGTAGTGCATTAATCAGTCATAAGATCACCATTGTGACAATTGAGGATAGTTTGACCCATCATTATGCATCTTTTGTTTTAGGATTTGATGTTTATTTGAGTACTTTTGTAGGTCAATACTTAATTATAGGTTTATAGTGACTTCGACAATCAAGTAAGTTAAACAACCTCATAATGACCAAATATGAAGAAAAAGGGCTTGAATGCCTCGTAAACAATCAAGGGATGTTTTTGAGCATTTGGAAGACACATGCACCCAAAAATAGTCCTATGGCACCCACATGAGCCCCTTTTCACTCTGTAAGCACCCAAGTCTAGGATTATCATCATCCTACAAAATTTTCTTAGGCTCTATGTGATGCTTTTCCATCTCTATTCATCCGATCAGATTGCAAAAAATTCCAAGAAAAATCATGAAAAAACTAAGTTATCTTACTATTCTATAACGCCCACAAAAAAAATGTTCTAGGAACATGCTAACACCTAACACTTAACCCAAAATTGCGACTCATTTTTTTACAAGATTAAGGATACATGTAAAGGAGTTTACATGGGGTTAATCCCTAGGGTACAACGACTAACTTACACCACTAAACTCAACCCTATAATTTAAGAAATAGGTCTATTAGAAGGTTAACATATTTTCTAATTCATCTTTAAGGTCCGTTAATCAAATATTCACTAGGAAGGTACCAAGGATTAATTTACTTAATTAAATGTTTTCTTCTCCTTAATAATGTTAATTCCTAATAAGGTTAACGTCTTACGCAATTAATATAAAACCATTATATCAATAACTTAGAGTTTTTCTATTACTAACTAAAGCTTGATAAGGACTAACAAAGGTTTAACACTCTAGGGAAATAAAATGGACCCATTCCCAAATTACACATACTTCTAAGGTTTTAAAGGCAACATTAGTAAAACACATTTTCACCTAACAAAGGTAGGGTTGATCCCCCACCCTTGGATCAAATCAATTTCAACCACAAGATCCTAGGGTTACAAACAAGCCCTAAAAATTCTATAAGTATTCTTATTAAACCCTTCATTTATTCTATTTTCCTCATTTGGTCTATTTCCTTTGTGGAAAATGTAGGTTGGAGAGGAGAAGGCCATGGGAGCAAGAGGGGAGAAATCATGGACTCTAAGAGGACCAAGCTTAGAAGGTTTAGATTGTAGGTTTAATGTTGTTTTCATTTTCATTCAAGGATTGGGAGGATCTCTTTTCCCAATCTGGTTTTATTATAAACCATTTGTATTTGGGTTTTCAAATTTGGGGAAAACCCTACCCCATTGTTATAAATGAAAAAAATAGTTTTAATCCACCATTTGAAGGTTTTTGTTGCCCAATCCGAGGGTTTTAATCATTTTTTTGCTTATTAGTAGTTATTAGATGAATTTTACATCTTATAAATTAGATTGAACCAGTTAAAATTTATGCATGAGCACGAGATCAAGAAAGTTATGTTGCAAGTGATAGAACCACCACCCAGAGTAGACCAGCGGTCTTGGGACCACCACCCTACCTGGGTGACAAACCATGGACCGATGCCCTATTGAGTGGTGGTTTTGAGACTGCCGCCTTAGCCTGAGTGGTGGTTATGGGACCTCCGCTCGCATAGTGTGGGTGGTCATGTTTCTAAAAATAAAACCTAAAACCCAAGAGTTTTATAAAAGCCAAAAGTTACAAAAAGGTGTTAAATTGCATTCGAGCCTATTTAAGTACATATAAAGGCTCTAGTTTGATATTTCAATCTATTTGTTCATTCCTTAGTTAAATCTACTCGTATTTAAAAGCTATCTAAATCAATGAAAAAACATCTACTTACAAACTCATTCTATTATGTTCATCTAGTTTTTCTATCCATTTCAAGAGCAAAAGTATCTAAATATATTGCTTTACATTGTCATTTTATTGCTATAAAAAAATCAACATTTCTAAATACAATATATTCAAACTTGTTCTCTCTTTCATTTCACTACAATGTACATACATTCAAAATAGCTATAATAACTTTATTTTTCCATTCAAGTTTATTATGCATACAAGTTTAACTTCTTACAATTTCTATATTTCCTTCTTTCTTATTTACAAAATTACAAATTCACTATGAAAGTAACTTTCTTTTTCACAATGCAACTTACAACTAAACTTTTACACAATATAGTCATTTTGACTCTTTCTCTTACATAATATACAAATATTGGAATGCAATCTTTCTCCATGAAATTATTACAAAGTCTTCCACTCAAGGTGGGAAAATAATACAAGAATGTAAGCAATTAATAGAATACAATATCAAAAGTTTCTCACTCTAAGTGGGAACACCACAAAAGTTTCAAAAGGTCTCAACAAAAATCCAAGATCCACAACTCCACAAGATATCTCCTCCAAGATTTTTGATTCACTACTGAAAAAAATGAGGGGAGAGGTGATCATTAAAATAGAATAATAGCAATCAACCATGATTTTACAGGTAAAAAAGAATAAGTATATTATTTCTCTATTCGATCATATATTCAACACAATAATAATTCCACGATGCAATTTCATCATCCGTGATATTACAAATATATAGGCAATGTTGTTCCTATAAACAAGGAGGCTAGACCACTCTTCCACAAGAAAAACACCTACACAACAAACTCCTAATATACATTATTGTTACATAACAATAATGTCACCAAACTATATTATAATGTGAAGCACTAATAATAATTCCTAACATTCCCCTTAGTGTGAACATGGTAGAAAAACATCCACACACAGTATGCTCACCCCTTTTGTGGCATGTCCAACTCTATGACTCATGACCTTGATCCAAAAGAAAGGCTCTCTCCTTCCATGGTTTTAAACTTGGGATTTATCCTTCACAAACCTTGAAGTGACAGAACCTCATCAAGCTCGTCAACCTCGTGGTGGTTTTTCTGGGATCCTCCCACAAACCCTTTCAACATCCATGAACCGACTTACGGTGCTACTATTCACCACTATGCTTATACAAGAATAATGTAGGAAACACAAATGCATATATCACAAAAGCACACAAAGAAGATATATTGAAAAATTTCACATTACTTCCTATAAGAATCGTAATGTTCTTAATTGTAGTCTCTGTCTTTGATCGTTGCCACTCGATCTCGAACACATAGAAAAGCGCCTCACCGGAAGCTTTCCTGACTAAGTCGTTTAAACGTAATGGGAATGGAACATTGGTATGTATTCCCCCACAATGTGAAATTCCACACATATAGATCTCGAGAAGCAAACTGCATCAAAGAACATACTCTTGAATTGATCTTGCTAGTTAGGTCTTCATGCACATGGTCACTAATGCTAGTGAACGTATTCTTCTAGTTGACCATCTTCCAACGACAAGTACGGCCAATGGAGGATCAAGTCGGTCGAGGATCACCGGGGCCCATACCATCCGTGTGCTCCAACACAACTTTCTTTCCAACATCCATCAAATACCAAACAAAACAGAACTCGCAAACATAATCACTCGAGAAAATCGAAAATCATATACTCACACCGCACACTGTGCACCAAAAATTCTGCGGCCTCGCAGGATTTTTCTGACAAGAGGTCGCATATTCGACCTCCAGCCTCCGATGCCTCCATCCTCCATTTTCATGCAAATTAGCTAGCTCGGTTGGATTTGGATATGAAGCTCAATTACATGCCTAAATCAAACATCGGGTTCAACCGAAAATGCGTTCGTGAGGCTAATTTTTTTTTTTTTTTTTTTACAATTTTGACAATTTTCCTAATAATCACCTAAATGACGATAATATAACAACCGACCGGCTCAACCTTGACAATGGAACTCAATTGAAACACTATACAAAACCCATTAAAATGTGTATAGACGTAATAACAAATTATGGTAAAGAGCCAAATACAACCTATCGACCATATAATATGAGAGGCACAATCGTTGCCATATCTGACTAGAGAAAATGGAAATTTTAAAACCACATAATCTAAACTCTATTGAATCATAAGACCGATTCAATCAAAGTTCTAACTTATTGATTATACCGGCTAAAAGGAAATATAAGACTCTTGAACATTGACACTGACATTGACACATGTTATGCTTATGCTCTACAACGAAAGTTTTATAGATTTAAATAAAATAGAACTAAAATTGACTCAATTGACGATGAAAAAGAGCAAAAAGCAAAATTCTCTATCTGAAACAGTAAAGCCACGGGCCATGTATTGGTGGTTTTTGTGGGCGACAGATACGGTGAAGGGCGGTGCCAATATAAGATTTTGCAGATCTGAGTGGTGAGGATTCTGGGTCGCCAAAGAGCTCTGTGTGGACTGATCTCGAGTGACAGGAGACTCGATACAAAAAGCCAAATCATCAAACAGAAATTGAAAATATCCATCCGAGTACGAAATTATTGAGCATGACAATACAAATCTGGGGACGCGTTTGACAAAACGATACATGGATTTATATCAGGCTGGAGCTGCTCAGTGAGTGTTGAAAACACAAGGACCAACTGACAGAAAAATCATACTGCACCTCTGATTTCAATGCTTAGAAGAAGTATTTAATGATGTCGAGATCTGGAGAAGGATCCACACTCCAATACAATGGTCTGAGATGTATCGCTCAAAGACATTGTGGATAGTGCAGGTCGCAGGACTCCACAAAGACACACTGATCTATCATTGAATCGCCATTCGAAGTGCATTACATATGTCCTTCAGGAACTCTCATTATGTCGCGATACCAAATGATAAAGAATCAAGCCTGTAAAAACCAATAAGTATATTATTTCTCTATTCAGATCATATATTCAACACAATAATAATTCTCGATGCAATTTCATCATCCGTGATATTACAAATATATAGGCAATGTTGTTCCTATAAACAAGGAGGTGGCTACAACCACTCTTCCATAAATAACAAAGAAACACACGTACAAAAATGGTCTAATATACATTATTGTTACATAACAATAATGTCACCAAACTATATTATAATGTGAAGCACTAATAATAATTCCTAACAAGAGGCAACACTCTGCACCCAACTAAGATATTCAATGAAGAGGATAATCCATCATCTCCATTGGCCCCCTAGCCCCAACCACATTACAAAGGAGATAACTCCAACACATGGAAACAACAAGCTTCAACAACATAAAAAATATTTCACAACCATTCAACCATGTTAAAAAAAAACAACATAAGAAGAAGAACAAACAACAAAACGAGGCTTAAAATGAAATCCAAAGGAGTAAGACCTATGGGGAGGCCACTTATGCCTCCTAATGGGAATGGGTTTTCACCTTAAATCCTCCAATGCATATCTCAAATCCCCTACATACTCTTATTCCTCCCTCAAGTACCCCTTATACCTCCCACATAATCTTATGCCTCCCTCAATCTCTTATGCCTCCCTCATAAAAGAAACAAGTAAGAAATGTAAGCATTCTTATCCTAGGTGGGGCACCTATTTGTCCTCAAAATATTCAAACCCCTTTTGCTATTGAAATCTATCCATTTATAGTCCCTGTCGCATTTATTTCCTTTATTGTGCCCGAGAAGTCTTTTCCTTCCTTTTTTGCCATAATCAATCCTTCCTTAGGCCGATGATCACTTATGGATCCATAGTTAGCTCCTTGTTTCTATGTTCCTCTCAACCGCATTTGGTTTCTTATTCTCTGCTCATCTAAAAACTCGAGCTTTCCCTGTTCTCTCCATCTTTCAAAGATTTGTTGTCCTTGTTCCTTTTGTCCTAAATAATTGAAAAAAACATTATGGATGTAACTGAGGAACATATTTGAGCCTTGTAACATTTCTAAATTCTGTCCTGGAGAAAAAATTCATCTCGGGCTCAAATGGAAGTTTGAGCTGCATTTCTTGGAGGGTCAAATTTACATCCTTTCATCAATAGGAAAGTGGCCTCTTTCGGTTGGATGCAGCTCGGATGGATACTTCAAAATTCTATGAATTGCCTTGACTCAAAAAATTTCCACGTGGAGGAACGATGCTCTTTTGAAGATTTTATTTTTGGTTTGGCTTTAGAGTAGCATCTTCGGGAGGACACGTGGAGTCTTCCACCGCATCTTCCCACACTTAGTCCTTTTTCAAAAAGTTTTGGGAGGTTTGGGACACGTGGAGAAACCACTCATGTTTGGGGACCAACCCTTGAGTTTCATTTTAAAGTTCTTAGAGGACCTGGAGGCCTCCGCTCACTTTGCATTTTTCTTGGACTTTTCTAATGGCCAAAGGAGATTTTGGAATCGACACATGGCACCTTCCGTTGAGCTTCAAGCCTTCAAAAAAATTTTACTTGGCTAGGACACATGGTGAGCCCGCACTCATTCAAAGTTGTAACTTTTGGGGACCATCTCAAGATGCGCTATGGTGACGCATGGTAGTTTAAAAAGTCAAAAAGGGGGGGAAGTGGGCCATCAAGGGTAACTTGAATTTTTGCCTTTTTCCACCAAAAGGGTTAAAATGTCAAAATGGCCCAAGCCCAACAAAGGATAAGTCAAAGTTTCATTTCAAAGTCAACAATGAAGGTGTAGACTCTTAGGGGAAATTTGGAAAATTTTCCTTTTGGAAGAAAGGAGTTAAAAATGTAAAAGGAAGTATGGTTCCATAGGGACCCACATCAGAAACTAGAAGTGGAAGGGCGGAGCTATGGGGAAAACTTGGAAAATTTTCCTTTTCCAAAAAGGAGGTGAAATAGCAGAATTTAGCCATGGTTCCTTTGGGACTCACATTAGGACACATGTCTGGCCCATTTTCAAAGGTGGAGGGGCGGAGCAAAATGGAAATTTTCCATTTTTTCAAAAGTTTGTAAAAAGTCAAAAGGAACCCTTGGGCCCATTTTAAATTGAACCTTCCACGTGGACGACCCAAATTCAAAGTGAAGATCGATGACGCTTATGTGTTTCTAAATCTAATTTTGCCCCATTTTACTGAAAATATCCTAGAAGTGTGAGTCTTCATGATTTCTTGGTATTTCCTACACACCAAACAGAGAGGGGAGTTAATTTTGATATCTAAGTTTGGTGGGGAAGGTCTGGAGATGTCTTTCACCATTAAAATGGTCTAACTATTGGGATCTATCCGATCTTCCATTTTTATTCTCTCAGAATGCAAAGGATTTGATTGATTAAGGGTAGAATTTATTGGCAAATAGAAGGAAGAGTGATTTACTGAGAGGAAGGAGTTGAATGCGGAGAGATATTGAAGAGATCTTCCCCCGAGCAACCGACAACTTTTTGCAGATTTGATCCTAGGAATCGTGATCATGATCATGGCAAGCATTGGTGCACTCAATGTCTATGGATTTTTGGGGGAGAAAATCTGTTGTAAAATGTTATAAATGGCACAAATTTATCGTGCAAATGGTTGGAGTGTTAGAGGTCGAAGAAAATTCCCAAGAGGAAAATTTGACAAAGCCTATCTTTTTGAGAATCTGTTTGAGAAACCTGGTTATCTCTTTTGTATTAAGTTTGATCGTGTTAAGGTGGTTGTGAGAGTAAAGCTATTGACAAGCTCTGAGATTGTTCTAGAAACTTTCCCTACTGATAAATTTAATTAAACTTGAGTTATTATGTGTTGATCCTAAGCAAAATGTGTCTGTTTCATTTCTGAATGTCTGCAAATAGTTTTTCTTGTTCCTATTGCAATCTTGTATTAAAATCCTCCTCAATCACACAAATCTCAATCCTTGTGATATTTTAGTGGCATCTGTAATTTCATTTCTCAGAAGAGCTTTCATTTGGGAATGAGATAAATGATTTAAAATCACTTTTCTTTCATCTATTAATAGAGATTGTTTGTAAGCCTCTAGGTGTACCTCAGGCGTGATTGATCTTAGATTTTGATGTTTTATTGGGTCTTCTAACTCGATCCTTCGTGTTAGAATCTCATAGATTGTGTGAAAAAGTGCTAATATGGGCCTCCATTGAAGCACATATTCTAGTTAAAGGAACATTTTAGCTATTTTGAAGCATTATGTTGTCTAAGCTTTCCATTTTGTAAGATATCTCAAAGATCTAGTGAATCAAGTTCATTCTACCTCACCTCCCATCAAAATTTATTTAAAAACAACCAATCCTACCCATACTACCCCTATTTGTCCTGTGTGTGCACAAATGCATAATTTCTATCACCAAAACATGAAAAAACAATCAAGATTCTAAATGTCTTTAGTAGCCTGAACCTTGCCTAGAGAATATCTCCACTATCTAGAGTGACAACTCGTGAGAGTTAGATTTTTTTGCATTGATCATATTTTCTTCAAGGTCTCCTTAAAAAATTCATTAGGAAGGATATCTCCATCTCCTCCATAAACAACAGGCTACAAAAAGGTCTCTTACCTTGGTTAAAAGGAACAACCTAAAATAGTGAGGATAAATAAAATCCTCTTGAGGGTGTTATCCATTTCTCCACATTTGAGTGACAGAGGGCCAGTTAGATCCCATCCCGGCTACAAAATGAGTCACTATGATTTATCTATCTCTAAGCCTCCTGTGAATACTTGTGATGTTGCTTAGACTTTGAGAGAGAATCAATTTGGGTATGAACACCGAGTGGCGTCATTGTCGGGGAATCATTTTAAGTTTTTGGGAACCGATTTGTGTTGTTGAGACTAATTTGTTGATTTTTTCCAGTTCATATCTGTTTATCCCATCAACAACAACCGAGTGGCACCATTTCCGGGGATATTTGTGATTACAGTTCATATTCAGACCATGGTAAGCATTTTTATATGCTCCAAGTGCAAAACCTTGTTTTAACATCATCTTGTGTTTGGGCCTATAATAAGTTTCAAGGTTACAAGTGTTGTGAGTAACTTTTCAGTCTCTATGATATTTTTCCCTAGTATTCACGGATAAATCTTGGTAAATGAAGGTAGATCTTTCATTTCTTGTTTCTAGCATTGTGATGATATTTGATGATCATATCTTAGTGCATTTGCACAACTAAGGTGGAAATCCTTATGGTAACTCCTGTTGATTTGATTTTGATAAGGACTAGTGTCTTAAGCCTCTTTCAAGTGAGATTTGTTACCAATCTTTGTGAATCTGGAAGGAAGAAGATCTTTTTTTCTCTAACGATCTGCTAGGACATTATTTCTAGAGCTAGGAAAAACAAAGGACCATAAGGAAGAAAATCTGGAGAGTTGTTGGAGATCAGCAAATAAGAAAAGGGATCTCCATTGAGGAAAGTGAACAACCTATCATTGAATACGCCATTCAAGTGCTTATGAATTAGTAGCCTCTTTTGGAATTGAATTCTCCAACTGGAGAGGGGCCTTTTTATTTTGAAAAGTTTGCTTCTCATTCTACCCCTGTCTTTTCAATGGTTGATAGATATTTCCAAGAAAAGAAGCCTTTAAATGATATCCATTGTGAAAGTTATACTCTGTCCCTTATCAGTTTGTCTCTCCCCAAGATCACCTCCTCGAATCAACATGGCTCATCCCCCACCCAGACCTCCATTTGTTGTAAATACCTTTGGACCTATAAATTTTATGGGAATGGCTAGTTATCCAAATGCAATTCCTCAAGATGTAAGGAGAAGACTACCAAAGTTCTAGGGAAATAATGCTATAACTGGTGATCAGCATTTAAATATTTTTATCAACATGATGGAAGACTTTGAGATTGAGTTTGAAGATGTATACATCAAATTGTTTGTTCACACTTTGGAAGAGGATGCAAGGGACTGGTATAAAGCTTTTCCAAATAACTCTATTGATTCTTGGACTGAGATGAACAATGCATTTAGATTGCAATATGGTGATAGGATTGACCCTAGGTTTCTTCTATCAGAGTTTGAAAATATCAAGAAGAATCCTAATGAGTCAGTACATGATTTCAACACAAGGTTCAATAAGACTTTGAGAAGGTTTCCTGTTAACTTGAGGCCATGTGATGAGTCATGTTTGATCAAATATTCAGATGCATTTGATAAAAAGGCTACTTACTACTTGAGGGACAAGAACCCTACCAATTTGAGGCAGGCCTTCACTATGGCTTTGTAAATTGAAAACAATATCAAGGAAATTGGAAAACCTCCTAAGAGGGATGGTGTGAAGTTGGTTAACCTAGAAAAACCTCAAACAAGTAAAGCTACTGATCTGGAGGAAGTTGTGAAGACTTTGGCAGGGGCTATCAAAGAAATTTCTAGAAACTATCCCAGCCGAGAAAGAATCGGGCATAGCTCACAAGATCAGCACAAGCAACAAGGAAAAAGACAGATTCACAAATCATCACTGAACTAATGACAGAGGCAACGGACCTATTGGATTTGGAAATAAAAATCCCCAAGGTAGGGAAAGCATAATGGTGTCGATCATTCGGATACCAAAGTTGTTGTGGAGGAAACAAATGTCATTGATTGGTGTGACAAATGTATCATGCCCCATGCTCCTTGTGAAGAAGATCAACAAAAAGAAGAGGAAGCTGATGATGATAATGATGATGATGTTTACATGATGGGTTACTCCACAAGCTCACAACAAGGGGAAACTTCAACTGAAGTAATAAGTGCCTGGATCTGCCGCCACTTTTGGCATTGCATTCACAGGGTACCACTTCTTCCTCCCTCTCATACTTTAGAAGTAGATATTGTACAAGCTTTTTAATTTTCCAATAATGAATTTGAATATTTAAGGGATTTAATGATAAAGAAATATGATGAAAGAATCCCATTTGAGGAGGATAGGAATCTATTGATGAATGTTGTTGTGGCTCAAGAAAAAGAGTACAACACAAAAGTAGGGTTGTCAAAAAGATAGGGCCTCGGGCCAAGCCTAAAATGCCATTGCTTTCAAACATTCCTAAAGAGCTCCCAAGAAAGATGCATTTTCCAAAGGCCCCCATTTGTCCCAAGAAAAACTCATACCCCTCCTCATGCCTAAGCTACCAAAAGTATCGCCGCGTGCCATCTAATGAGTTTGTCAACCTTCCTTCCAATGCTGCCTTACCAAAGAATGTCTTGTATGACATTGCCCAAGTTTTAAGTCAAATCAAAGGTTTTGTTCCAATTGTTGAGTTTATTAGGATTCCTGAGCACAAGAAGAGAGCATTTGAATACTTGGGATTGAGAGAAGAGAACACTTCCCTAGGTAGAAATGTACACATTATGGAGACTCTTCCAATCATTGAAGAATTAGAGACACCACGAGCATTGGAGGAACTAGGTGAACCACTGAAAGTGAGGTCTGTTGAATGTAATGATTAAGTGGTCCGCCAACCCTTAATTAATATGGTCCATCACTTATTATATAGGTTAAATATGTAATAATATGAAATACTTTTCTATTTTTAAATATTCATACCTAGGTAATATACATTAGGTAAGTATTTAATAATGTGAATCATTTATGTTTATATTTATTAAACACACTCACCTAGGTATATGTGTCAACCATTTAGGTTGAAAATGTGGGTCGGGAGACATACTTGATCACCTTATATAAAAAAACTTTAGGTCCTCATTTGATATATTTGGGAAATATATCAAAGGTGTGCAAATCAAGTGATTTGGTTTTACCCTTGGTAAATAGGGTTTTAAGGAGGAGGTGATCTTACTTGGATGTAAAATAAGTTCTCTAAAGTAAAAGATTATTTTCAAAGTGGTTTTTACTCTTTTGGGTTTTTCACTATAAATATTGTGTCACTTGTGTTATTTATTTCTTGTAAGTATTTATTTATTTATGTATGTTATGATGTAATGTTTATTTAAATATTTATTGTAACATTATATAATATGTAAGTTGATTAAATCCATATTTATTAGAATCCTCAAATTCTAACATGGTATCAGAGTAATGTAAATTAAATAATTTAAGATCAAATGGTTTGTATTTTATTTATTTAATTTGTACCAATTTTTTTAACCAACCCGGAAAGGTAAATTAAATAAATTAAGATCAAATGTTTTATATTTTATTTATTTAATTTGTACAGTTTTTCAACCAACCCGGAAAGGTAAATTAAATAAATTAAGAGCAAATGTTTTATATTTTATTTATTTAATTTGTAATGGGTTTTTTCAACTAACCTTAGAAAATGTAATTTAAATAAATTAAGAGCAAATATTTTATATTTTATTTATTTAATTTGTACGGGTTTTTTCAACCAACTCGGAAGGGTATTTAAAATAAGTACAACCTAAAAGTTTTACTTTGTGAAGAATCAAGGTGAATTCACATGTGGAAAATTTAAAACTTCTTACCTTCCATGAAAACTTGTGTAGAGGTAAGAGTAAAATATTTGAAATATTTTTTTTCTATAGTTTTAATATGTGCAAGTTGAATTTTGTCAATGATAAATGAAGGAGGAGACAAAACTCCATCAAAATAGGATTTGAATTTTTTCCATTGGATGTGTGAAAAATGTTGTCTCCTCTGTAAATTCTAAGGTTTATGTAGAATTTAAAATTACATGGCCTGGTAAATGTTTTAAATCTTTTTTTTCATGAGGGGCCCGTAATAAGGGTTATATGTATTTATTTATTTTTAAAAAGTATATATACTATAGTTTATAATTTTTTATAGACTATATGTTGTTTTTTATTTACATTATATTAACTATATACCTCTTTTTTTTAAAAGTGAATATATTTTTACATTATAAATTATAATAGGTTAATATAATGTATTAAAATATAACCTCCCTAATATTATATAGAAGAAAAATAATATATTATATTTTTCTATTTTTTCAAAAGGTTGTAAAAATTCAAAAGGAACCCCCAGGGAGCCCATTTTAAATTGAACCTTCCACGTGGACGACCCAAATTCAAAGTGAAGATCAATGGCAGTTGTGTGTCTGAATCTGATTTTCCCCATTTTACTGAAAAGCTCTTGGAAGTGTGAGTCTTCATGATTTCTTGGCATTTCCTACATGCCAAATAGAGAGGTGAGTTAATTTTGATATCTAAGTTTTATGGGGAAGATCGGAGACATCTTCGCCATTAAAATGGTCGACTATCGAGCTCGATATGATCTTCCTTTTTCTTCTCCCAAGCACACAAAGAACCAGATTTGACAGATTATGGGCGGAAGTGGTTGGTAAAACAAAAGGAAGAGTGATTTACTAGAGGAAGGAATTGAATGGGAGATATTGAAGAAATCTTCCCCCGAGCACCTAACAATTTTTACAGATCTCATCACTAGGAATCGTAATCGTGATCATGGAAAGCACTAATTGGTGCACTCAATGTCTAGATTTTTTTGGGGAGAATCTATTTTAAAATGTTATAAATGACACAAATTTATCATGCAAATGGTTAGAGTACTAGAGGTCGAAGAAAATTCCCAAGAGGAAAATTTGACAAATCCTATCTTTTTGAGAATCCGTCTCGAGAAACCTAGTTATTTATTTTGCATTAAGTTCCTGATCGTGTCAAGGTGGTTGCGAATGTAAAGCTATTGAAAAGGTAGGTCACCTGAGCCTCTTAACTATGATTGTGTGAAAAAATCGAGATTTTTCTAAAACTTTCCCAACTGATAAATTTAATCAAACTCAAGTTATTCTATATTGATCCTGAGAAAATGTGTCTTTTTCATTTCTTAATGTCTGGAAATAGTTTTTCTTCTTCCTATCACAATCTTGTATTAAAATCCTCCTCAAACACATAGATCTCAATCCTTGTGATAGTTTAGTGGCATTGAATTTCATTTTCGAGAAGATCTTCATCATTTGGGGAACAAGATAAATGATTTAAAATCACTTTTCTTTCATCTATTGATAGAGATTGTTGTAAGCCTCAGGTGTACCTCGGGTGTGATTGATCTTAGATTTTGATGTTTTATTGGGTCTTCTAACTCAAGCCTTCATGTTAAAATCTCATAGATTGTGTGAAAAAGTGTTAATATCGGCCTCCATTGAAGCACATATTCTAGTTAAATGAACATTTTAGCTATTTTGAAGCATTTTGTTGTCTAAGCTTTCCATTTTGTAAGATCTCTCAAAGATCTAGCAAATCAAGTTCATTCTACCTCACCTCCCACCAAAATTTATTTAAAAACAACCAATCCTACCCATACTACCCCTATTTTTCTGTGTGTGCACAAATGCATAATTTCTATCGCCAAAACATGCAAAAATGATAATGATTCCAAATGTCTTTAGTATCCTAAACCTTACCTAGAGAATATCTCCACTATCTAGAGTGATAACTCGTGAGAGTTAGATTTTGTTGCATTGATCATATTTTCTTCAAGGTATCCTTAACAAATTCATTAGGAAGGATATCTCCATCTCCTCCATAAACAACAGGCTACAAAAAGGTTCTC
The DNA here is from genome assembly GCA_018340775.1 of Taxus wallichiana var. yunnanensis. Classification (NCBI taxonomy): domain Eukaryota; kingdom Viridiplantae; phylum Streptophyta; class Pinopsida; order Cupressales; family Taxaceae; genus Taxus; species Taxus wallichiana. The sequence continues at coordinate 992,950,892 of CM031239.1, forward strand.
TTACCTTGGTTGAAAGGCACAACCTAAAATAGTGAGGATAGATCAAATCCTCTTGAGGGTGCTATCCATTTCTCCACATTTGAGTGATAGAGGGCCTGTTAGACCCCCATCCCTAGCTATAAAACCACTCACTATGATCTATTGTCTCTAAGCTTTCCTCATCAATACTTGTGATGTTGCTTAGACTTTGAGGGAGAATTAATTTTTGTACAACAACACCCAAACCAAACTCCCTCAAACAAGAAGGTAAACTCTTATGCCTCCCTACAAGAAAACTCCCCATAGTCTCCTCCTACTCCAAACTTAAAATCTACCCACACCCAACAAGCATTCCAAAGAAAACAATACACAACTCGCAGACACATTAACATAAAATAAGGCATAACATAAGTAAGGTAAAGCTCCTACCTTTCCATAATAGAGCTTGTTCCAAGAGTAAGTCTCCAAGCTCCTCAAAACCAAGAAAGCATCCACAAGCTCCAACAATCCACAAGCACTCCCAAAAAAATCCTCTAACTCTCCAAAAATACAAGAGCAAAAAATAATGAAGTAACCCCCAAACAAGAAAAAGAGCTACAATAAATAAAAATGGGAGAGAGGAGGATGATCTGGCTCCATGTAGGATGTCACATCACTCATCCTCAACTTCACCTAATAATTCAAACCTCAACCCCAATGCACCATAAATTGGTGGGTGAGAGGAATGACAAGAAACTTACACACACAATCTAAGCCCACACCCCCTAAGGACAAAATTAAATACTTGAAAGAAAGTGCAATAAACATTTCACCTTTTTATCTTCCCAAAACACCTAATGGGGTCTAATTTTGACCCCCAACCCATAGGTAGGGTTGGTATAGAAATTTAAGAGGTGTGGGACAAGTTTAACTTGTCCCACAAGCCTTCAAAATTGGCCCTTAAGGCCAAATTCGAGTTTCCCATGAAGGGTAGAGTGTATAACACTCAAAATATCAAGCATTCAACACACAACACAAAATCCAAGAGAAAATCAAGTCTAATAAATGAACTTATTTTGGTCACATATTTAATTAGTTTAGGAAAGATTTATTAACTTTACTAAGACACTTAGACCCACTAAGATAAAGGGGGAAACATACATCAAAAACTAAATAAATAAAACAAGTAAATTACATCACTCAAAAGAACACATACTAACATTAATAAAAGGGAAACTAAAACAAAAGACAACACATGACCCCTTGGTCACAATTTTCCCCTAACCAAAAAATTCTAACACACACAATTACATGTTGCCATGGTGACCCCCCTAGTTGAATTCACCTAGAATTCTAATGTGGTTGGTCTCCAATCCCCGATGTGTTTGTGAATATAAATAAACATACAAAACATAGAATACCTCCTTCGGCCTTGTGGCCACATTAAAACATCTATGCCAAAATGTGCAATATAAATCTAAAATCATCTATATACGAATTAATATCATCTAGGCAATTATGAATTATTTACAAATTTCTAGCAACATTTCTATCCAACATTTCATCCATGTCAAAAATAATCAAAACATTAATTTAATTATCAAATCCTACTCATGGCATTGAAAGTATAACGCATGTCAAAAATATATATAAATAAACTTGTCCACAACATATCAACATCAATATAAAATGTCTCTAATAATCCACATGAATCATATATGAATCAAAATCAACAATAGTCCAAGATTCTAACATGTAGTATCATGCTAAATAAAAAGGCTACAAAAATGCCCATAAATGTGTAGTGACAGTATCAAATCAAAGAAAAAGTTTTCAAAGGGAAGTGGGCACTACATCCCCCTCCCCTTAGACTCGACTTCCTCCTAGGAAGTCATTAGAATAGGTGTGGGAACTGAACTCGTAGCAATGTAGCATCCTCCCATGTAGCCGCAGTCTCATCATATTTATCCCACTAGACCCGAACCTGGTCAATCTCTCTACCATGAAGGCCTAGGGTCCTGCACTCTATAATGCGGATGGGCTCCACCATCACCTGCCCCTGATCCTACACCTCCAATGCAGTCCAATCTAGCATGTGAGAAGGATCAAAATATATCTCCTAAGCACATAAACGTGAAACACATCATGCACATGATGAGAAAATCTAGGTGACAACATTAGATGCTAGAGGCCAAGGGATCAATGCTTTCTAAGATCTCAAAGGCACCCATAACCTAAGAGCAAGCTTAGAACATTTTCCATAATGGATCGGGCTCTTATACGATTTGACACATAAAGAAACACCTTCATGCCCACCTCATAACTACGATATGTCCTATATTGGTCCACATACTTTTTGGGACCCGCATGTCCTATGCCTCTTGTAATCTTTTCCGATCAAAACAACCTATTGCTCCATGTCCTACAATAAGGTTGGCCCAAGAGAAACCCTGTCCTCTAACCTGTCCCAACTAAGAGGTGTCCTACACTCTCTACCATACAATTTTCCTGAAAAAAGGAGCCATGCCTATCGAACTCTAGAAACTATTATTGTAGGAAAACTCAACCAAGTATAGATACTCCTCCCATCTCAATTGGTGATCCATAACATACACCCTAAGCATGTCCTCCAGGATATGATTCACCCACTCAATCTTTCCATCTGTCTCAGGGTGATATGTCATGATAAAATTGATCCTCGTCCCAAGAGTATATTGTAAGGTGGTCTATAAATGGGAAGTGTACAAAGGATTGTCAGGTCACAAATGATCTTTCGTGGAATCCCATGTAATCTAAAATCTCATCAAGATATACCCATGCCACTACACTAGCTATGTAGGTGGTCTTCACCAGAGAAAAATGAGCCACTTTCATCAATTTATCCACCGTGACCATGATGGCGTCATGGTGGTATCTCGACATTCGGTAACCTAACAATGAAGTCCATGGAAATGGTGTCCCACTTCCACTCCGGTATAGCATGAGGAAAGAGAAGGCCATCTGGATGTTGATGCTCAGCCTTCACCCTTGAAACTCTTAAAAACGTAACACAAATTGAACCACGTCTCTCTGAAGTCCTCTCCAATGGTTCTTCTATGTCTTTGTGAGCATCATCTTTATGAGAACCCTGAGAAGTGTATGTTATTTTAGACAGAGGAAAGTCTTGAATACCCCATTCATCAAGTTCATGATCACTGTGGGGCATTCGTGGACTCAAAAGGTACCATCAGTGTGAACTTGTAGTGGTTATATCTCGTATGGAAGGAAACCTTATGAATATATGCCTCCGTAATCCTTAGCTGATGATACTATGACTTAAGATCTATCTTGGATAAAAAACATTCCCCCTTCATCTGATCAAATAAGTCATCAATGCATAGAAGGGGGTGATGATTCTTGATCGTTGCTTTATTCAAAGAGGCGGTAATCAATACACAACCACACATATTCATCCTTCTTCTTCACAAAGATCACCGATGCACCCCAAGGCAATACACTAGGATGGATTAGGCCTTTCTCCAGAAGGCCCTCAAGTTGTAACCTGAGCTCACAAAGCTCAAGGTAGTCATCCGATAAGGTGCTCGTCGAGATAGGCTTTGTGCCTGGAACCAGATCTATGTGGAAATCTATCTCACGTGGGGGAGGTAACCTCGATAGCTCCCCTGAAAACATTAGAAAACTCTCTCAAAATGTGATGGTCATCAAGGGATGGTCCACTAGACTCATCATCCTCGATCTATCACTAACCGTAACAACATGCATCTAACAACCCCATAGTCGCACACACCACTAAATTTGCATATAGCAGAGATGGTGTGAATAGAAATGGGCCTCCTAACCCCCTTCTATCACTGACTCCACTCCTAGATCATCTTATAAGCAATATTCTTATGGTAATAGTCCACTCTAGATCTGTGTGCGACAACCAGTCCATGCCCAAGATGACACCATAAGAACCCAATGGAAGGATTCAAAGATCCGAGGTAGTGGTGAAGGGTCCAAATCCACTACACACTCCTTAACTAAGGAGTCTACAAAAATTTTTACTCCAGAAGCCATATCAACATCCCAACTACGACTAACCTGCCTAACTGCCACTAGCCTGCAACACTCTACTAGGGATGGTGCAATAAAAGAATCAGAAGATCTAGAATCAAACAAAATAGAGGTAGAAACACCACCAATACTACATGTCATCTCTATGACGGTACTCTTTTTGGTGCTCATCCTAGTGAGTTCTCGCCACATCATATATCGATGATGCCATCCCATATCTCCAACAGTTTGGCTCTGAGATCTATGTCTTACCTTATTGTTAGGGTTCTATGGGCACTCTCTCCAATGGTGTCCAGCAACACCACAACCATAACAACTGCCTGGTCCTCTCCAGTGGGATGCAGCTCCAGCTAGTACTCTAGATGTTTGTGTTGTGGATCAATGACGACTTGAACTATGAACTTTCGAGGTCTCGCTAATGAGATCCTACTGACTGAGCTCTCTGTGTACACCCTGTGTCTTGATGGGACCCCTAGGAGGAGGCCCCATACTCCACCCCCTCTATGCGTCAAATCTCTGAGGAGGTCTATAAGGTGGGTGGGTCTGCTGCTTCTTACGAGGTGGTTGTTGAGGTGGACTTAAGGAAGACTATCTTGTACTCGGCCTTCCCCACAAGGAGGAGGAACTAACCCCCTCGATCTGCTATCCTACATCTGTTGGATGTGGCTCTAAAATCTGTCTCTAGCCTGTTGTGTCTTCCCCCATGTCTCCTCTATAATATAGGCCTTCTCCACGGCCTCTACTAATGTCTATGGGCAGTGAATGCATACCGCACCACCCAAATCCAAATTCAAGCCTCGAGATGAACCTATGTATCCGTACCTGCTCATCCTACATATAGTCGACATATTGGAGTAGATCAAGAAATTGACTCTCGTACTCGGCTATGGTCATAGATGCCTTGTGGAGATCATGAAACTTCATCTATTCGCTTTTGAATAAACCTCATGGGAAAAGGTACATTCTCTGAAACACTCCTAAAAATCTCCTGAGTAATCTCTCGAATCAACATGGAGCTTCTGCTCCTCGGTCCTCCACCAAACTCTTGCTCCATCCCTCATAAGATGGATTACAACAAGAGATTTCATGTTGCTAGTACAAGGGTAGAGCTTGAAGCATCTGCTCAACCTCACTAACCAAGCCTCATCCTGAAAACCTCCCGTGTCTCTAGAATAATGAGATGGCTGTAGCTTTATGATCTCTCATCGATATGGTCTACACATTAACTACCGACAAGCCCTATTTCTCTCTACATGCTCCTCCTCTGCCTTGGGCTCCAAGATCTGTCCCCGTGCCTTGAAATCCTGTCCCCATGCCCTCTTTGGGGTGACTCTTCCTGGTGACTCCATGCGAAGTTCTCTGCCCCATGCTCCTCACTGTATCGAGGAGATACCCTAGCCTCAACTGATGGCTCCATATCCTGTCTAGCAAGTCATCCCCTAGGACCCTCCCATGTATAGGCATTGACGTCTGAAGCATCGTAAAATCTATGGAAGAATGGCTACTACACCTTTAATCTAGTAGTGGTATACCTAGGTCTATGTGAAAAGACCCCTCGTTTGGTCTCGCACCTCCTACAGACCAAGGTGAGAGTTAGTTCATCATTTTGGTTTGGTTTCAGTTTTTCTATGTTTTCTAAAATTATACAAATATCAGATAGTGTGGTTTTCTAGATTTAGAAGAACAATTTTGCACTAGGTTAAAAGTTCATGTCTTATGTTTTCTAGGTGTGCCCAAGGGTCCAAGCTTTGAACCCATGGCTCTGATACCAAATGTAACGCCCATCAAAAATGATGTTCTAAGAACACACTAACACCTAACACTTACCCCAAAATTGTGACTAATTTTTTTTACAAGATTAAGGTAGAAGGATAAAGGATTTTACAGGGGTTAATCCCCTAGGGTACAATGACTAACTTACACCACTAAACTCAACCCTATGGTTTAAGAAACAAGTCTACTAGAAGGTTAACATATTTTCTAATTCATCTTTAAGGTCCATTAATCAAATATTCACTAGGAAGGTACAAGGATTAATTTACTTAATTAAATGTTTTTCTTCTCCTTAATAATGTTAATTCCTAATAAGGTTAACCTCTTACCCAATTAATATAAAATCATTATCTTAATAACTTAGAGTCTTTTCTATTACTAACTAAAGCTTGATAAGGACTAACAAAGGTTTAACACTCTAGGGCAATAAAATGGCCCCATTCCCAAATTACACATACCCCTAAGGTTTTAAAGGCAACATTAATAAAATCCATTTTCACCTAACAAAGGTAGGGTTGATCCTCCACCCTTGGATCAAATCAATTTCAACCACAAGATCCTAGGTTAAAAAAGCCCTAAAAATTCCATAAGCATTCTTATTAAACCCTTCCTTTATTCTATTTTCCTCATTTGGTCCATTTTCCTTTGTGGAAAATGCAGGTTGGAGAGGAGAAGGCCATGGGAGCAAGAGGGAGAAATCATGGAGGACTCTACAAGGACCAAGCTTAGAAGGTTTAGATTGAAGGTTTAATGTTGTTTCCATTTTCATTCAAGGATTGGGAGGGATCTCTTTCCCAATCTAGTTTTATTCTAAACCATTTGTATTTGGGTTTTCAAATTTGGGGCAAACCCTACCCCATTGTTATAAATGAAAAGAATAGTTTTAATCCACCATTTGAAGGTTTTGTTGCCCAATCCAAGGGTTTTAATCATTTTTTTTCTTTCTGGTAGTTATTAGATGAATTTTACATCTTATAAATTAGATTGAACTAGTTAAAATTTACACAATGTGAGATCCGGAAAGTTTTGTCATGTAAGTGACAAACCACCACCCGAGTAGACCGGCAGTGGCCATCCTGGGACCACCACCTACCTGGGTGACAAACACATGGACCACCACCCTACTGAGCGGTGGTTTTGAGACCACCACCTTAGCCTGAGTGGTGGTTACAGGACCGCCGCTCTGCATAGGGTGGCGGTCCTGTTTTTGGAAAAATAGAACCTAAAACCCGAGAGTTTTACAAAAGCCAAAAGTTACAAAAAGGTGTTAAAATGCATTCTGAGCCTATTTAAGTACATCTAAAGGTTCCTAGTTTTGAGATTTCAATCTATTTGTTCATTCCCTAGTTAAATCTACTCATATTTAAAAGCTATCTAAACCAATGAAAAACACATCTACTTACAAACTCATTCTATTATGTTCATCTAGTTTTCTTTCCATTTCAAGAGAAAAAGTATCTAAATCTATTGCTTTACATTGTCATTTTCTTGCTATAAAAAAATCAACATTTCTAAATACAATATATTCAAACTTGTTCTCTCTTTCATTTCACTACAATGTACATACATTCAAAATAGCTATAATAACTTTATTTTCCATTCAATTTTACTATGCATACAAGTTCAACTTCTTACAACTTCTATATTTCCTTCTTTCTCATTTACAACATTACAACTTCACTATGAAAGTAACTTTTTTTCACAATGCAACTTCCAACTAAACTTTTACACAATATAGTCATTTTGATTCTTTCTCTTACACAATATACAAATATTGGAATGCAATCTTTCTCCATGAAATTATTACAAAGTCTTCCACTCAAGGTGGGAAATAATACAAGAATGTAAGCAAATAATAGAATACAATATCTCAAGTTTCTCCACTCTAAGTGGGAACAACACAAAGGAAGTTCAAGAAGGAAAGTCTATACAAGTCTCCAAAAACTCCAAGCTCCACAACTCCACAAGATAGCTCCTCCAAGATTGTTTGATTCACAACAAAATGGGGGAGAGGCAACGCTCTCCACCCAACCAAGATATCCAATGAAGAGGAGAAGCCATCCTCTCCATTGGCCCCGAGCCCCAACCACATCACAATGGGAGATAATTCAACACATGGCAACAACAAGCTTCCACAATACAAACAATATTTCACAACATTCAACCACATTCAAAAAAACAACAACACAAGAAGAAGAACAACAAAAAAACAACAAAACAAGGCTTAAATGAAATCCAAAGGAGCAAGACCTATGGGAGGCCACTTATGCCTCCCAATGGGAATGGGTGCCCACCTTAAAGCCTCTAATGCATATCTCAAATCCCCTACATACTCTTATGCCCTCCATACATACTTATGCCTCCCTCAATCTCTTATGCCTCCCTCATAAAAGAAACAAGTAAGAAATGCAAGCATTCCTTATCCTAGGTGGGGCACCCAACCCAAACTCCCTCAAAAAAGAAAGTAAACTCTTATGCCTCCCTACAAGAAAACTCCCCATAGTCTCCTCCTACTCCAAACTTAGGCAATCTACCCACACCCAACAAGCATTCAAAAGAAAACAACACTCAACACAAACATATAAACACAAAATAAAAGCATAACATAAGCAAGGTAAAGATCCTACCTTTCCATAGTAGAGCTTGTTCCAAGAGTAAGTCTCAAGCTCCTCAAAACCAAGAAAGCATCCACAAGCTCCAACAATCCACAAGCACTCCCAAAAATCCTCTAACTCTCCAAAAATACAAGAGCACAAAATGATCAAGTAACCCCAAACAAGAAAAAAAACAACAATAAATAGAAAAGGGAGAGAGGAGGATGAGGTGGCTCCATGTAGGATGCCACATCACTCATCCTCAACTCCACCTAAGAAGTCAAACCTCAACCCCAATGCACCATAAATTGGTGGGTGAGAGGAATGACAAGAAACTTACACACACAATCTAAGCCCACACCCCCTAAGGACAAAATTAATTACTTGAAAGAAAGTGCAATAAACATTTCACCTTTTTATCTTCCCAAAACACCTAATGGGGTCTAATTTTGACCCCAACCCATAGGTAGGGTTGGTATAGCAATTTAAGAGGTGTGGGACAAGTTTAACTTGTCCCACAAGCCTTCAAAATTGGCCCTTAAGGCCAAATTCGAGTTTCCCATGAAGGGTAGAGTGTACAACACTCAAAATCTCAAGCATTCAACACACAACACAAAATCCAAGAGAAAATCAAGTCTAATAAATGAACTTCTTTTGGTCACATCTTTAATTAGTTTAGGAAAGATTTATTAACTTTAATAAGACACTTAGACCCACTAAGATAAAGGGGAAAACATACATCAAAACTAAATAATTAAAAAAGTAAATTACATCACTCAAAGGAACACATACTAACATTAATAAAAGGAAACTAAAAAAAAAACAAACACATGACCCCTTGGTCACAATTTTCCCCTAACCAAATAATTCTAACACACACACAATTACATGTTGCCATGGTGACCCTAGTTGAATTCATCTAGAATTCCAATGTGGTTGGTCTCAATCCCCCGATGTTGTTGTGAATATAAATAAACTGCAAAACATAGAATACCTCCTTCGGCCTCGTGGCCACATTAAAACATCCATGCCAAAATATGTAATATAAATCTAAAATCATCTATATACGAATTAATATCATCTAGGCAATTATGAATCATTTACAAATTTCTAGCAACATTTCTATCCAACATTTCATCCATGTCAAAAATGATCACAACATTAATTCAATTATCAAATCCTACTCATGGCGATGAAAGTATATCGCATGTCAGAAATATATATAAATAACCATGTCCACAACATATCAACATCAATATAAAATGTCTCTAATAATCCACATGCATCATATATGAATCAAAATCAACAACAATCTAGTATCTCTAACATCTAGTATCATGCTAAATCAAAAGGCTACAACAATGTCCATAAGTGTAGTCGACAGTATCAAAATCAAAGCAAAAAGGTGTCGAAGGGAAGTGGGCACTACATATTCTTTAACCACATTAGGGTTTTTCATATTTTGAATCTGAGTTCACTTGGTTTAATTTGGGTACTTATTTGTTTATTTATTTACTTATACAATAATAATCATATTAGACATGGTGGGATGTTATCCATATTTTCTTAATCATAGATAAAATTTTAATCTTAAACATAGTGCACAGCCATCAAAAAATGCTAATCTTTTTGCTTTTTCAAAATTTCTTCAAATTTCCCATATCCTATTACATTTTTTGTCCTAATATAATCCAATCCAAATTAATGATCTATAACTTCCATGATTTTGAACCAAGAGACATAACAAAAACTAGAATCAATATATAAAACTAAACTCAATTATGAGGACATAAGAAGGGTATTAAAAGGATTAAAAAATTGAAGGCAACAAACAAATTATAAAAATTTAAAATTTATAATAATGTAATGAAGACAACTTGACATGACCTAAATTTTGTGTTCATGGACAAAAATAACATGATAAAATAAATTAAATGTTGAATTATGAAATCCTTAACAAACAATACCATGTGAAAACCTGGTGTAAAATGTGCAAGAGAATATAACACAAATAATTTGATAAGAATTTATAATTGATGATTTTGGAACCATGATCACTCGAGAAGTTTATCAATATTAACAAACCTAATAAACCAATAAGTTTTTGAGCCAAAATTGAATAAAACTATCTGTCCGATTAAGGATAAAATTACTAATGAAAAGACCATGAATAATTACAAAGAGACATTGATATAATGGTGATGGTGATGATAGCAAGAACATTGTTGTGTTCAAAGGATTTTTCATCATGACCACATGGAAAATAATACTTGTAAATATAAGTTAAACAGTTTGATAATTAAGTTTAAAAATGAAAATTTTATAATCATGATTGATTAGAAAGTGAATTAATATTACCCAAATTAGTGATGAATGATACAAAATTGAAGAGATTTTGAACAAAAACAAAGACTAATAATAAAAACAATGACAATTATGGAACATGAAGCAGAATTGAAAGGGTTGAAATCAAAGACAACATACATAAAATTATATTAATGTTTGAATTAGTAATTTCAGAGGAATCAAAATAAAGATAATTTCACAACCAAATTTTGTGTTACAATGATCAAAATAATTTGGTCATTTTATTTTTTTTTGGATTTGTGGATTTTGGAACCGTAATCACTCAAGTAGTCAATTAAAACTAAAAACCTACATATGATAGATCATATGGAATTGATGGATTTTAGAACCAAAATAAAGTTAACCAAATCAGCAACGGATAACATAACTAATAATAGAAAACCATGACCATTTACATAAACATCAGATTATAATGATCTAATAATAGGAACTATGAAAGGATTCTAAATGGAGGTGACCTAGAAACTAATTCTCATGAATACAACTAAATTAATTTGATATTATGTGAAAATATGAGCATTTTTAATCATTTTTTCAACCAATCATTTATATTAATTAATTAGCCATGATCTGAAACTAAAAATATTTTTAACTAAAGCACATAAAAAGGGAGAATTTTAAAAACAATGACAATCCTAAAACATGAAGCATAAAAGAAAGGGAACAAATCAAGGAAAGATACAAATACATTTATAGTGAGGAGCATTGTTAAAATAGACAATGATTTATGGATTCAAAACTAAGACAAATTACAAACCAAATTTTCACATGAATGAATATAATTTGATATCAAAAAATTAAAATGTGGAATTATAAGGATTTTGAAATAACAAAACTCACACTTTCCAAAAATACTAATGGTGTGGCCATTATCAAAATAGACACATCCAAAGCTTTTTTAAAGTGGTATGACAATTTGAGCATATAAATCCACATCAAATTATTTTTTTAAGGGGGTGAAATGGATACATGCAAAATAGGATGTAAATAATGAGAAGGAAAAACTTTGCCCTCTCCCGCACAATGAACAAACTTTGGTGTTTGATTTGTGTAGAATTTATCTATAGAGTTGTGAGAAGGGGCATTGGTGACGTGGAATTAGTATGTGAAGTAGTGAAATTTGGTACATTATAAGTGGAGACGAAATGGGCTCATTAAGTATTGGGTTTTGAATGCTTAAATGCAAGAGCAATAACCTCACGTGTTGTATTCTCGATGTTTGTAGTAGGAACCCAAGTGTGTTTCCAGATAACTCAACAAGTTGAGGTAAAATACCACTTTTCACATGAGTTAAGAAATCAAAACTTTTTCTTTTGTAGAAATCTCCTTCATGTGAATGCAATTTTCAATAATGTCAAGGTCTTAACAAGGCATCTTGAACAGGTGGTGGAGTTTGAACTCGAAATGAAGCGTAATGAACATGCCTTAACTAATGTAGGTGTAGTGCCCACTTCCCTTTGACACCTTTTGATACTGATCATGATAATGCTAATTATATTATGGACATGATTATGGACTTTATTATAGTATGATGTTAGATGTTAGATCATGGATTATTGTTGACCTTGATTCAGTTATGATGCATGATGATTATTAGAGACATTTTAGATATTGATGATGATATACTGTTTGACATGGTTATATTATGGATGTTGTTCGGACATGTGATATTTGAATATTGTGAGTAGACCTAGAAATGGAAATTATTTGATGATGATATAGTTGTTGAGTAAAATTGCAAATGATCTTGTTGGTTGCTTGGATGTTGTTGTGATTCATATATCTAGATGATTTTGAAATTTTATTTATATTATTTTGGATGTTCTGATATGGCCATGAGGCCAAAGGAGGTATTTGTGTTTTGTAGGTTAAAATATCACAACAAACATCAGGGGATTGGAGACCAACCACATTGGAATTCTAGATGAATTCAACAAGGTCACCATGGCAACTTGTATTGTTGTGTGTGTGGTTGTTTTGTTAGGGGTTCCCATGGGGGGATCACCTTTAAATGTGACCAAGGGGTTATGTGTATTTATTTATTTGGTTCCTTTTTTTATGTTTGCATGTGTTTATTAAGTGATGTGTTTACCCTTTCATTATTTATTAAATGATGTGTAATATTGTGAGTAATCATGTTGTTAAAATTAATTAATTAAATTATGTCATAAGAAAGTAATTATTAGAGTTGTTGGCCTTGAATTAAAGTGTTGTAAGAGATGTGTAAGTGATGTGTAAGTTAAATTTTGAGTGTGAAACACTCCACCTTCTTGGAAATTCGAATTTGTCCTTGGAGGCTGATTTTGGAGGCTTGTGGGACAAGTTAAACTTGTCCCATACCTCTTAAATTTATTTACCAACCATACCTATGGTTGGAGAGTTGAATTTAGACTTTTATAATGCTTTTTGAGAAGACAAATTGTAAGTTTTTATTGCACTTTTCTTACATGGTTTAATTTCAGTCCTTTGGGGTGTGGGTTGGATTTGAGTATGTAAGTAAACTATCATATTATTCACCCACCTATTTATTATGCATTGGAGAATGAAGTTGACTTTGGGTTGGGTTGAGGATGTGTGATGTGGCATCCTACATGGATCCACCTCATCCTCTTCTTTTCCTCTTCTATAAAATTTGAATTGCTTGCCTTGTTTTGGGGTTGCTTCACTTTTGGAAACTCTTTTGGGGTGAATTATTTTGCTATTTTGGAGCTCTTGCTTGGAGAAGTTTTTGAAATATTGTTGCATGCTTGTGCTTGGCTGATTGGGATTGCTTGCATTGGGATAAAGCTTGTTGTTTTGGAACTTGAAACAACTCCATCATGGAGAGGTAGGAGCTTGGCTCTTGTAATGCTTCTTTTTCTGTTTATGAAATTATTATTGTTGTGAATGTTTTGGTATGTTTGTGGGATGTTGGGTAGATGGCCTAGGTATGGTGTAGGAGAAGACTATGGGGTTCATTTTTTGGGAGGCACAAGTGTTTTGGGAGGTATAAGTGTGGAGGGAGTTGGGATTTGGGTTCCACCTTACAAAGAAATAGCTTGCATTTCTTTACTCTTGTTATGGGGTGCCATAAGAGGTTGGGGAGGCATAAGGAAATGTGAGGAATAAGGGGTACTTGGGGGAGGCATAAGGGCATGTCAGGGATTTGATATACTATGTTTTGGTGGTTTGAAATCAAGTGGTGATACCCATTTCCCCTTTGGGAGGTATAAGTAGCATCCCCATAGTTTCTTGCTCCTTTGGCTTGCTTGATGAAGCCTTAGTTTTTTTTCATGTTTTAATGTAGTTGCAAACTACATTATGTTTGGACTGTGTTTTAAATGTGAAATTTGCTTGTGTGTTTTTGGAAGCCTATTGTTGCCATGAGTTGAATCACATCTTCCATTGCTTTGTGGTTGGGGCTCAGGGGCCAATGAAGAAGGATGGCTTCTCCTTTTCATTGGATGTCTTGGTTGGGTGGAGAGTGTTGCCTTTCCCCTGCTCTTGTTGTGATCAGAATTGGAAGAATGATAAATCTACATGTTGTTGTTCTGGAGAAAAGGAAAATGAAATAAAATAGTTGACAAACCCTTGTTGAGATAAATCTTATTGTAACCTTCCCACTTGAAGTGGATGAACTTGTATATGTTTTGTAATGGAAATATGTTGTATTGAATACGAAATTTGTAAGATTGAAATGTGAAAGAGATATACTCTGTTTCTATTCTTTTGAAAGAAAGAATTGTATTATGTATGATGAATTTGAAGGAATGAAAGAAAGAAGTTGTAAAAAGAAGGAAATCTTTTTGGGAATCAATAAATGATTGTATTACCTTTCTCAAATTGCATTGTGGTATTGAATCTGATCATTTAAATGTATTTGAAATCTCTGTTTGAAAGGAAGAAATGTGTGTGAGGAAAACACAGAACTTGTCTTTTGAAAGGTGTAAAATTTGAAATCAGAATTGCATTTTGGTTTTGAATAGTTTTATTTGAATCAAATAAATGTATTAGATTGGAATTGGAACGTATTCTAATACTTGGAAGTAGAAAATGGAAAATAGACCCTTTAAAATTTGATCTTTGTTTTGTATTTTCAAACTAGCAATTATTTAATCCAAAATGCACAAGATTCGAACTGCAACAAAGAAATAACAAATGAAACATTAAATTTGACATAATAATTCTAAACAAACTCATTGGACGAACTAACACTTAAGGAATTTCTTAGAAAACTTATCAATCTCGGGCTCAACTCTTTCACTTTATCGTTTTGCTGTCAAAGTTGTAAATTTTCAAATTGGAACTCAATAAAACAAAATTACATTCCAAATCCATCCTAAATCAATCTAAGAACAGTTCCCCATGCCTATTTGACTTGTTGAGAGAGAAAGAAGATCAAATTGAGTAAAATTTTATAAGTCAAAATTTTCCATTTTGCCTTTTAAAGCGTGCAGATCATTTTCATGAAATTTACCCCTTAAACATTATCAAAATTAAATATTAATGATTCATGTGCAAAGAGGATGTCAAGAGATTTCCAAAAAGTCCTCATTTGCTAAAAACCAAGTTCCCAATCAAAATTTATGGCCTTCTGAAGTTTTACTTCATTTGGTGTCAAAAAAATATATTCATGGACCATGGCAAAAATTTTTGGGAAATTTTTTTTCAAAAATGCCAAAGTTTTCTCGCTCCCTAACCCCCAAGCCTTTCACAAAAATCAGGTGTTGAAAATAAATTTTGGTGAAAATTTCCCGTGGACCCATCGGCTTTTGGAGGAGCGGATCCCGTAAAAAAAACTTAGAGCTTCGGAAAATTTTGGGAAATTTTTTAAATTTTCTCACGTGGCCCCGCCCTTCCCATAACCAATCAATTAGACATTGCCACATGGTGTCACGAGGCATCGATAGAGAGCAGATCCCATTAAAAAAATTTAGCACTTCAAAAAAATTTTTGGGAAATTTTTCTAAGTTCTCTGCCAACCCGCAACCAATGGATGGCTAACATGTAGCACCTTGGGCGTTGGCAGAAGGCATGGATCATTTTGATCCATTAGTGTTTTGCAGAAAAAAAGGATAAAAATCTAAAAATTCTCTGGTGGCCCGAATTTCCACCAAAGTTGGGAATTTTGAACACGTGTCCTTTCGGCTCACGGGTGCATGAAGGCAAATCGTGCTTTGTCCTAAAAAGGGAAAAAGTGCTAAAGTTCTTCCCCACTCCACCGGCCCATGCATGGGTAAAATTTTCTTCCCTCCCTACCGGTTCGTATTCCTCCTCCGAGTGAAATTCTCTCCAAAGTCCGCAGTCATGAGCGCCATGGGAAAATTTTCTCCCCTAGGCCCAAAGCCGCGCTCTGGGAAAATTTTCCTCCCAAGGTCTTCCGACCCATATCCTTGAGAAATATGAGAGTTAGGAGGAATTCTTTATATCACTAGAAAGGTGAGGAAATTTCCTATCTAATGAGAATGTTTTTGGGAAGTTTTGAGTGTGTTAATTTTGAGAAAAATCAAGTTAAATATTTTAAGCCTGTTAGAGAGTGGTATAGTGAGAAATTACCCTCTTAACCTAATTGATTAATCTAACCCTAAGTTTGGACCTTGTGATATTTTATAATTGTCGTATTAATAAAACTATAAGCTATTAATAATATTTGGCTTGAAAAATGCTTGAAAACCGTTGTCTTGTAACTTGGTTGTAGATTTTTTAAACAAAAAAATTATTCCATAATTTTCCTAACTAATCCTAGGATGTTCTTGGGTCTCAAGTGGGTTGTTTTAGTGGGCATTACACTTGGTATCAGAGTAGTGGTTCAAAATCTTGGGCCATTGGGCACTAGAAAAATTGAGACATGAACTTTAAAACTAGCACACTTTTAAATCTAGAAAACAACTTAGTTTAGAAATTGCATATTTTAGTAAACTGGAAGTTAAGTAAAACCTAGAATAAAGAGCTACCTCTTGTTTTTCTCTTTACAGAAGGCGAAGACAAGATGCAGAACCTTTTCACATAGATCTAGGCATACCACCTCTAGATCATGTTGTAGCAGCCATCCTACCACAGATTTTGTAGACTCTTCAGAATGTTAATGCCTTACTATGTGGAGGGACCGTAGGGGCCATTCATTCGAGACATGATAGGGTGACATCCATTGAGGATCGTACATCTCCTCGGCACGGCATGAGGAGCATAGAGGAGAGAACTCCCATGACAAGTTAGTTAGAGATGAGTCATCGTAGAGGGGATAGGGAGACCGAGTTTCAGGGCATAGAGAGAGGTCTCAGGGCCTTAGGCTTAGGGATGAGCATGCAGAGAGACCTAGAGGCCATCAGACCACAACTACAGATCACATCGGGAGATCCACGAAGCTTCATCCATCACATAATTTTGGTGACATGGGTGGATTTCAAGCATAGTCCTAGTTGGTGAGCTTGAGCGAGTGCTTCAAGCTCTTCCTTGTTCTAGCAACACAAAATCTCATGTTACGATCCATCTATTAAAATATGGAGTCAATGTCTAGTGGCATACAGAGGAGCAAAAGATCCATGTTGATTCTGAGACAGTTACCTGGGAGCTCTTTGAGGAGTGATTTAGGAGTAGATATTTGTCATGGAGGTTCTTACAGCAGCAGATAGATGATTTTCATGACCTCGGTAGGGCATCTCTTATAGTACGGAGTATGAGAGTATATTTTGGATCTACTCCGTATGTTGATTACACATGCGGGATGAGCGTGTGCAGATCCATTGGTTCATCCATGGCCTAAATATAGACATTGGAGGTGTAATACATATTCATTGTCCACAGACATTCACCGAGGCCATCGAGAAGGCCTATATAGCATAGGAGACTCGGGGAAAGACCCAGCAAGCTAGAGACTAAGTTTGGAACCACATATAGAAGATGTGGGACATCGAGATGATTGGGGTTAGTACCTCTTCCTCGTGGTGGATAGGGTTCAACACAGTCATATTTTAGACCACAGCAGTAGTAGCAGTAGTCTCACCCACCTTATAGACCTCCACAGAGGTTTGATGCACAGAGAGGTCGGAGTATGGGGCCTCCTCCTAGGGGTCCCATCAAGACACATGGTGCCAGAGAGCTCACTCACGAAGCTCACCGTAGAGACCTCAGCAATCCATAACAGGTCATCGGGATCTGCACCACATACCTCTAGGGCATCGATCGGCGCTGCTTGCTACATAGGGGAGAGGATCAGGTGGTTGTTTTGGGTGTGGTGTTACTAGACATTTTTTGAGAGACTTCCCACAAAACCCTAATAACAAGGGTAAGGCAAAAATATCAGAACCTATTGTTGGTGATATGGGGCATAGTCATAGGATGTAGGTAGCAATAAGAAGCTGCTAGGATGAGTATCGAGTATACTTATTAAGACTATAGAGTAAAATTGGTGGTATTCCTACCTCTATTTTGTTTGATTCTGGTTCTTCTGATTCTTTTATTGCACCATCTTTAGTAGAGCGATGTAGGCTGGTGGAAGTTAGGCAAGGTCATAGTTGGGATGTTAAGATGGCTTACGGAGCTAATATATATATGTAGACTCCTTACTCAAGTAGTGTGTAATGGATTTAGGACCTTTACCAATACCTCAGATCATCGTATCCTCCCATTGGACTCTTACGGAGTCATCTTGGGTATGGATTGGTTGTCGATACACAGAGCAGATTATATTGTTACCACAACATCATATCTTGCCTGAGATGATCTAGGAGTTGAGGTAGTGATAATGGGGGTCGGGAGACCGCTTCTCTTCACACCATCTCTCGCTATGCAGCTTAAGCGGTGTGTGTAGCGGGGTTGTTGGATGTTTCTTGTCATAGTTAGTGACAGATCCGAGGATGGGTCTAGTGTACCATCGCTAGATGACCATTTAATTTTGAGAGAGTTTACAGATGTCTTTTCGGGGGAGCTACAGAGGTTACCACCCCCATGTGAGATTTATTTTGATATAGATCTAATTTTGGGAGTAGATCCTATCTCATGAGCACCTTATAGGACGACTACCCCTGAACTATGTGAGCTCAAGTTACAGCTTGAGGGCCTTACGGAGAAGGGCCTAATTCATCCTAGTGTATCCCCTTGGGGTGCACACCGGTGATATTTGTAAAGAAGAAGGATAGATTCTTGTGGTTGTGTATTGATTACGCTTGACTAAATAAGGTAACGATCAAGAATCGCTATCCTCTTCCACACTTTGATGATTTGTTTGATTAGATGAAGGAGCCACAATTTTCTCTAAGATTGATCTTAAGTCGATACCATCAACTAAGGATTTCGGAGGTAGACATTCATAAGACCGCCATCCACATGACATATGGCCACTATGAGTTCACGGTGGTACCTTTTTATTTAACTAATACCCCACAGTGTTTATGAGTTTGATGAATGGGGTATTCGGGACCTTCTTAGATCATTTCTTGCTCATCTTCCTTGATGATATTTTTATTTACTCACGTATGCGTGAGGAGAATGACGGACACCTTCGTTAGGTTTCTCAATGTCTTCAGGAGCAACAACTTTACAGGAACCTAGAGAAGTGTGCATTCTTTCAAATGGAGGTGCAGTATTTGGGTCATATCATTTCTCGGGAAGGTATCATCATTGATCCTTCCAAGATTAGAGCTATCATGGATTGGCCAAAGACCCACTACTATGTGCAGAGGTGCACATCTTTATGGGATTGGTAGGTTACTATAGGAGATTTGTTCAAGACTTCTCTCAGATTGCACACCCCATCACTTCCCTTCTATGGAAAGGGAAGAAGTTTGTTTGGTCGCAGTGCGAGTAGGCCTTGGGATCGAAGGAATGTCTCACTATAGCACCTATTCTTGCGAGTGTCGGATCCACAGGTGAGTTTTTGTTTACACGGATGCTTCTTTGGAAGGACTTGGAGGTGTTGATGCAGAAGGGAAGAGTAGTGGCCTTTGAGTCTCACAAACTCAAGGATTATGAGCTTAATTATCCGACTCATGATCTTGAGATTGCGGCATTTGTGCATGATTTGGTTCAATGGAGGAACTTTCTACTTGGTCGGAGATTCACACTCAGGAAAGATCACTTGAGTCTTCGCCACCTCTTCATGTAGCCCAATCTCAACTCTCATCAACGGCGTTAGATGGAGTTACTTTGTGAGTATGATATGGAGATAGAGCATGTGAAAGGGAAGGATATTATGATGGCGAGACACTCTCGGTAGATGGAGAGATGTGATTATGGCCACTTACGGTGGGCATAAATTTGTGGAGTAGGATTCTTTAGCACTTCCACTTGTCGGCTTCTATGTTGCGGTTCAAGTAGATATCGAGTCCCACAAACCCTTGAAGGGAAGTTTTATGGCTTCTCACTAGAGGAAGATGGCCTTCTTAGGCACAGAGGTTGGATTTATGTTCCCAGAGATGGAGGCTTGAGGTAGGACATATTGATAGAGGCACATCGTGCACCCTATTCAACCCATCCTGGGGTGAAGAAGATGCACGCTACTTTGAGACAATTGTATCACTAGAGAGGACTTTGTAGAGACGTGGCTCAATTTGTGTCATGTTGTTTAGAGTTCAGAAAGTGAAGGCCAAGCATCAGCATCCAGTTGGCCTTCTCTTTCCTCATGCTATACCGGAGTGGAAATGGGACACCATTTCCATGGACTTCATTGTTGGGCTACCAATGTCGAGATATCACCACGACGCCATCATGGTCATGGTTGATAAATTGACAAAATTGGCTCATTTTTCTCTATTGAAGACCACTTATATAGCTAGTGCAGTGGCACGGGTATATCTTGATGACATTATCAAAGTTGCGCACAGGATTCTACAAAAGATCATTAATGACCGCGATCCATTGTACACTTCCAATTTTTGACTACCACGTAGAATGCCCTCGGAACAAAGATCAATTTGAGACTGACATATCACCCAGAGAGACAGATGGTCGGACTTAGTAGGTGAATCAGATTTTAGAGGATATACTCAGGATGTATGTGATGGATCAGCAGTCTAAATGGGAGGAGTACCTGTACTTGGTGGAGTTTGCCTATAATAATAGTTTTTAGAGTTCTATAGGCATGGCTCCTTTTCAAGCTTTGTATGGTAGAGAGTGCAAGACACCTCTTAGTTGGGACAAAGTTAGAGGACATGGTTTCTCTTGGACCATCTTTGTTGCAAAACATGGAGCAGCAGATGGTTTTGATGGACGAGAGATTATAGGAGGCACGGGACAAGCAAAAGAAGTACGTAGATCAGCATAAGACTCGATCGTAGTTTTGATGTGGGCATGAAAGTGTTCCTTCGTGTGCCGGGCCACATAAGATCCCTTTCGTTATGGAAAAGGTTCTAAGTTGGCTCCTAGATTCATTGGTCCTTTTGAGATCTTGGAGCACATCGGCCCCTTGGCCTACCATCTAGCATTTCCACCTATCTTGTCTCGCATACATGATGTGTTTCATGTTTCAGTTCTTAGGAGATATATTGTAGATCCTTCTCATGTGTTGGATTGGACTTCATTGTAGTTTTAGGATTGTTTCCATGAAATTGAAACCTTAAACATTATCAAAATGAAATATGAATGATTCCTATGCAAAGAGGACGTCAAGAGATTTCCATAAAGTCCTTGTTTTCTAAAAATTTAGTTCCCAATCAAAAGTTATGGCGTTGTGAATTTTTCCTTCATTTGGCATAAAAATAACTCTAACTATCAAAATAAATTGGGAAATTTTTTCTAAGTTTTCTCCATGGCCCCACCAGCCTGCAACCAATCAGGTGTTGCCATGTGGTGTCACGAGGTGTTGGCATAGGAATGGATCCCTAAAAAAATTAGCGCTTTAGAAAATTTCGGGAAAATTTTCTAAGTTTTCTTCACGGCCCCGACGACCTATAACCAATCGATGATCTTTGCCACATGGTGTCATGATGTTTCGGTTGAGGAGTGTATCCCTTAGAAAATTTAGTGCTTATGAATTTTTTGGGAAAATTTTTTCTAAGTTCTCCCACCGCCCGCCAACCTACGACGATGGATGGTCGACACGTGGAGCGTTTGGCGTCGATGGAGGTGTAGATTGTTTTGATACCTTAGCACTTTTCGAAAAAAGGATTAAAGCCTAAAAATTCTCTGGTGGCTCGACATTTTTCCGAGTTTGGAAATGCTTGACACGTGTCCTTTAGGGCTCGCGAGCATGCGGAGGCAAATCAGTGCTTTGTCCCAAAAAGGGAAAAAGTGCTAAAGTTCTCCCCGCTTATGCCGGCTCATGCATGGGTAAAATTTTCTTTCCCATCCCGTTGTTTACGCATTCCTCCTTAGGAAAATTATTCCCTCTCAAGTCTACAGAGGCCGCGCATGGAAAAATTTTCTCCCCTAGGCCCGTAGACCCACTCTTGGGAAAATTTTCCTCCCAAGGTCCATTAGCCCATATCTTGAGAAATATGAGGAGTTAGGAGGACTTCTTTATATCACCGAAAGGTGAGGAAATTTCCTATCTAATGGGAATGTTGTTGGGAAGTTTTGAGTGTGTTAATTTTGAGAAAAAATAGGTTGAATATTTTAATCTGTTAGAGAGTGGTATAGTGAGAAATTACCCTCTTAACCTAATTGATTAATCTAACCCTAATTTTGGACCTTGTGATCTTTTATAATTGTCATATTAATAAAAATATAAGATATTAATAATATTTGGCTTGAAAATGTGCTTACGACAACTGTTGTCTTGTAACCTGGTTGTAGACTCTTTTAAACAAAAAAATTATTCCATAATTTTCCTAACTAATCCTAGGTTGTTCTTAGGTCTCAAGTGGGTTGTTTTAGCGGGTGTTACACTTGGTATCAGAGAATTGGTTCAAGACCTTTGGATATTAAGAACACTATAAAACTTGAGACATGAACTTTAAAACTAGCACACTTTTAAATCTAGAAAACAACTTCGTTTAGAAATTGCATATTTTAGTAAACACGGAAGCTAAGTAAAACCTAGAATAAGGAGCTAACTCTTGTTTTTCTCTATGCATAGAAGGTGCAAACAAGATGAGGAGCCTTTTGACATATACATAGGTATACCACCTCTAGATCATGTTGTAGCAGCCTATCCTATCCTACTATAGATTTTATAGACTCTTCAAGATGTTAATGTCGCTCACGCGGAGGGACCGTAGGGGCCCATTGATCGGACATGATAGGGTGACATCCATTGAGGTTCGTGCATCTCCTTAGCACAAGGAGGATCATAAATAAGAGAAATACCATGATGAGTAAGTTAGAGTTGAGTCACCACAGAGGGACGGGGAGATCAAATTTCGGGGCATAGAGAGAGGTCTCGAGCCCTAGGCTTACGGATGAGCATACGAGAGAGTCCTAGAGGCCATCGGACACACAATTGTAGATCATATCGGGAGATCTTGAAGCTTGACCATTACATTATTTTGTGACATAGGTAGATTTCAGGAAGTGGCACGGTTGGTGAGCTTGAGCATGTGCTTTAAGCTCTGCCCTTGTTCTAGCAACACGAAAGCTCTATTGTGATCCATCTATTGAAGGATGGAGCCGGTGTCGTGGCATATAGAGGAGTAGAAGCTCCATGTTGATTCGAGACAATCACTTAGGATCACTTTGAGGTATCATTCGGAGAAGATATTTGTCACGGAGGTTCTTACACATAGAGATAGATGAGTTTCATGACCTCCATCGGGCATCTCTTAAAGTAGAGTATGAGAGTATATTTCTGAATCTACTCCAAAGTATGTTGATTACATGTAGGATCAGCATGTGTGGATCCATAGGTTCATCCTTGGCCTGAATCTAGACATTAGAGGTGTAGTATGGATTCATTGTCCACAAACATTTGTTGAGGATGTGCGAAGGCCTATAAAGCAAAGGAGACTTGGGAAAGACCCCGGAGGGCTAGAGGCGATTCCATAGCCGCATATAGAAGATGTAGGAAAACAGATCAAGGAGTCAATACCTCTTCTTCATGGTGGATAGGGTTCAACACAGTCATCTTTTAGACTACAGCAGCAGTACCAGCAGTAGGCCCGCCCACCTTATAGACCTCCACAGAGGTTTGATGCATAGAGAGGTTGGAGTATGGGGCCTCCTAAAGGTCCCATAAGGACATAGGGTGCCCAGAGAGCTCACTTGGTAGGATCTCACCGCAGAGACCTCGGTAATCCACAAGGGTCATCGGGATATACACCATAGACCTCAGGGAACCGATTGGATCGATACACAAGGGAGAGGATTAGGTGGTTGTTTTGGGTGTGGTGTTATTGGACATTTTTGGAGAGACTACCCACATAACCCTAATAACAAGGGTAAGAAACAGATCTTAGAGCCTACTGTTGGTGATATGGGGTGCATTCATAGGATGTACGTAGTAGTCAAGAACCACCAGGAAGAGCATCAGAGTATAATTATTGAGACTACAGCTAACATTGGTGGTATTCCTACCTCCATTTTGTTTGATTTTAGTTTTTTTTATTCTTTTATTGCACCATCTTTAATAGAGCGATGCAGGCTAGTGGTAGTTAGCCAAGGTCATAGTTGGGATGTTGTGATGGCTTCTAGAGCCAAGATATCTGTAAACTCCTTATTTAACGAGTGTGTAGTGGATTCGGACCTTTACCACTACCTCGGATCTTCGTATCCTCTTTTGGGCTCTTATGGAGTCATCATGGGTATTGATTAGTTTTCGCACATAGAGTTAGAGTGGATTGTTACCACAATATCATATCTTCCACATATGATCTAGGAGTTGAGGTAGTGATAGCAAGGGTCGAAGACTATCTTCTATTCACACCATATCCGCTATGCAGCTTAAGCGGTGTGTGCGGCGGGGTTATCGGATGTTTTTTGTCACACTTAGTGATATATCAAGAGGATGGGTCTAGTGGGCAATCGCTATATGACCATACCATTTTGAGAGAGTTTGCAAATGTCTTTCCATGGGAGCTACCGGGGTTACCACCCCTACATGAGATTGATTTTCATATAGATCTAATTCTGGGAGCAGAGCCTATCTCATGACCACCTTATAGGATGACTACCCCTAAACTCGTGAGCTCAAGTTATCACTTGAGGGCTTTCTTTAGAAGGGCCTAATTCATAATAGTGTATCCCCTTGGGGTGCACCAGTGATCTTTGTAAAGAATAAGGATGGATCCTTGCAATTGTGTATTGATTACCACCAGCTAAATAAGGTAACGATCAAGAATCATTATCCCCTTCCGTGTATTAAAGATTTGTTTGATCGGATAAAGGAGCCACATTTTCTCTAATATTGATCTTAAGTCAAGATACCATCAATTGAGGATTTTAGAGGTAGACATTCATAAGATTGCCTTCTCGTATGATATATGGCCACTATGAGTTCACAAAGTGGTACCTTTTTATTTAACTAATACCCCCAAGAGTGTTCATGAGTTTGATGAATGGGGTATTCAGGACCTTCTTGGATCCTTTCATGCTCATCTTCCTTGATGATAGTTTTATTTACTCACATACGTGTGAGGAGAATGAGGACACCTTCACCGAGTTCTTAAGTGTTTTCGAGAGTAGTAGCTTTATGGGAACCTAGAGAAGTGTGCATTCTTTCAAACGAGAGGTGTAGTATTTTGGCCTTATCATTTCTCAAAAGGTATCATTGTCGATCCTTCCAAGATTAGAGCTATCATGGATTGGCCAACACCCACTACTGTGATAGAGGTGCGTAGCTTTATGGGATTGGTAGGTTACTACAAGATATTTTTGAGGACTTCTCTCAGATTTCACACCCCATCACTTCCCTTCAGCATAAAGGGAAGAAGTTTGTTTGGTCGGATAGGTGCGAGTAGGCATTTAGGATACTAAAGGAATGTCTCACTACAACACCTATTATTACAGTGGATGATCCATAGGGTGAGTTTTACATTTGTATGAATGCTTCTTTGGTAGGACTTGAAGGTGTGTTGATGCGGGAGGGACGATTAGTGGCCTTTGAGTCTCACAAACTCAAGGATTATGAGCTTAATTATCCAACTCACGAACTTGAGGTTGTGGCAGCGATTGTGAATTCTTTTGTTCGATGGAGGCACTTTCTACTTGGTTGGAGATTCACACTTAGGATAGATCACTTGAGCCTTTCACCACCTCTTCACGCAGCCCAATCTCAATGCTCATCAGTGACGTTGGATGGAGTTGATTTTTGAGTATGATATGGAGATAGAGCATGTGAAAGGGAAGGATAATGTGGTGGAAGATGCTCTCAGCAGATGGAGACATGTGATTATGGCCACTTCAATGGGCACAAATTTATAGAGCAGGATTCTTCAGTAGATTCCTCTTGATAGCTTCTATTGCAGTTCGAGCAGAGATCAAGTCCCAGAGACCCCTTAAAGGGAAGTTTGATAGTTTCTCACTAGAGGAAGATGGACTTCTTAGGAACAGAGGTCAGATTTATGTTCCCAGAGATGGAGGCTTGAGGCAGGACATATTGACAAAGGCACATCGTGTACCCTATTTAGCGCATCCTTAGTCAAGCATCACAATCCAGCCTGGCCTTCTCTTTCCTCATGCTATATCGGAGTGGAAATGGGACACCATTTCCATGGACTTCATTATTGGGCTACCGATGTCGAGATATCACCATGACGCCATCATGGTCATGGTTGATAAATTGACAAAACTGGCTCACTTTTCTCCAGTGAAGACCACTTATACAACTAGTGTAGTGGCATGGGTATATCTTGATGAGATTGTCGGGTTACATGGGATTCTGCGGAAGATCATTAATGACCGTAATCCTTTGTAAAATTCCTATTTTTGGACTACCATATAGTATGCCCTCGGAACAAAGATCAATTTCAAGTACAACATATCACCCCGAGAGATGGATAGACAAACCGAGTGGGTGAATCATATTTTAGAGGATATACTCGGGATGTTTGTGATGGATCAACGGGTTAAATGGGAGGATTACATATACTTGGTGGAGTTTTCCTATAATAATATTTTTAGAGTTCTATAGGCATGGCTCATTTTTAGGATTTGTATGGCAGAGAGTGTAGGACACCTCTTAGTTGAGACATCTTAGAGGGTAGGGTTTTTTTTAGACCGGCTTTGTTGCAGGACATGGAGTAGAAAGTGGTTTTGATCAGAAAGAGATTACAGGAGGCACATGACATGCGAGAAAGAAGTACGTAAATAAGCATAGGACCGATTGGATTTTTATGTGGGCATGAAATTTTCCTTCATATCAGGCCACAAAAGAGCCCTATCCGTTATGCAAAAGGTTCTAAGTTGGCTCCTAGATTCGTTGGTCCTTTTTAGATCTTGGAGTGCATCGGCCCCTTGGCCTACCATCTAGAATTTCCACATAGGTTGTATCGCATACATGATGTGTTTCATGTTTCAATTCTTAGGAGATATATTACAGATCATTCTCATGTGCTAGA
Source organism: Taxus wallichiana var. yunnanensis (assembly GCA_018340775.1). Lineage (NCBI taxonomy): Eukaryota > Viridiplantae > Streptophyta > Pinopsida > Cupressales > Taxaceae > Taxus > Taxus wallichiana. The sequence goes on from CM031239.1 coordinate 992,978,046, forward strand.
TTGGACCTCATTATAGGTGAAGATCGATTAGAGGTAGGTGACAGTTGAGTCCATTCACATTATAGATTGTAGGACCCTAGGCCTTCGAGGGAGAGAGATTGATCAAGTGTGTGTATAGTTGGATAGATACTATGAGACTATAGCTACTTTGGAGGATGTTATTGTGTTACCAATTCAGTTTCACATTTGTTCCAGTGACTTCCAAGATGAATTCGAGTCTAAGGGGAGGGGGATGTAGTTCCCACTTCCCTTTGACATACTTTTTGATATTGATCATGATATTGTTGATTATATTATGGACATGATTATGGACTTTATTATAGTATGATGTTAGATGTTAGATCATGGATTATTGTTGACCCTTATTCTGTTATGATGCATCATGATTATTAGAGACATTTTGGATATTGATGTGATATACTGTTTGACATGGTCAAATTATGGATGTTGTTCAGACATGTGATATTTGTATATTGTGAGTAGACCTAGAAATGGAAATTATTTGATGTTGATATAGTTGTTGAGTAAAATTACAAATGATCTTGTTGGTTGCTTGGATGTTGTTGTGATTCATATATCTAGATGATTTTGAAATTTTATTTATACTATTTTTAAAGTTTTGATATGGCCACGAGGCCGAAGGAGGCATTTGTGTTTTGCAGGTTAAAATATCACAACAAACATCGGGGGATTGGAGACTAACCACATTGAAATTCTATATGAATTCAACAAGGTCACCATAGTAACTTGTATTGTTTATGTGTGGTTGTTTTGTTAGGGGTTTCCCATGGGGGACCACCTTTAAATGTGACCAAGGGTTATGTGTATTTATTTATTTGGTTCCTTTGTTTATGTTTGCATGTGTTTATTTTGTGGTGCATTGACCCTTTCATTATTTATTAAATGATGTGTAATATTGTGAGTAATCATGTTGTTAAGTTAATTAATTAAAATATGTCATAAGAAAGTAATTAATAGAGTTGTTGGCCTTGAATTAAAGTGTTGTAAGAGATGTGTAAGTGATGTGTAAGTTAACTTTTGAGTGTGAAACACTCCACCTTCTTGGAAATTCGAATTTTTCCTTGGAGGATGATTTTGGAGGCTTGTGGGACAAGTTAAACTTGTCCCATACCTCTTAAATTTATTTACCAACCATACCTATGGTTGGAGAGTTGAAATTAGACTTTTATAATGCTTTTTGAGAAGACAAATTGTAAGTTTTAATTGCACTTTTCTTACATGGTTTAATTTCAGTCCTTTGGGGTGTGGGTTGGATTTGAGTATGTAAGTAAACTGTCATATTATTCACCCACCTATTTATTATGCATTGGAGAATGAAGTTGACTTTTGGGTTGGGTTGAGGATGTGTGATGTGGCATCCTACATGGATCCACCTCATCCTCTTCTCTTTCTCTCTTCTATAAAATTTGAATTGCTTGCCTTTTTTGGGGTTGCTTCACTTTTGGAAACTCTTTTGGGGTGAATTATTTTGCTATTTTGGAGCTCTTGCTTGGAGAAGTTTTTGAAAGATTGTTGCATGCTTGTGCTTGGCTGATTGGGATTGCTTGCATTGGGATAAAGCTTGTTGTTTTGGAACTTGGAACAACTCCATCATGGAGAGGTAGGAGCTTGGCTCTTGTAATGCTTCTCTTTTGTTTATGAAATTGTTATTGTTGTGAATGTTTTGGTATGTTTGTGGGATGTTGGGTAGATGGCCTAGGTATGGTGTAGGAGAAGACTATGGGGTTCATTTTTTGGGAGGCACAAGTGTTTTGGGGAGGTATAAGTGTGGAGGGAGTTGGGATTTGGGTTCCACCTTACAAAGAAATAGCTTGCATTTCTTTACTCTGTTATGGGGTGCCATAAGAGGTTGGGGAGGCATAAGGAAATGTGAGGAATAAGGGGTACTTGGGGAGGCATAAGGGCATGTCAGGGCTTTGATATACTATATTTTGGTGGTTTGAAATCAGGTGGTGATACCCATTTCCCCTTTGGGAGGCATAAGTAGCATCCCCCATAGTTTCTTGCTCCTTTGGCTTGCTTGATGAAGCCTTAGTGTTGTTTTTCATGATTTAATGTAGTTGCAAACTACATTCTATTTGGACTATGTTTTAAATGTGAAATTTGCATGTGTGTTGTGGAAGCCTGTTGTTGTTGCCATGAGTTGAATCACATCTTCCATTGCTTTGTGGTTGGGGCTCGGGGGCCAATGAATAAGGATGGCTTCTCCTTTTCATTGGATGTCTTGGTTGGGTGGAGAGCGTTGCCTTTCCCTGCTCTTGTTGTGATCAAAATTGGAAGAATGATAAATCTACATGTTGTTGTTATGGAGAAAAGGAAAATGAAATAAAACAGTTGAGAGTCCCTTGTTGAGATAAATCTTATTGTAACCTTCCCACTTGAAGTGGATGAAATTGTATATGTTTTGTAATGGAAATATGTTGTATTGAATATGAAAGTTGTAAGATTGAAATGTGAAAGAGATATACTCCATTTCTATTCTTTTGAAAGAAAAGAATTGTATTCTATATGATGAATTTGAAAATGAAAGAAAAAAAAAGTTGTAATTTTGTCTTTTTGAAATCAATAAATGATTGTATTACCTTTCTCAAATTAGCATTGTGGTATTGAATTTGATCATTTAAATGTATTTGAAATCTCTGTTTGAAAGGAAGAAATGCATGTGAGGAAAACATAGAGCTCTATCTTTTGAAATGTGTAAAATTTGAAATCAGAATTGCATTTTGGTTTTGAATAGTTTGATTTGAATCAACTAAATGTATTAGATTGGAATTGGAATGTATTCTAATACTTGGAAGAAGAAAATGGAAAATAGACCCTTTAAAATTTGATCTTTGTTTTGTATTTTCAAACTGGCAATTATTTAATCCAAAATGCACAGACCAAACCTGCAACAAATAAATAACAAATGAAACATTAAATTGGACATAATAAGATCTAAACAAATTCATCTAGACATTAACACTTAAGGAATTTCTTAGAAAACTTAGCAAACTCGGGCTCAAACTCTTTCATTGTCGTTTTGTTGTCAAAGTTGTAAATTTTCAAATTGGAACTCAATCAAACAAACTTACCTTCCAAATCCATCCTAAATCCATCTAAGAACAATCCCCATGCCTATTTGACTTGTTGAGAGAGAAAGAAGATCAAATTGAGTAAAATTTTATAAGTCAAAATTTTCCAGTTTTCCTTTTTAAACCCAATAGATCATTTCATGAAATTGATACCTTAAACATTATCAAAATGAAATATTAATGATTCCTATGCAAAGAGGATGTCAAGAGATTTCTAGAAAGTTCCTTATTTTCTAAAAAATGAGTTCCCAATCAAAAGTTATGGCCTTCTGAAGTTTTCCTTCATTTGGCATCAAAAATAATTCTAACTATAAAAAAAAATGGGAAAAATTTTCTAACTTTTCTCCGTGGCCCCACCAGCCCACAACCAATCTAGTGCTGCCATTTGGTTCACGAGGCATCGGCGGAGGAGAATTCCTTAAAAACATAGCACTTAAAAAAATTTTAGGAAAAGTTTTTTTCTAAGTTCTCTCCGTTGGTGTCACAGGCATCCGATCTCGCATCCAATGGATGGCTAACACGTGGCACTTGGCGCGGGGCGGAGGTGCGGATCCATTTGATCCCTTAGTGATTTTCTACAAAAAAATAATTTTCTAAAAATTCTCTAGCATCAACCGCCCAACTTTTGCAGATTGTGAAGTTGGGAAAATGCTGACACGTGTCCTTTCTTAGGCTCGCGGGCATGCGGAGGCAAATCGTGCTTTGTCCCAAAAAGGGAAAAAGTGTTAAAGTTCTTCCCCACTCCATCAGCCCACGCATGGGTAAAATTTGATTCCCTCCCCCATCAGTTTTCATTCCTCCTCTGGGGAAAAATTCCCTCCAAAGTCCGCAGCCCATGCATGGGAAAATTTTCTCCCCTAGGCTGCAGACCCGCTCTTGGGAAAAATTTTCCTCCCAAGGTCCACCGGCCCATATCTTGAGAAATATGAGGAGTTAGGAGGACTTCTTTATATCACCAAAAAGGTGAGGAAATTTCCTATCTAATGGGAATTTTTTTGGGAAGTTTTGAGTGCATTAATTTTGAGAAAAATAAAGTTGAATATTTTAAGCCTGTTAGAGAGTGGTATAGTGAGAAATTACCCTCTTAACCTAATTGATTAATCTAACCCTAAGTTTGGACCTTGTGATCTTTTATAATTGTCGTATTAATAAAAATATAAGCTATTAATAATATTTGGCTTGAAAACTTTCTTGTGACAATTGTTGTCTTGTAACCTAGTTGTAGACTCTTTTTTAAAAAAAAAAAAATTATTCCATAATTTTCCTAACTAATCCTAGGTTGTTCTTGGGTCTCAAGTGGTTGTTTTTGTGGTGTTACACTTGGTATCAAAGTGGTTCAAAATCTTGGGCCATTGGGCACACTAGAAAACTTGAGACATGAACTTTAAAACCTAGCACACTTTTAAATCTAGAAAACAACTTAGTTTAGAAATTGCATATTTTAGTAAACATGAAAACTAAGTAAAACCTAGAATAAGGAGCTAACTCTTGTTTTTCTATGTGCAGGAGGCAGACAAGATGAGGAGCCTTTTCACATAGACCTAGGCATACCACCTCCGATCATGTTGTAGTAGCCATCCTACCATATATTTTGCAGACTCTTCAGGATGTTAATGCCGCTCTATGCGGAGGGACCGTAGGGGCACATTCAGTCGGACATGATAGGGTGACATCCATTGAGGCTCGTGCATCTCCTGGCACAACGAGGAGCATAGAGGAGAGAAATCCCATGAGGAGTCATTAGAGTAGAGTCACCATAGAGGGGACAGGGAGACCGAGTTTCAGGGCATAGAGAGAGGTCTCAGAGCCCTAGGCTTAGGGATGAGCATGCAGAGAGGCCTAGAGGCTGTTAGACCACAACTGCAGATCACATCAGGGAGATCCTAAAGCTTTGGCCATCACATTATTCTAGTGACATAGGTGGATTTCAGGAAGAGGCCTGGTTGGTGAGCTTGAGTGGATGCTTCAAGATTTTCCTTGTTCTAGCAACACATGAAAGCTCATGTTGTGATCCATCTATTGAGGGATGGAGCTGGTGTCTGGTGGTGGACAGAGGAGCAGAAGCTCCATGTTGATTTTGAGACAGTTACCTGGGAGCTCTTTGAGGAGTGATTCAAGAGTATATATTTGTCACGGAGGTTCTTACAAAATGGATAGATGAGTTTCATGACCTCTGATAGGCATCTCTTACAGTAGCAGAGTATGAGAGTAGATTTCTGGATCTACTCTAGTATGTTGATTACATGCAAGGATGAGTAGGTGTAGATCCACAGGTTCATCAGGCCTGAATCTAGACATTGGAGGTGCAAAGATGGATTCATTGTCCACAGACATTAGTTGAGGCCATGAGAAGGCCTATATAACAGAGGAGACTCGGGGAAAGACCCAACAGGCTAGAGACCGAGTCCGGAGCCACATACAGCAGATGTAGGACAACATATCGAGGGGGTCAATACCTCTTCCTCATGGTGGATAGGGTTCAACACAGTCATCTTTTAGACCACAACAGTAGCAGCAGCAGCCCGCCCACCTTATAGACCTCCAGAGGTTTGATGCACAAAGAGGTCGAGAGTATGGGGCCTCCTCCTAGGGGTCCCATCAGGACACAGGTGCCCAGAGAGCTCACTCAGCAGGAGCTCACCAACAGAGACCTCAACATTCCATAGTAGGGTCATCAGATCCACACCATAGACCTCTAGGCACCGACTGGAGCTGCTACACAGTGGAGAGGATCAGGTGGTTGTTTTGGGTGTGGTGTTACTGGACATTTTTTGAGAGACTACCCACATAACCCTAATAACAAGGGTAAGGACATAGATCTCAGAGCCTATTGTTGGTGATATGGGGGAGTAGTCATAGGATGTACGTAGTGGTCGAGAACCGCTAGGAAGAGCATCAGAGTATAGTTATTGAGACTACAGGTAACATTGGTGGTATTCCTACCTCCATTTTGTTTGATTTTGGTTCTTCTGATTCTTTTATTGCACCATCTTTAGTAGAGTGATGCAGGCTGGTGGTAGTTAGGTAAGGTCATAGTTGGGATGTTGAGATGGCTTATGGAGCCAAGATCTCTGTAGAACTCCTTAGTTAAGAAGTGTTTAGTGGATTTGGGACCTTTCACCACTACCTCGATCTTCGTATCCTTCCTTTGGGATCTTATGGAGTCATCTTGGGTATGGATTGGTTGTCTACACACAGAGCTAGAGTGGATTATTACCACAAGATCATATCTTACATGAGATGATCTAGGAGTTGAGGTAGTGATAGCGGGGGTCAAGGAGACCCATTTCTATTCACACCATCTCCACTATGCAGCTTAAGCGGTGTGTGTGTGGTGGGGTTGTTGATGTTTTTGTCATAGTTAGTGACCGATCAAAGATGGGTCTAGTGGACCATCGCTAGATGACCATCCCATTTTGAGAGATTTTGCAGATGTCTTTCCAAGGGAGCTATCGGGGTTACCACCCCACGTGAGATTGATTTTCATATAGATCTAGTTCCAGGAGCAGAGCCTATCTCATGAGCACCTTATAGGATGACTACCCTGAACTCTTGCAAGCTCAAGTTACAGCTTGAGGGCCTTCTAGAGAAGGGCCTAATTCATCCTAATGTATCCCCTTGGGGTGCACCGGTGATCTTTGTAAAGAAGAAGGATGGATCCTTGTGGTTGTGTATTGATTACCACTAATTGAATAAGGTAATGATCAAGAATCATTATCCCCTTCCACGCATTGATGATTTGTTTGATCAGATGAAGGGAGCCACAATTTTCTCTAAGATTGATCTTAAGTCAGGCTACCATCAGCTGAGGATTTTGAGAGTGGACATTCATAAGACTACCTTCCATATGAGATATGGCCACTATGAGTTCACAGTGGTACCTTTTGGTTTAACTAATGCCCCCGTAGTGTTTATGAGTTTGATGAATGGGGTATTCAGGACTTTCTTAGATCATTTCGTGCTCATCTTCCTTGATGACATTTTGATTTACTCATGTATGCGTGAGGAGCATGAGGGACACCTTTCCAGGTTCTTCAGTGTCTTTGAGAGCAAGTAGCTTTACGGGAACCTAGAGAAGTGTGCATTCTTTCAGATGGAGGTGCAGTATTTGGGTCATATCATTTCTGGGGAAGGTATCACCATCGATCCTTCCAAGATTAGAGCTATCATGGATTGGCCAAGCACCCACTACTATGACAGAGGTGCACAACTTTATGGGATTAGTAGGTTACTATAGGAGATTTGTTTAGGACTTCTCTCGGATTGCAGCACCCCATCACTTCCCTTCAAAGGAAAGGGAAGAAGTTTGTTTGGTCAGAAAGTGTGAGCAAGCCTTCAGGACACTAAAGGAATGTCTCACTACAACACCTATTCTTGTAGTGTTGGATCCACAGGTGAGTTTTTTTTCATTTTCACGGATGCTTCTTTGTAGACTTGGAGGTGTGTTGATGCAGAGGGAAGAGTAGTGGCTTTTGAGTCTCACAAACTCAAAGGATTATGAGCTTAATTATCTAACTCATGATCTTGAGCTTGTGGTAGTTGTGCATGCTTTGGTTCGATGGAGGAACTTTTCTACTTGGTCGAGATTCACACTCAAGATAGATCACTTGAGTCTTTGCCACCTCTTCACGCAGCCCAATCTCAATGCACTCGTCAGCGGCATTGGATGGAGTTTCTTTGTGAGTATGATATGGAGATAGAGCATGTGAAAGGGAAGGAGAATGTGGTGGCAGATGCTCTAGTCAGATGGAGACATGTGATTATGGCCACTTCAGTGGGCACAAATTTGTGGAGCAAGATTCTTTAGCAACTTCCTCTTGACAGCTTCTACATTGCAGTTCGAGCAGAGATCGAGTCCCAAAGACCCTTGAAGGGAAGTTTGATGGTTTCTCACTAGAGGAAGATGGCCTTCTTAGGCACAGAGGTCAGATTTATGTTCCCAGAGATGGAGGCTTGAGGCGTAGGACATATTGATAGAGGCACATCGTGCACCCTATTCAACCCATCCTGGGGTGAAGAAGATGCATGCTACTTTGAGACAGTTGTATCACTGGAGAGGACTTTGAGAGACGTGGCTCAAAGTTTGTGTCATGTTGTTTAGAGTTCTAGAAAGTGAAGGCTGAGCATCAACATCCAGCTAGCCTTCTCTTTCCTCATGCTATACCGGAGTGGAAATGGGACACCATTTCCATGGACTTCATTGTTGGGCTACCGATGTTGAGATATCACCATGATGCCATCATGGTCACGGTTGATAAATTGACAAAAGTGGCTCACTTTTCTCTAGTGAAGACCACTTATACAGCTAGTGTAGTGGCATGGGTATATCTTGATGAGATTTTCAGGTTGCATGGGATTCCATGGAAGATCATTAGTGACCGTGATCCTTTGTACACTTCCCATTTTGGACTACCATGTAGTATGCCCTCGAAACAAAGATCAATTTCAGTACAACATATCACCCCAAGATAGATGGATAGATTGAGTGGGTGAATCATATTTTAGAGGATATGCTCAAGATGTATGTGATGGATCAGTCTAAATGGGAGGAGTACATGTACTTGGTGGAGTTTTCCTACAATAATAGTTTTAGAGTTCTATAGGCATGGCTCCTTTTCAGGATTTATATGGTAGAGAGTGCAGGACACCTCTTAGTTGGGATAGGTTAGAGGATAGGGTTTCTCTTGGACCATCTTTGTTGCAGGACATGGAGCAATAGGTGGTTTTGATCAGATAGAGATTATAGGAGGCACAAGGACATGAAAAAGAAGTATGTAGATCAACATAGGACGATCATAGTTTTGATGTGGGCATGAAGGTGTTCCTTCGTGTCAGGCCACACAAGATCCCTATCCATTATGGAAAAGGTTCTAAGTTGGCTCCTAGATTCGTTGGTCCTTTTGAGATCTTGGAGTGTATCGGCCCCTTGGCCTACCATCTAGCATTGCCACCTAGCTTGTCTCACGTACATGATGTGTTTCATGTTTCAGTTCTTAGGAGATATATTGCAGATCCTTCTCATGTGTTAGATTGGACCTCATTATAGGTGCAGGATTAGGGGTAGGTGATGGTGGAGCCCATTTTGCATCATAGATCATAGGACCCCAGGGCCTTTCGAGAGAGATTGATTGATCAAGTGAGTAAAGTGGGATAGATATGATGAGACTGCAGCTACATGGGAGGATGCTACATTACTACGAGTTTAGTTTCCACATTTTTTCCAGTGACTTCCAAGAGGAAGTCGAGTCTAAGGGGAGGGGGATGTAGTGCCCACTTCCCTTTGACACCTTTGATATTGATCATGATATTGTTGATTATATTATGGACATGATTATGGACTTTATTATAGTATGATGTTAGATGTTAGATCATGGATTATTGTTGACCTTGATTCAGTTATGATGCATGATGATTATTAGAGACATTTTGGATATTGATGTTGATATACTGTTTGACATGGTTATATTATGGATGTTGTTCGGACATGTGATATTTGGATATTGTGAGTAGACCTAGAAATGAGAAATTATTTGATGATGATATAGTTGTTGAGTAAAATTGCAAATGATCTTGTTGGTTGCTTGGATGTTGTTGTGATTCATATATCTAGATGATTTTGAAATTTTATTTATATTATTTTGGATGTTCTGATATGGCCACGAGGCTGAAGGAGGTATTTGTGTTTTACAAGTTAAAATATCACAACAAACATTGGGGGATTGGAGACCAACCACATTGGAATTCTAGATGAATTCAACAAGGTCACCATGGCAACTTGTATTGTTTGTGTGTGGTTTTTTGTTAGGGATTCCCATGGGGGATCACCTTTAAATGTGACCAAGGGGTTATGTGTATTTATTTATTTGGTTCCTTTTTTATGTTTGCATGTGTTTATTTTGTGGTGCATTGACCCTTTCATTATTTATTAAATGATGTGTAATATTGTGAGTAATCATGTTGTTAAGTTAATTAATTAAAATATGTCATAAGAAAGTAATTAATAGAGTTGTTGGCCTTGAATTAAAGTGTTGTAAGAGATGTGTAAGTAATATGTAAGTGATGTGTAAGTTAACTTTTGAGTGTGAAACACTCCACCTTCTTGGAAATTCGAATTTGTCCTTGAGAGGCTGATTTTGGAGGCTTGTGGGACAAGTTAAACTTGTCCCATACCTCTTAAATTTATTTACCAACCATACCTATGGTTGGAGAGTTAAATTTAGACTTTTATAATGCTTTTTGAGAAGACAAATTGTAAGTTTTAATTGCACTTTTCTTACATGGTTTAATTTCAGTCCTTTGGGGTGTGGGTTGGATTTGAGTATGTAAGTAAACTGTCATATTATTCACCCACCTATTTATTATGCATTGGAGAATGAAGTTGAATTTTGGGTTGGGGTTGAGGATGTGTGATGTGGCATCCTACATGGATCCACCTCATCCTCTTCTTTTCCCTCTTCTATAAAATTTGAATTGCTTGCCTTGTTTTGGGTTGCTTCACTTTTGGAAACTCTTTTGGGGTGAATTATTTTTTTTTTGGAGCTCTTGCTTTGGAGAATTTTTTTGAAAGATTGTTGCATGCTTGTGCTTGGATAATTGGATTGCTTGCATTGGGATAAAGCTTGTTGTTTTGAACTTGGAACAACTCCATCATGGAGAGGTAGGAGCTTGGCTCTTGTAATGCTTCTCTTTCTGTTTATGAAATTGTTATTATTGTGAATGTTTTGGTATGTTTGTGGGATGTTGGGTAGATGGCCTAGGTATGGTGTAGGAGAAGACTATGGGGTTCATTTTGTGGGAGGCACAAGTGTTTTGGGAGGTATAAGTGTGGAGGGAGTTGGGATTTGGGTTCCACCTTACAAAGAAATAGCTTGCATTTCTTTACTCGTTATGGGGTGCCATAAGAGGTTGGGGAGGCATAAGGAAATGTGAGGAATAAGGGGTACTTGGGGAGGCATAAGGGCATGTCAGGGCTTTGATATACTATATTTTGGTGGTTTGAAATTAGGTGGTGATACCCATTTCCCCTTTGGGAGGCATAAGTAGCATCCCCATAGTTTCTTGCTCCTTTGGCTTGCTTGATGAAGCCTTAGTGTTGTTTGTCATGCTTTAATGTAGTTGTAAACTACTTTATTTTGGACTATGTTTTAAATGTGAAATTTGCATGTGTGTTTTTGGAAGCCTTTTGTTGCCATGAGTTGAATCACATCTTCCATTGCTTTGTGGTTGGGGCTTGGGGGCCAATGAAGAAGGATGGATTCTCCTTGTCATTGGATGTCTTGGTTGGGTGGAGAGTGTTTCCTTTCCCCTGCTCTTGTTGTGATCAAAATTGGAAGAATGATAAATCTACATGTTGTTGTTCTGGAGCAAAGGAAAATGAAATAAAGTTTGATCAGTCCCTTGTTGAGATAAATCTTATTGTAACCTTCCCACTTGAAGTGGATGAACTTGTATATGTTTTGTAATGGAAATATGTTGTATTGAATATGAAAGTTGTAAGATTGAAATGTGAAAGAGATATACTCCATTTTTGTTCTTTTGAAAGAAAGAATTGTATTTTGTATGATGAATTTGAAGAATGAAAGAAAGAAGTTGTAAGTTGTCTTTTTGGGAATCAATAAATGATTGTATTACCTTTCTCAAATTGCATTTTGGTATTGAATCTGATCATTTAAATGTATTTGAAATCTCTGTTTGAAAGGAAGAAATGCGTGTGAGGAAAACACAGAGCTCTGTCTTTTGAAATGTGTAAAATTTGAAATCAGAATTGCATTTTGGTTTTGAATAGTTTGATTTGAATCAACTAAATGTATTAGATTTGAATTGGAACGTATTCTAATACTTGGAAGTAGAAAATGGCAAATAGACCCTTTAAAATTTGATCTCTGTTTTGTATTTTCAAACTGGCAATTATTTAATCCAAAATGCATAGACCAAACTGCAACAAAGAAATAAAAAATGAAACATTAAATTTGACATAATAAGATCTAAACAAACTCATCTAGGCATTAACACTTAAGGAATTTCTTAGAAAACTTAGCAAACTCGGGCTCAAACTCTTTCACTGTCATTTTGTTGTCAAAGTTGTAAATTTTCAAATTGGAACTCAATCAAACAAACTTACCTTCCAAATCCATCCTAAATCCATCTAAGAACAATTCCCATGCCTATTTGACTTGTTGAGAGAGAAAGAAGATCAAATTGAGTAAAATTTTATAAGTCAAAATTTGCTAGTTTTCTTTTTAAAGCCTACAGATCATTTTCATGAAATTTACCCCTTAAACATTATCAAAATGAAATATTAATGATTCTTGTGCAAAGAGGACGTTGAGATTTCCAGAAAGTCCTTGTTTGCTAAAAATGAGTTCCCAATCAAAAGTTATGGCCTTGTAAAATTTTCCTTCATTTCATTTTGGCAAAAAAAAAAAATTCTAGTTTTATTAAAAAAAAAAAATTGGGAAAAATTTTTTTCTAAGTTTTTCTATTAGGCCCGCAACCAATCAAGTGTTGCCACATTGCATCACGAGGCATCGATGGAGGAGTGGATCCTCTAAAAAAACTTAGTGCTTTGGAAATTTTTGGGAAATTTTTCTAAGTTTTTCACGGCCCCGCTAGCCCGCAACCAATAGGGTGCTGCCATGTGGCATCACGAGGCATCGGCGAAGGAGCGGATCCCTTAAAAAACTTAGCGCTTCGAAAAAATTTTTGGGAAAATTTTTCTAAGTTCTCCCATGGCCACCGACCCGCAACCAATGGATGGATGACACGTGGTGCCTTGGGCTTGGGAATCAATGGAGGTGTGGATCATTTTGATCCCTTAGCACTTTTCTGGAAAAAAAAAGGAGAAAAGTCTAAAAATTCTCTGGTGGCCCAACTTTCCGCCAGAGTTGGGAAATGCCGACACGTGTCCTTTTGGGCTCATGGGCGTGCGGAGGCAAATCGTGTTTTTTCCCAAAAGGGAAAAAGTGCTAAAGTTCTTCCCCACTCCGTCGGCCCGCGCATGGGAAAAATTTTCTTCCCGCCCCACCGGTCCGCATTCCTCCTCCGGGTGAAAATTCTCTCCGAAGTCCGCAGGCCCGCGCATGGGAAAATTTTCTCCCTAGGCCCGCAGACCCACTCTTTGGGAAAATTTTCTCCCAAGGTCTCGTTGGCCCATAACTTGAGAAATATGAGGAGTTAGGAGGACTTCTTTATATCACCGGAAAGGTGAGAAAATTTCCTATCTAATGGGAATTTTTTGGGAAGTTTTGAGTGTGTTAATTTTAGAAAAATCAAGTTGAATATTTTAAGCCTGTTAGAGAGTGGTATAGTGAGAAATTACCCTCTTAACCTAATTGATTAATCTAACCCTAAGTTTGGACCTTGTGATCTTTTATAATTGTCATATTAATAAAACTATAAGCTATTAATAATGCATAGATTTAATTTGCTTGCATTTGGGATGTCAATATTTCGTCTTTAGAATCCTCATCACTTAGATATCTCACGTTTTGTTGTTACCACACCTATATTTTTCCAAGATCGACTACAAAGTCTTCATCTCTATGAATTTCACTAGTGAGCATAGGACAGAGGAATGTTGGCATGGTGAACAACATGATCATGATTATTCCTATCCGTGTAAGTCACAAACCTTCCTCCTCCGCTAACCCGATGAATAATAAAGTTGGAGGGACCATCCTCCCGATGTTGTTGCGTCACTCGACCATAAAGAATTACAAAATCCTCATTTCTTGGTCCCCATGTAACTACATCCCTGCGAGATCTCATGGTCCACCGCATTAATTCCACCCTGAACCCTACTGGGAAGTGTCAGGGGATATGAATTATTAGATAAAAATTGGGTCTTATCATTTGTAGAAGATAGAGAGGTTCATAAATAAAAGTTTGAAAAAGCAAGTGGGAAATTCTTAATAGAGGAAACATATGACACTAAAATATATGCATAGTTGGTTTCGAAATATTTTTTTGCCTTTTTTGGATCAAAACTATAGTCTGAAGCAAAAATAAAACAATATTATTGAACAAAAGGGTAGAAGAAATACGAGGGAAAGGGAAGTAATCTGTGGGGGAGTATATTGGAAAGCGAGGTATTTTTGGAGCAGTGGTCTCAGGTGGAATCATAGTCGTACAATCTTTCCTACACTTCCATTATTATTCAGAAAGTGTTTTCTCCCATGATGGGAGGGAAGATGGATGAAAGCATAGTGTGAGAGCAACGTGGAAAGCTGATGAAGGTGTTGGATGTATAGGAGAATAGGTTGTTAAAGAGAAAGTTCCTATCTAGGGATTTCTTCAACATTGCGCAGATCTTCAACATCTCTTGTATAAACATTACCTCATTAAAATGGTAGGAGAGGGACACCTAATCACTCCAAACCCCATGTCAAAGCATGGTGGGAAACTATCTCTTCTTGTCCTTCCTGGCTCAAGGTTTCGCTTCTGCCAAATTTTAGTTCATAATGTCACTCTAGTCCCTAGCTATTTTTTCCATCTTTTGAATAATAAATAAATGTGCTTTTTCATATTTCACCTTGAAGTTACCAGTGTATGTTTGATATTTGAATTAAAAACCTCACCTTGTTTAAAAGAAATATAAAAATGCATATAAATGACATTTCCATTATAACACTACGAATCAAATATAATTAAGTAGTGCATATGGGCTTTAGAAAATGCAAAAAACAACTTCAAGATTGACATACCCATCTTGTAGTTATGCGACCTGAATGAGTGCTTTTTTTGTATTATGAAAGCTATAAAGAAATCAAATTAGTATACTCATTTCCATAACAATCAAATTAAATGAAGAAATATATATGAATTTGATTGTTACGAAAGTCAACTTAATATACTCATTTCCCTAACAATCAGCTATTCAAATATTTTGTATTATAGAGGTATGCATGCAATTTATCATGTTTTAAAGTCACAAAATAAGAATTATCATGATATAATGAGTTTGTATGTTTTTGCAAACCGGACCTACCAACCGATATACAATTATTTGTTGAATAAAGGAGATATTTAAAGTCATAAAAACAATTTCTACTACGAGTAATTAGAATTATTTTTACATGGCTTTTAATTATGAATCTTAAAAATGGGAGAGGAAAACCTATCAAGCAAGAAAACATACTCATTCTTTTATGAATCAACCATTACGTTAGTGGATGGGTCACTTTCATTGTAGCATTTTCATTGGCATAAGGAACATGCTATATTAGATTTAAACATCTATGTTGACCAAGCCTATCAGTTTTATTGATGGTAATTGAATTACTAATTGTAACACAAATGAACTAATATCAATTAACTAAGAATCACAATACACAAATTATTTCTATTTAATTGATCTAAGGATTTTTTTAGTATTCATCCATTTTTATTTCTTCTATTGAAGGATCGTTATCCAAATTATTAGTAGTCAAATATCAAGCAATATCATATGCACGCATAATCAAATTTTCTTGGCTTAGTTTGATATGAGGGTACCCATTGAACCAAATTCACACAAGATTTGAGCTAATTTTCATCGCTTTTCAAATCACTTATCGTCACCTTATAAGACAATGGTATGACAAAAACTCATACCATGATATGCATAGTTGAACTACAATTTGATTTATTTTTATAAAACAAATTGCCTCATTTTTCCTACATTTCAAATTTGTACTGCCTTTATACTTCTTAAAAATATCTTATTTTTAAGAAACATCTAAAATATAAGGATTTTTGTTTGTTTGAGACCTCTAAACAAATAAAGAACAAAAAAGTATATTAATATTCTCATGCACCTAGAAAAAAATAGTAATGATTATGTGGAAAATGGTTTTGCTTGGGGATTTTCTCATGCTTCCTAAAAGATAAAATGGTTATTGAAAAAAAAATTCCTATTCTTTTTCATATATGGAAAAAGTAATTTTTAACAACATTTCTATGGAGAGAGACATTTCGTGACTATTAAAGTTACTATGATCTCCAATGGATCCATGACCAAGTAGAGAAATTTTGCTTGTATATGTAGCATCTACTATCTCTTTTAATGCATTGGGGTAATTTCCCATATAATGTTAGTTGGGTTATTCTAAAGTCATAACACCACCATATTCCTTCCGAGGGTTATGGCCAAGGGTTTCACTCTCTCCATCTCTTTAATTTTTCATTTATATCCATCAACCTTCACCTAATCACAATATTAGCATATTTGAGTATATTGTGATGGTGGAATTAGTGGTTATCCTATGTCCACATAGGGAAATTATTGTGTTGAGAAGTATTGGTTTCTCCCCTCCGTTAGAATCAAGAATGAAAAGAGTAAAAAAATGATGGATGGGAACCCATCCAGGACACAACCCCACTCCTTTTTTGCATATGGTTGGGGGGATAAGCTTAATAGTCCTCTACCTCCTCCTCTTATAGTTACCATGTTTGCTAAATTTATATAGTTCTTTTGTATTTTTGTTGTTTCAAAGCATTTATTTCCGAATTGTTTTGATTTGAAAAGATAGTTTTATTTTACAAATGCGTCTATTTTGTTTCCTTGAGGTGAGTTTGCCTCTTTCTTGAGGCCTATCCCACTCAATATATCATGCATCCTGGGATGGGAATTTTTCCACCCATTTATTTGTATGATTAGCATTGCATTATCACTTTTTATAAATAACCTTTGATAGGCCATAACTACAAGGAGCATAAGCTATGATGCGACATTATATGACTATAATTGATCTACTATAAATGTGGATAAATATTCAATCTATTTTTTCTACAATATAAAGTGAAGGTCATGCCCTTTGTTAACATCCACCTAACTCAAAAGACATGGAAGACTATGATGTTTGTTTAAGCATAAATGAGTTTGGTGAAGAGATCGTGGAAACATTCAAGTAAATGTCATTATCAGTGTAAACCTTGAATCCACACCTTTCCTCCATCTTCCCATCTATGCCTAGAAATGGGACTATTTTGAGAATGTAGGTCTACAATGTTATGAGGAGAGGTAGGAAGATGTGTATTCGAGTGTGATAAGTGGAGCCTCATACAATATACCTTCCAAAAACATCATGAACTTATTTTGAGATGGAAATTGGATGACATTAACTAGCCATGGAGTGGAGCTCTATAAATTCACATAACCATTACAAGAATTCCTAAACAAGTCAAATGTGTTAGGATTCATATGAGTAGTTTTAAGAAAAGAGGGAGGTTTTGGATATTGAGGGTAATAACATGTGGATTTCCAGGTTGTCTTGTGAAATATCATATCAATCGCATGTTGTTCCCCTCATAAGGGTACCACTCAAATTTTTCCTCTATTTTCATTTTTATTAGTACTAGAGAAGAATATATATCTCTTCTATGCTTATGGGGTGATGGATATGTGTACACATGTTGTTCCTTTTACACCTTTAAGTAATGCTTAAATTTCAACTTTGTAAATATTTCTCTAGAATTTTATCTTCTATAATGTTTGAAGATTTTTTGATAGGGTGTGTGTCGAGGTTAATCCCTAATAATATGATGTAAGGGTAAGTGCACCAAGATGTTGGACAATTAAGTGGACATAAAAACCCAAAATTTAGGTACAAGCGTGGTTTTTAAACCACACTCGCGTAACTATTTTTATAGGCTTGGTGATTTCCAAACCTAAAACCATGCTCATGGTCCTCTAAGACAAAAAAATAGACCCACGACTCCTCATTTTCCCTCATTTTCCTTTCCAACCGTGATTTCTCCTAGACCTTTGGCACTTACACTTTGAATACCCCTTAAAATTACTCTTCAGACTTGTGGATCATGATAGTTTCAACCATGCCACCAAGACAAAGAGGTAAGCCCTCGATTTTGATCAATTTTTTTGCATTTTAGGTTATTTTTTGTGATTTTCATGGGTTTTTCAATTTTTGTTTATGTATACAATTTTTTTTTCAGTTTCTCGGCAAGCTCGTAATCCTGCAAACCCTCGAAAAATCTTCAAAAGCCTCCAAACATTTTGTGAAACCCTCCTCCAAACATAGATCCACCCCCTGTGGCTCCTTCCGTCTACACGAAACCAATAGGAACACAAGCTGATATCGTTGGAATAATCTGAAAAATAAAATTTCCATTGAGAACCTTATTCGAATATAAGACAAAATCATGCCACAAATCCATCCCGCATGACTTTAGCCAACACATTGCAAACATTGATTGGCGAAGTTGACTCTGCAACCAACCAAATAGACAGATGGAATACCTTTAGAGGTGATTGTAGGAAGTGGTATGTAAATAAATTATCCCATGTGGCCGTAAAAGACAAAAAAATGGAAAAGACCGCATTTGTGCATTATTTATTGACCCAAGAACCAATGCCCCCCCGCAGTTACTTGCAAACAGTTCCCAATCCATTGGTGCCACAATGATTGAATCAAGAACAATTTTTGGGACCGATGGTGGATGGTTTTGATTATCCATCATGCAACAACAATGAGGTTCCCCTCTATTTTTGAAGAAATTATATTGCAAGTTCATCTTAATGAGGTCCCAAATTATTTTGACTTTTCTCGATTTTTATGGGTGAGGTGGTGGCTCTACAGAGTAGACCTAGTGTACTCGTAGGTAAAACAAGGATCCCTCATGCTCTCAAACCCCCACTACCTTCGAGTTATCCCTCCTACAAGTGAAGGAGGTTGTGGATATTGACACACTACATGCATTGAGGAGCTCACCGACACTCGACACAACATAGTGAGCAGATTGCATTTGGTGATGTTGGTGGAGGTGCGGTTCTACGCACCACACCACTATGGATCATGTGGTGTAATATGCACTATGGCGAGATATCATTTGTTGGATCACATGATTTCTTTTCTCTAGATGAGATGATGGTGGATGTTTTTGAAACCGGTGCAAAGGATCTTGGTCTCACAGGTAAATGTCAAATAAATATTATATATATATATATATATATATATATATGTATGTATGCAATAGTGTAATTCATGTTTGAGATTTTAATATATATGTATTTCATTATACGTTATGTACATACATGTAAAAATAACTTATTTTATATTTTAAATGGCAAGAGAAGCGGTGAAGGAAACATCTGGCATCGACATGCTACTACTACAAATTTGGGCATGTTACAAATGTAATTTTCAAGTTGTACTTAAATTTCAAATTTCATTTGATTGTGCATTTTTATTATTATAATGTTTCATGGTGTACATGTACATATTAATATATGTTTTTATTTTATACGTGCATGGCCATGGCGGGTCATCATCTGCTCTGAACTGATGTTATTGGCATGTCTCACGTGACTTTTACGTAGGTTATTTTCTCGTTACACTTTGTGTCTAATTGTGGAAGTTCACATGGATTATGCTTTAGCTCTATTATGTGGCGAGTCATGTAGATTAATTTTGATTTGTACATGTTTTTGTATAGCTTATGACTATCCGAGAGACTCCTCCATATATGCAGACTATGGAGGGCGCCGTAGATACTACCATAGCATTTGCAGATCCACTAAGCGAGTTACAATTTTTCAAATTTTTAAATTTATTTAGGAATTATTTCTTATTACTTAAATCTACAATATCAAATTTTGTACATGAAATGTTTAATTTGAAATTGAATTATTTGTATGAAGCTTACCTCTCATGAGTCTATTATTTTCCTACCATGTGTCAACGAAAATTGATAGGGATCATGACATTGCAGTAAGATTTCACATGCATTTTAACTAAATTCTAAGTTTCTAAATTTTGAATGTATTTTAAAAATATGGGTGTTAAAAACTTGTTGTTTATGAATGTGTAGGTTAGGTTGCAGGCCTGCTTAGAGACGCCTAGGACCACATAGATGAAATCTGTAGTGGCATCTCCCTCCACTACATCCCCAGGTCGTGGACATGCTACTTATAGCAGGTGAAGAGAGGGAAGATGTTTCATGATTAGATTCATAGGACGTGGATGTACATATATATATATATATGGGCCAGCTAGTCCTAGTTCATGATTCTTCATAGGACATTGTATATATAGCCTTATGTGACCGCATGTGGTCCTATATGTATGACACACTTGGTTCGAGATGTACACATGTTATGAACTTATATTTTCATAGACGTGTGTTCAACACACTTAGTTTGATACATTATATATCCATGTGTTGGTTTTCATAATGATATATTACTTCTATGTTTGATTCAAATTCATTGCACATGATATCCTTCTATGTATGTATATTCTATGTATATTAATTCTATATGTATGTTTGATTTAAAATTAAAAAACTATGGTGTAACATATATGAATATAATGTTACTATGGTGCAACATTGCATGGTACAATTGTTAAGAAATTAAGGGAAGCATGTGTATTCCTCCATCAACATGGGCAACTTATCATTTTCCTCTTAAGTCATGAAAAAATATTTCATACCTTGAATCTTGAAATAAGATGTCTTCCCTTGGCTCATTTGGTTTTTTTTGTGTATTTAATTTTATTTATCAGAAGGATATTATTCATTTTACCATTGATGAGTATGGTGGTGTATGACCAATCCATCTTTATATCCCCACCAATATCGTGATAGAAACTTTGGCTCAACAATATACCATACGTAGCTAGCATGTCTTCCACAAGTATTTCCATCTTGATTTTCTTGTCAGGGAAGTCTGCAAATTTTGGCTTGAGAATCTTTCACCTGGCCGAAAAGAGGTAATTATTTTGTTTTCATGTAGTAACAATGGCCAATAGTAAGGATGAGAGTAATACCAATAGAGTTAGCAAATTTTATAAGCATGACATTGTCAGAGGTGCCAAAGTCAATAATGCAATTATTCAATTTATAGGTCCATTGACCAACAAGGAAAGATAGAAAGGTTCTTATTTCCTAGAGAGGGATATTTTAAGGAAAGAAGGTTTTAGGAATGGGTGGTTCTAGGAGTGAGAAGTGATTCTTTAGTGTTGGTAGGATTCTTGTAACATGTATTTTTACTACTTCCTTTGATAAACTAGACGAGGATTAAAGTGTTTTTCTTGGAAAGTAGAAGAAGAGGCTTTTTATGAGTGGGTGAACACTAAAAAAAGTAACTATTCATAGATCTAGATTATTCAGGATCTTTGTTGGGTGAGTATGAACACAATAACCAATAATTGCATAACCATCTTCTTCTTCTCTTTCAATTTTTGATTCAACAATTTCTTGAAAAAGTTGTAATTGTTGAAAAAGTTGAAAAAGTTGTAATTGTTGAAAAAGTTGTAATTGTTGAAAAATTTGTAATTGTTGAAAAAGTTGTAATTGTTGAAAAAGTTGTAATTGTTGAAAAATTTGTAATTGTTGTAATTGTTGAAAAAGTTGTAATTGTTGAAAAAGTTGTAATTGTTGAAAAAGTTGTAATTGTTGTAGTTGTTGAGAAAGTTGTAATTTTTGAAAAGGTTGAAAACGGTGGGTTGTGACACCGAACCGACTACGCGGACACATTTGGGTGGCCAGGTGAATACTAGAGGAGGTGTCGTTTCGGGTACGTGTCAATGTCGTTACTTCCGGGCTACCTCGTTCGGGCGTAGTCCCTTAAGAGCCCTGAGACCAAAAAATTGTTCAACTTCAACGGTGACTACGTAGACTCCATGGCATCTAAGGACATCTCGTTTGATCCTACACCTTGGTGTAGAGACCCTATACAATAGCGACTCAGCTTTTTTCCTTCTCCAATCGGTGCTCTCGTTGCCCTATTGGTTGAAAACACACCGAATAGTGTACTTTGAACCAGTGTAAGGCTATCAAACAATATATTTTACAAACGGTGGGTTATGGCACCAAGCTGACTACAAAGACATATCCAAGTGGATAGGTGAATTCTAGAGGAGGCATCATTTTGGTGTGAGACAACGTCATTGCTTAGGGTGACCTCGTTCGGGCGGAGTCCCTTAAGAGCCCTGAGACCAAAAAATCGTTCAACTTCGACGAGTGACTACGTAGACTCCGTGGCACCTAAGGATGTCTCATTTAGTCCTACACCTTGGCATACAAACCCTCTATAATAGGCTGTCTTGGTTTTTTCCATTTCCAATCGGTGCTCTCACTGCCCTATTGTTTGCAAACACGCCGAATAGTGTAGTTTGAGCCAGTGTAAGGCTGTCAAATGGTATATTTTGTAAACGGTGGGTCGTGGCACCAAACCGACTACATGGAAATGTTTGGGTGGCCTGGTGAACACTATAGGATGCATCATTTTAGTTCACGACAACGTCGTTACTTGAGGTGACCTCGTTCGGGTGGAGTCCCTTAAGAGCCCTGAGACCAAAAAATCATTCAACTTCGACGGGTGACTACGCAGACTCCATGACACCTAAGGATATCTCGTTCAATCCTACACCTTGGTGTAGGGACCCTCTACAATATTTTATCTCAATTTTTTCCATCTCCAATCGGTGCTCTCGCTGCCCTATTGTTTGCAAACGTGTCGAATAGTGCGGTTTAAGCCGGTGTAAGGTCACAAACGGTATATTTTGCAAATGGTGGGTCGTGGCACCTTGAACCAAATATGTAGACATGTCGGGTGGCCAAGTGAATGCTAGAGGATGTGTTGTTTTAGTGCATGATAATGTCCTTACTACTGGGCTACCTCGTTCGGGCGGAGTCCCCAAGAGCCTTGAGACCAAAAATCGTTCAACTTTGACATGGGACTATGTATACTCCGCATCACCTAAGGATGTCTCCTTTGATCCTATACCTTGATGTAGGGACCCTATAAAATAGCCTGTCTTAGTTTTTTCCATCTCAATTGGTGCTCTCATTTGTCCTATTGTTTGCAAACACGTCGAATAGTGTAGTTTAAGCCGGTGTAAGGTTGTCAAATGGTATATTTTGTAAACGATGGGTCATGGCTCAAAACTGACTGTGTGGACACATCGGGTGGCTAGGTGAATGCTAGAGGCTATGTCATTTGGTGCGTGACAACATCGTTGCTTAAGGCGACCTCGTTTGGGTGTAGTCCCTTAAGATCCCTGAGACCAAAAAATCGTTCAACTTCGATGGGTGACTACACTGCAGACTTTGTGGTACCTAAGGACATCTTGTTCAATCCTAGACCTCGGTGTAGGGACCCTCTACAATAGCCTATCTAAGATTTTTTCATCTCCAATCAAGTGCTCTCGCTGCCCTATTGTTTGTAAATGCGTCGAATAGTGTAGTTTGAGCCATTCTAAGGATGTCAAATGGTATATTTAGCAAATGGTGGGTTGTGCCACCAAAACTGACTACGCACACATGTCTAGGTGGCTAGGTGAATGCTATAGGATATGTTGTTTTGGTGCACGATAATGTCATTGCTTAAGGCGACTTCGTTCAGGCATAGTCCCTTAAGAGCCGTGAGACCAAAAAATCGTTCAACTTCGACAGGTGACTACGCAGACTCCTTGGTACCTAAGGATGTCTCATTTGATCCTACACCTCAGCATACATACCCTCTATAATATTCTGTCTCTATTTTTACTTCTCCAATTGGTGCTCTTGTTGCCCTATTGGTTGCAAACGTGCAGAATAGTTCAGTTTGAGCCAGTGTAATGTTGTTGAACAATATATTTTGCAAACGGTGGGTCAGGGAACCAAACCAAATATGCAAACATGTCCTGGGTGGCTAGGTGAATGTTATAAGTGGTTTCATTTCAGTTCGCAACAACATCATTGCTTCGGGTGACCTCGTTCGAGCGGAGTCCCTTAAGAGCCCTGAGACCAAAAAATTGTTCAACTTCGACGGGTGACTATGCAGACTCCATGGCACCTAAGGACATCTTGTTCAATCCTACACCTTAGTGTAGGGACCCTCTACAATATATTTTCTTAGTTTTTTCCATCTCTAATCGATGCTCTCGCTGCCCTATTGTTTGTAAACGCACCGAATAGTGTAATTTGAGCCAGTGTAAGGCTGTCAAATGGTATATTTTGCAAACGGTGGGTTGTGGCACCAAACTGACTGTGCAGACATGTCTGGGTGGCTAGGTGAACACTAGAGGAGGTGTCTTTTTGGTGCGAAATAATGTTGTTGCTTTCGGGTGACCTCATTTGGGCGTACTCCCTTAAAATCCCTGAGACCAAAAAATCGTTCAACTTCGATGGGTGACTACGTAGACTCTATGGCACCTAGAGACATCTCGTTTGATCCTACACCTTAGCGTAGGGACCCTCTACAATATCCTGTCTTGGTTTTTTCCTTCTACAATCGGTGCTCTCGTTGCCATATTGGTTGTAAATGCGCGAATAGTGTAGTTTGAGCCAGTGTAAAAATTTGTCAAACGGTATATTTTGTAAACGGTGGGTCGTGGCACCAAACCAACTAAGGAGACACATTTTTGTGGCTAGGTGAATGCTATAGGAGGCATTCTTTTAGTTTGTGACAACTTCGTTGCTTCCGGGTGACCACGTTCGGGCGGAGTCCCTTAAGAGCCCGAGACCAAAAAATCGTTCACTTCGATAGTTGACTACACAAAATCCATGGCACCTAGAGACATCTCGTTTGATCCTACACCTCAAAGCATAGGGACCCTCTACAATAGTATGTCTCGATTTTTCCTTCTCCAATCAAGTGCTCTCGATGCCCTATTTTTGAAAATGCACCTAATAGTGTAGTTTGAGACAGGTTTACAAGTGGAAAATGGTATATTTTGTAGATGGTGGCTCGTGGCACTGAACCGATTGTGCACATGAGTAGGGATGGTCTTATAAACACTTAGGGAGGCATCATTTCAGTTCTATAAGCTCCAGGTCCTTCTAGGCTACCTCCTGCCCGGAGCAAAGAACCCCCCTCCATAGGTACATAAATCATTGTTAATTTCTTATCTTTTCTTGTAAAACAATGAAAGCTTCTCTTAGCTTCAAGAATTTATAATTCTCTCGTGATAAGCTAACCACATAAAGGTGGAAGCTTTTCTGGCACCGCTAACCTACATATAAAAGTGTTACTCAAATAAATTTAAGTTTCAAATCAAAACCATACTAGATATATACAAAATACACAAATTTAATAAAATATATGAACTTAAATTTATCTAACTAACATATTTATATATGCCAAAGAAATTTTATATACCGGACATGAGCATTGCAAATTCATTCCAACGAATCGTCAGGATCGGATCTACTCTAAATAGAGGATAGGATTGCTTCATGTATCTAACTCTCAAACCTTCCAAATAATCTTGTTATTAGGCCTTCCTCGATATCTATACAACTGAATATTTGTCGCTAGAACTAGATGCAAATATAAGAGTATTTTCTTGTGTGTCTCAAAGTCTTCAAACACCCAAAAAAAGGAATTTTTAATGGATACCATCAAATCCAAGTTCGAGTAACTACCACTAACCCTGTAGGGTACTCAATATCTTTGCCATCTATAATAGGAGAAGTCAAATTATTTCTTTCCTTGATGCAACGACATAAGAAATAGTATTTTCCTTCTTCATTGTCTTCTGTTGCAATAATTGTAAACACATGTCCTACAAAAAAAAGGTTTCAACTCAAATTTAAATTATACATATTAAAATTTCAATGGACATAAATCAATACAAAAATTGTAAATAACCATAAATACCTTGTTGCACCAAAATAAAAATTTCATCAAATTCATTGGATGTTACAACTTCATTCTACATAAACAAGTCATAATGCTTATGGAGGTTGATAACCTGAGAAGCGAGTTAGAGGCCTAAAAATCCATCCATCAACCCATTCTTGTGAATCACACTCAAGCAGTGAAAAATTGAATACAAGATGCACAAAAAGTGTCAACTTTCTTGTCCATGTGGCCCACTTAAGTAGCATCTCGAGCTACAAAATGAGTGCATTTCACTGGACCGGTGAGTGTCATGCAATCCTCATAGTTAGTAAATTTTTTTCCTCTTTCAACCAAAAATATCTCCAAACCATGGAAATTTCATGAGAACCTCAGGCCATGTTGTCAATACACCATTCCACTATGCTCTTTGCATCTTTCAATTTAGCACCATCTTTGTACTTCAACTCTTCTCTTATTAGAGCTCTTTTACACATGCCCTTGCACCGTCATGCTCTTCTTTTCCATGTCCAACCTCGGTGAAACTCTAAATATGTTGCACACCCATCTTGACATGCATCATGCTCATCTAATAAAACATTCGTGCATTCTTAAATTAAGATGTGCAATTATCGACCATATATAATGTTGTTTGAAGCGGATGTCCCTATCAGACAAGTTTCCATAAAATAACTGGAAACACCCTTGTAAAAATTCAGTAGAATGGGTACGATCATCACTAATATAAAAGTGGTACTCTCTTAAAAAATTGATCATTCTTTGATCTTTGTCAGAGAATTTATAAATGTTATATGCACAAAAATGACATCTTGTACTTGAGTTGTAATATTGTGATTGAACCTCCATTTTTGGTTGCGTAATGTGTAATTCTCTGCAAAATCGAACACTAAAATAATAGTACCAATAGGAAATGTGTCTTTGTATATCTTGAATTGTTCATCCAACCATCAATCTTTGTGTGTATTCCTAGCATACTCATAAACAATTTCATACTTAAATTTTTCATAAATTGAAAAAGGCATATGCTCTATAACTAGCTCACACCGTTTAGACTCTTTTCCATCTTTCAATTGGCATGCAACTAATTTATATTTATTAAAATCAAATAAATTATTTCCTATTACACCTTCAATTTTCTCATGGATGCAACTTTCCAATTTAGGTAATCGCCACATGTACCACAACTTCCATCTAAACAATCCCGACTATACAAAAATTGTCCACTTATTTTTCACAAAATATAGTAGGAATGAAATCCATGGAAGATATTGGTGGAACTTGAACACCACATTTCGATAACATAGTTTTAGAATGAAAAACAGAACAAATACATAAAAATTTAGCATAATGCATAGAAAATTCAACATGTTGCCTACAACAAGTGGTGCGAGCATGGTTGATTTTCACATAGAATGGTTTTAACATTTCAAAAAAATGTTGACTAATTTTAATTTCAAAATGCTCTTGTTCAAACTTATGAAAAAATTGACTTTGAGTTATATCTAAGAAATGCTTTGGATGTGGTTCACGATTAATAGAACCAACTATTCATTTTACAACATCTCTTGTATTATGTGAAACTCTAGTGTTATCATGCCAAAATTGAATAACAATTTCTCTTATAGCATCGTATTATATTTGTCCTTACATGGTGCTCTAGTGAGAAAATGCCCAAAATCGGTGTTATTGAGTGATTGAAGTGTTGGTGCTCAAAATTGTCTCGCCCCATCCGTGCCTTTAAAAAGTTTATTAATTTATGGCCTCTGTCCTTTTTTCCTTCCCCTTATTGTGCTTGGTTGGTCTTATTACCATTTTTAATCTGCTCCTGGGTCTAAGATCATGTATGGGTCCATATTTATCTCCTCATTTCTTTATTCCTCTAGAAATGGTCTGTATTTTGAATCTCCCGTGCTCTGCTCCTTCAAAACTTGCGTTTTCCCATTTTCTCCATTTTCCACAGTCAAGATCTGTTGTCCTTGCCATTTTTTCCCTAGATATTTGAAGAAAAATGAATTGATGTGTCCCTAAGGATCATGTTTAAACCTTGCAACATTTCTAAACTCTCTGTCATTGAATAAAATTTCATTTTTGGCTCAAATGGATGTTTTATTCTATATTTTAGGGTTTAACGGGCATTTCTCCAGTCAAATTTGCATCCTTGCATCAATAAGGAAATGTGGCATCCTTTGGTTTGGACGTGGCTTGGCTGGACACTTTGAAAATTCTATGAAAAGGCCTCAACTTTAAAATGTGTCCACGTGGAGGAACGACACTCATTTGAGAATCTACTTTTTGGTCTGGCTTTGAAGTAGCGCCGGGAGGACATGTGGAGGCTTGGCGAGATGGAGACACATGGAGGCTTCCGCTAGGTTTCCCATACTTAGTTTCTTTTCAAAAATTTTTTGGAAGTCTGGGACACGTGGGGGAATGACACTCATTTGATGATTTACTTTTTGGTTTAGCCTTGGAACAAAGTGTCGGGACGACACGTGGAGGTCTCTCTTGCCTTTCCTAGATTTAGACAATTTTTATGCAATTGGATACAGTTTGGCGAGACAGGGACACGTGGAGCACTCCTCTCACTTTGCATTTTCTTAGACTTTTCAATGGCCAAAAGGAGACTACCTCGGAGCATGACACATGGCGCCTTCCATTGAGCTTCAAGCATTCAGACAAATCTTACCAAAACAAGACATGTGGCAAGCCCGTGCTCATTCAAGGTATCAAATTTTTTGGACCGCCTCAAGGTGCATTGTGGTGACACGTGGTAGTTTGAAAAGTCAAAGAGGTAGGGAGGTGGGCCATCGAAGGTGACTTGGATTTTTTTCCCTTAAGGATTAAAATCTCAAAATGGCCCGTGAGCCCAATGAGGGAAATAGTCAATGTTTTTCCCTGGTCAACGGCAGAGGTGTGGGCCTTCGGAGGAAAAGTGAAAAATTTTCCCTTTGGGGGAAAGGGAGTTAAAGGCATAAAGGGACCCGGGGTTCCGCTGGGACCCACATTAGAAGCTTAAAGTGAAAGGCGAGCTACGAGGGAAACTTAGGAAATTTTCCTTTTCCAAAAGTGGTTCAAATGGCATAATTTCCCATGGTTCCTTTAGGACCCACCTTAGGACATGTGTCGGGCCCATTTTTTAGAAGAGGAGGTGTGGGGCAAAATGTGAAAATTTTCCATTTTTTCACAAGGTCGTAAAATTCAAAAGGAAGCTCCCAAGCCCATTTTTGAATCCTCCATGTGGACGGCCCACATTCAAATCAAAGATCAACATTCTTGAATGTCTAAATCTGATTTTCCCCATTTTTTCGTAAAGCTCCCGAAGTTTGAGTCTTCATAATTTCTTGGTATTTTCTACACACCAAATAGAGGGGCAAGTTAATGTTGATATCTGAAGTTTGGTGGGAAGATCTGGAGGGCGTCTTCCACCATTAAAATGGTCGACTTTCGTGCCGGTCGGATTTTCCATTTTTCTTCTCCTAAGCACACAAGGAGCCAAATTTTACAGATTTGGGGTGAAATCGGTCAAAAATTTGAAGGAAGAGTGATCTACTAGAGAAAAGAAGTGTGGGAGATATTCGATGAGATCTTCCCCCTCGAGCACGGAGGATTTTGCGAGATATGATTCGTGAATCAAAAAGAATCATGGCGAACATTGGTGTATTTAAATTTTTTTGTCTTTTGGGAGGAAAGGGGGTCTATTGTAAATGCTATAAATGACACAAATTCATCGTGTAAATGGTTGGGAGTTTTTGGAGAGGTCGGGACTAATTTTTCTAGCAGAGAAAAGCTTGACAGAGCCCATCCTTTTTGAGAAGCCATCTAAAGAAGCATGTATATTTCTCTTTGTGTCAAATTTAATCATGTCAAGGTGGTTGCAAGTGTATAGCCATTGAAAAGCTTTGAGATTGTTCTGGAAACTTTCCCTTGCTGATAATTTGATCAAACTTGGAATATTCTGTGTAAATCTTTGAGAAAAGTGTATTTATTTCATCTCTAAATGCATGCAAGTAGTTTTTCTTGTTTCTATTGCAATTTTGTACCAAAAATGGTCTAATCACACGAGTCTCAATCCTTTTGATAGTTTAGTGGCATCTACAATTTCGTTTCTCAAAAGATCCTTCATCCGGAGTGAGATAAATGGTTTAAAATCACTTTTCTTTCATTTTGTTGATAGAGATTATCGTAAGCCTCAGGTGTACCTCAAGCATGATTTCGTTTGAATCTTGGTTCTTTATTGGATTTTCTGACTTGAGCCTTCATGATATAATCCCATAGGTTATGTGAAAGAGTGCTAATCGGGCCTCTATTGAAGCACATATTCTAGTTGAGGAAACAATTTAACTTTTTGTTGCATTTTGTTGATTGAATCTTTCCATCTTGTATAAGCTCTCAAGGATCTGGTGAGTCAAGTCCCATCCTGTCTCCCCTCCCACCAAAAATCTATTTAAACAACATTTAATCCTACCCATATTACCCCTACTTTTTCTTTGTATACCCACACAAGACCAAAATCCATTTGCTAAAGTATGTAGAATAGATCAAGTTCCCAAATGTCTTTAGTAACCTTTGCCTTGTTGTGACGATATCCCCATAATCTAGAACTGACAACTCATGAGAGTCAGATTTGGAATGTTGATCATATTTTCCCCAATGTCCTCCCCATAAAATTTATGCAAAAGAAAGGTATTTGTATCTCCTTTCAAATAATAGAGGTTACAAAATAGGTTCTCTTACCTTGGTTGAAGGAACAACCTAAAATAGTTAGGATAAGATCACATCCTTTTAAGGTGCTATCCATCTCTCCACAAATCTAAGTAACAAAGGGACATTAGATTTCCTCCCCAACTACAAAACAACATACATTTATGATCTATCTACCTCTAAGCTCCCTATTGAATCTGTGTTGTTGCTTGGCTTGAAAAGGAGAACAAATTTGGATACCAACATCTCTGGCATCGTTATCGGGGATGAAGAATGTAATATCAAGACTAATTTGTTAATCTACTTCTAGTTCATATTCTTTTGATCCCATCAACAACACTTTTGGTGCCATTTCTGGGGATGAAGAATGTAATATCAAGACTAATTTGTTAATCTGCTTCTAGTTCATATTCTTTTGAGCATGTCAACAACATATCTAGTGTTGTTTTGGGGAACTAGTAATTCATAGTTCACATTCAAACCCTGGTAAAACACTTCTTGTATGCTCCAAGTGTTGTGTGTAGTTCTTTCAGTGTTCACACCTAGTGCACTAGCTTTCATTTGATAAATCTAGGTAAAGAAAAGCCAAAGTCTTTCCATTTCAGTTTTAGCATTGACAAACACTTGACAGATCATATTTAGTGCATTTACACAACTAAGGTGGAAATCCTTAGTGGTGACTCCTGTTTTTTGATCTTGAGAAGAACCAGTGTCTTAAAACTCTATCAAGAAAAAAATTTTACTCATATTTGCAAAGCTAGAAGGAAGAAGATCTTTCTTTGCTAGGGATCCTACTAGGACACTATTTCCAGAGCTAGGAAAAGCAAAATTAGAAGGAAGAAAATCCTAGAGAGTTGTGGGAGAATAGAAGTCAAGAAGGGGATCTCCATTGATGAAAGTGATCGGCCTATCATTGAATGTTTCCATTCAAGTGACTCTGAATTAGGTAGCCTCTTTGTGAAATTGAATTCTCCAGTTGGATAAGGGCCTTCATTTGATTTTGAAAGATTTTCTTCACATTCTACACCTGTCTTTTCTGAAGTAGATAGGGATTTCCAAGAATTAAGACCTTTAGAGAGTGTCCATTTTTAAATCTATATTCCAATGTTCAAGGACCCCTGCTCCTCATCAATTTGTCACCCCTCCAAGATCACCTCCTCGAATCAATATGGCTCGGCCCCACCTGGCCCCCCCCATTTGTTGTAAACACCCCATTTTGTGTAATGGCTAAACACCTTTGGACCTATAAATTTTGTGGGAATGGTTGGTTATCCAAATGCAATACCTCAAGATGTAAGGAATAGACTTCCAAAGTTCCAGGGAAACAATGCCATAACTAGTGATCAAGCATCTAAAGCTCTTCCTCAATATGATGGAAGACTTTGAGATAGAACATGAAGATGTGTACATCAAGTTGTTTGTTCACACTTTAGAGGAGGATGCAAGGGACTGGTACAAAGCATTTCTAGATAACTCTATTGATTCTTGGGCTGAGATGAACAATGCATTTAGATTGCAATATGGTGATAGGACTGACCCTAGGTTTCTTCTATCAGAGTTTGAAAACATCAAGAAGAATCCCAATGAGTCAGTACATGATTTCAACACAAGGTTCAATAAGACCTTGAGGATATTTCCTATCAGGATAAGGCCATGTGATGAATCATGCTTAATCAAATATACTGATGCATTTGATAAAAAGGTTGCTTACTACTTGAGGGACAAGAACCCTACCAACTTAAGGCAAGCATTCACTATGGCCCTAAAAATAGAGAATAATATCAAGGAAATAGGAAAACCTCCTAAGAGGGATGGTGTGAAGCTGATTAACCCAGAAAAACCTTAGACAAGCAAGGCTACTAATTTGGAAGAAGTTGTGAAGACTTTGGCAGGGGTTATCAAGGAGATCTCCTACAAACTAGCTCAAGATGAGAAAGGAGTTGGGAAAATTTCACAAGGGAAAAACAAGCAATAAGGCCAAGAAATATTTACAAATCATCAAAGAATTGATTACAGGGGAAACTTGTTGGATTTGGAAATAGGTAGCCCCAAGGCAAAGAAAATAGAATGGTACCTGATCCTTTAGCTGCTAGAGTTGCTATTGTGGAAGAAATAGAGGTCATTGATTGGTGTGACAAATGTTTCATGCCCCATGCTCCTTGTGAAGAGGATCAACAAGGAGAAGAACAAGTGATGATGAAAATGATGATGATGTTTACATGATGGGGTGCTCCACTAGTTCAAAATAAGGAGCAACCTCAACTGAGGTGATAAGTGTTAGAACTGTTGCCACCTTTTGGGACTACATTCATAGGGTACCTATTCTTCCTCTCTCTCATACTTTAGAAGTAGATAATGTAAAATTTTGAATTTCCCAATAATGACTTTGAATATTTAAGGGCTTTAATGATAAAAAAGTATGATGGAGGAATCCCATCTGAGGAAGATAGGTAGTTGTTAATGAATGTTGTTGTTTCCCAAGAGAAGGAATATAACACAAGAAGTAGGGTTGTCAAAGGTGCAGGGCCTCAAGCCAAGCCAAAATCTCCCTTACTTTCAAACATTCCTAAAGAGGCTCCTAAGAAAGATGCACCTACCAAAGGCCCTACGGTTCCAAGAAAAAATCATACCCCTCCTCATGCTCAAGTTATCAAAAATCTTGTACCACCTAATGAGTGTACTAGCTTTCCTTCCAATACTGCCTTGCCCAAGAATGTCCCATATGATATTGCCCAAGTTTTGAGTCAAATCAAATTCTCTGTTCCAATTGTTGAGTTTCTTAGGATTCCTGAGCACAAAAGAAGAGTATTTGAATACTTGGGATTGAGTGAAGAGAAGACTACCTTGGGAAGAAATGTGAACATTATGGAGAATCCTCTAGTTATTGAAGAGTCTAAGACACCATCAACATAGAAGAGCTAGCTAAACCACCTGAGGTTTATTTGGGGACATCCTTGGTAGACTCTCAACTGAATGTGGATCCATTCTTCACTACTCTAATAATCAAGGATAGGTTGCTCCATAACTGCATGTTTGACTCAGGGGCATCATGCAATGTCATGCCTTTAGAAGTCATGAATGAGTTGAATATTAAAGTAACAACAGCATATGGGAATTGCACTTCCATGGACTCTAGAGAGGTGCCAGTAGTGGGATGTGTGAAGGGTTTGGTGGTGCATCTTGCAGCCTATCCAGGTAAAAATTTGAAACTTGATGTTGTCATAGTTGATTGCCCAGCCAAGTGGGGCATGTTGCTATCAAGAAAATGGGTTGCTAGTGTTGGTGGGAGTGTCCAGATGGATATGTCCTATGTTACCATTCCAATTGAAGGCAGCCTTGTCAGGTTGTATGGGGAAAAGAAAATGTTACACCTTATTGAGGACCCCAACAATGCATCATATGAAGTACTATACACAAATGTTGATGCTGACAACTTTGTGGGATTTGCTGATGGAAAGGAGCACAAGATTGAAGAGTGCAAATGCCTTGAGAAAGTAGGATCTCCTTGGACTCTATTATTTGATGGAGCTTTCTCCAAATTTGGAAACGATGTTGGTGTTATTATTCTCTCTCCAAGATAGGAAAGGTTTGTTTTCTCCTTCAAGCTTAACTTTGAATGCACCAACAACATTGTTGAGTATGAGGCATTGTTGTTAGGTTTAAGAATTGCTTGGAAATATGGTGTCAAGGACATCATTGTCAAAGGAGACTCAAAGTTAGTTTTCAAGCAAGTCAAAAGACTATATGCCATAAAGAATCAGTGACTAAAATAGTACAAGCATGTAGTTTGGGATTTCATTGAGATGTTTGACTCATTCAACATAGTGCATCATGATAGGAGGTTCAATGACTTGGCAGAAAAGCTTGCAATGTTGGGGTCTTGGTTTGAAAATTATGCAACATCCCCTTATTGTGAATATGAGGTCGAGATATTGACAAGACCCTCTGTCCCGACAATATAAAACACTGGTAGGTTTTTGATGATGATGCTCAGATTTGGAGATTTCTACATAACGGAGAAGAGTTTGCTGATCAAAACATTGATTGGGAGCTAATGGTCTGTGTAACAGAGGGAAAGGAAACCTTATTTGGCAAAAGCATCATCCACTAAATACCAACACCATTCCTAAGGGTTGGTTGCTCTTGAGTCCAATTTTGATAATGTTGAACACATTATTAATAGATGCATGACAGCCTCGAGGGATATTGAAGAACATGATCTTGGCACAAGGGAGGAGCCAAGGAAGATTTGGTTAGTAGCAATCTCATAAAAGAGGAAAAGAAATCATACATCCTATTGCTGAAGAAGTACCAAGATTCTTGGCTTAGACCTATTCTGAATTAAAAGCATATAGAGAGGACCTTTTTTAACATGAGATTCCCTTGGAGTCTAATGTAAAGCCATGCAAGAAGAAACAAAGACCAATCAATCCACTCTTATCTCTTAAAATTCAAGAAGAGATGAAGAAGCTAAGAGATGGAGGGATTATCCAGCCCATAAGGTATTCTTCTTGGGTTTCCAACCTAGTGCTAGTATGAAAGAAGAATGGTGACATCAGGTTGTGTGTAGTTTTCAGGAATCTGAACAAGGCTTCAATGAAGGAAAACTATCCTTTACCTAAATGGAACGCATATTGCAGTTAGTGACTAGTTATGAGTTGCTTTCTACCTTGGATGGCTTCTCTGGTTATAACCAGGTCATGGTAAAAGAATCAGAAAGGATAAAGACAACCTTCACTACTCCATGGGGAACATATATGTATGTCAGGATGCCCTTTGGTCTGATGAATGTTAGAGCCAATTTTTTGAGAGCAATGGATGTTGCTTTTTCTAGTTACATCAATGAATTTATTTTTTTGACCAAGATGATGTAATAGTGTTTTCAAGAAAGAGAGGTGACCATTTTTGCACGTAGAGAATATGTTGATCATATGTAGGTAATATGGCATCTCACTCAATCCAAATAAATGCCATTTTGGAGAGCATAAGGAAAAATTGCTTGGTCACATTGTGTCATAAGAAGGAGTAATGATTGATCTAGAGAGAGTTGAGGTCATCAACAAAGTACCAATTATAAGAACCAAGAAAGGAATTCAGTCCTTCTTTGGATAAATAAACTTCATTAGAAGATTTATATCAAACTTTGTTGAGCTAACCATCCCAATCACTTTCATGCTAAATAAATACCAAGTCATCAAATGTGAGGAGGTCATACAAGATTTTAATGGAATCAAGGAGGCATTGAAGCATGCCCCTGTTTTTGCAACCCCAGATTATAAGAATCCTTTCCAATTGTTTTCCTTTGCTTCATAAAACACCAATGATTCCATCCTGTTGTAGAAGGGTGATGAAGGGGCTAAGAGGCCAATTTCCTTTTCAAAGAAGGCATTCGTAAGGGGTAGAACTAAAATAAACTATCATGGAAAAGAAGACATTTTCCTTGGTCAAAGAAACAAAGGTTTTCAGACCTTATATTCTAAGTTCAAAATTTTTTGCTTATGTTCCCCATACCATGGTTAAAGACATCTTGTCAGAGATGGAAGTCTCAAGAAAAAGATGTAGATGGGTGAACAAGTTACAAGAGTATGATATGGACATCCAAACCAAGAATTTGGTGAGAGGCTTGGGGTTAGATAAGCTTATGGCTGAGAGAAACTTGCAGACCATTGAGGTAAATGAGGTTGGAGAGGAAAGGGCAAGTGTTTTTGAAAATTTAATGAGTTCGAGTGGTATAAGGATGTCTTATTCTATCTCATACATTTAAAATTCCTAGGCATTTGAATAAGAGCCAAAAAGAGATCTTAATTTGGCTTCCCAAAAATATGTCATTACTAATTTTGGGTTGGCATGGAAGAACCCAGAGGGAGTCCTCTTAAGATGCATCACTAAAGATGAAGCCCCAAAAAATTTTGATCTCCATGGAGGAGTTTGTGGGGGTACTTTTCGCAAGAGTCACAACACATAAGATCCTAAGGGTTGGTTATTGGTGGCCAACTCTTTTCAAGGATGTAACCATGTTGTTCAGAATATGTGAAAGTTGTCAACATTTCTCTAGGAGGATGAAAGCTTCAAGCTCCCTACCTTTGCAGCCTGTGTCAATTGAAGCCCCATTCAAGCAATGGGGAATGGACTTCATTGGTGAGATTTCAAACCCTTCAAGTGTTGGCCATAAATGGATTCTTGTAGCCATTGATTACTTTACCAAGTGGGTGGAAGAAATCCCCACCAAGAAGGCTACACACCAAGTTGTCATGGATTTTGTGCTAAACAATATTATTTATAGGTTTGGAGTACTAGTCAAAATCATAGCTGATAATGCCATGAGTTTCAAGGCTAGACCTCTGGTGGAAATGTGCAAAGGATATGGGATCAATCGACATATGAATCTAATTATAATCCCCAAGGAAATGGATAAGCTAATTCAGCAATAAGAACTTGCTAAAGATTATTAGAAGAACCTTGGAGTTGAACAAGAGAAAATGGGGTGAAGCAGCTAAAGTTTGTTGTCTGGGCTGATAGGATCACTATTAAAAGAGCCACCAGAAAGAGTCCATTTGAGTTGGTATATGGGACTTAGGCCCTGCTGCCCCTGCATATGCAATTATCTTCATATCAATTCATTCAACAACTGGAAGATCAAGAAGTGAGTCCTTATGATGCCCACATCAACCAGATTGTTGAGCTTGATGAAGAGAGGAGGGCATCCCACCAGAGGCATATAAAGTTCAGAGAAAAGCTAAAGAAACTATTTGACAAGAAGGTCACTCCCAGAGCCTTCAATATTGGAGATCTTGTGCTACTATGGGATAGTAGGCATGAAGATAAGGGCAAGCATGGAAAATTTGACTCATTATGGATGGGCCCTTACTCCATTGACATTAGAATTGGTGAACACGCCTTCTTCTTGAAGGATTTAGATGGTGAATTTCTCAAGCTTCATGTTAATGGTAGGCATCTGAAGCATTTCTTGGATTGATTCCTCTAAATCAAGGTAAACACCTCTTGTACAATGTATAGTTTGTTGTCTACGTCATGTTTTGTGTTTTTTACTCATCCTGGTCCATGGTGACCTATTTTTGTTAGCTTATTTGTTTGTTTTTGAGATGGCTTTGTTTCTCTCTTTGCAAGCTGACTCTATCGCCCAATGGATATTTTGGCACTTGGTCTACTATTGTTCTTGTGGCACTCACAAGGAGTACCCATCCCCAAGTCGGAGCCAATATTGGTGCTCAAAATTGTATCGCCTCATCTGTGCCTTTGAAAAGTTTATTAATTTATGGCCTCTGTCCTTTTTCCTTCCCCGCATTGTGCTTGTTAGTCTTATTTCCATTTTTAATCGATCCTGGTTTAAAGATCATGTATGGGCCCATATTTATCTCCTTGTTTCTTTATTCCTTTGGAAATGGTCTGTATTTTGAATATCTTGTGCTCTGCTCCTTCAAAACTCATGTTTTTCCATTTTCTCCATTTTCCACAGTCAATATATGTTTCCCTGCCATTTTTGCCCTAGATATTTGAATAAAAATGAATTGATGTGTCCCTAAGGATCATGTTTGAGCCTTGCAACATTTCTAAAATCTTTGTCCTTGAAGAAAATTTCATTTTCTGGAGCGAATGGATGTTTTTCGGCATTTTACGGTTTGACGGGGATTTCTCCTAGTCAAATTTGCATCCTTACATCAAAGGGAAACATGACATCCTTTTGTTAGACGCAGCTTGAGTTGGACACTTAAAAAATTCTATAAAAAGGCCTCAAATTTAAAATGTGTCCACATGGAGGAACAGGGCTCATTTGAGAATCTAATTTTTGGTCTTGCTTTGAAGTAGCGCCAGGAGGACATGTGGAGGCTTGGTGAGATGGAGACATGTGGAGGTTTCCACTGAGTTTCCCATACTTATTTTCTTTTCAAAAATAAAATTTGAAATTCCGGGACATGTGGGGAATGACACTCATTTGATGATTCAATTTTTGGTTTAGCCTTGGACCAACGCCAAGAAGACATGTGGAGGCCTTTGTTGCCTTTCCTGGACTTAGACAAATTTTTATGCAGATGGATATAGTTTGGAAAGATAGGGACACGTGGAGCACTCCACTCACTTTGCATTTTTCTTAGACTTTTCAATGGCCAAAAGGATACTGCCTTGGAGCATGACACTTCGTGCCTTCCACTAAGCTTCAAGCATTTAGACAAATATCACTGGAACAAGACATGTGGCGAGCCCGCACTCATTTAAGGTATCAAATTTTTTGGAATGCCTCAAGGTGCGCCATGGTGACATGTGGTAGTTTGAAAAGTCAAAGAGGTAAGGAGGTGGGCCATCAAAGGTGACTTGGATTTTTTTCCCTTAAGGATTAAAATCTCAAAATGGCCCATGAGCCCGATGAGGGAAATAGCCAATATTTTTCCTCCAACAACAACAGGCGTGGGCCTTCGAGGAAAAGTGGAAAATTTCCCTTTGGGGAAAGGGAGTTAAAGGAATAAAGGGACCTGGGGTTCCATTGGGACCCATATTAGAATCTTAAAGTGGAAGGGCGGAGGCTGGGGGAAACTTAGAAAATTTTCCTTTTTCCAAAAGGGTTTCAAATGGCATAATTTTCCCATGGTTCCTTTGGGACCCACCTTAGGACACGTGTCAGGCCCATTTTTTAGAAGTGGAGGTGTGGGAAAAATGTGAAATTTTTCCATTTTTTCACAAGGTCATAAAATCAAAAGGAAGCTCCCGAGCCCATTTTTTGAATCCTCCATGTGGACGGCCCACATTTAAATCAAAGATGAACGGCTGTTGAGTGAAAGTGTTTGATTTTTTCTCTAAAGCTCCTGGAAGTGTGAGTCTTCATGATTTCTTTGCATTTTCTACACGCCAAACAGAGGGGTAAGTTAATGTTGATATCTAAAGTTTGGTGGGAAGATCTAGAGGATCGTCTTCCACCATTAAAATGGTCTGACTTTCGTGCTCGGTCATATTTTCCATTTTTTTCTCCTAAGAACACAAGGAGCCGATTTGTGATTTGGGGTGGAAGTGGTCGAGAAAATTGAAGGAAGAGTTATCTACCAAACCAATAAGTGAATGTGGGAGATATTTGATGATATCTTCCCCTTGAGCACCTAGAGCCCTTTACATATCGATTCTCGTGAATCACGAAAGAATCATGGTGAGCACTGGTGCATTTAAAGTTTTTGTCTTTTGGGAGGAAAAGGGGTATGTTTTAAATGCTATAAATGGCATGAATTCATCATGCAAATGGTTGGGAGTTTTTGGAGAGGTCAGGAATGATTTTTCTAGCAGCTAAAAGCTTGACAGAGTCCATACATTTTGAGAAGCCATCTAAAGAAGCATGTATATTTCTCTTTGTGTCAAATTTAATTGTGCAAGGTGGTTGCAAGTGTATAAGCCATTGGAAAGATTTGAGATTGTTCTCGGAAACTTTCCCTTGCGATAATTTGATCAAACTTGGAATATCTATGTAAATATTTGAGTAAAGTGTATTTATTTCATATTTGAATGCATGCGAGTAGTTTTTCTTATTTCGTTGCAATTTTGTACCAAAATCTTGTCTAATCACATAGGTCTCAATCCTTGTCATAGTTTAGTGGCATCTACAATTTGTTTCTCGGAAGAGCCTTCATCCGGGAGTGAGATAAATGGTTTAAAATCACTTTTCTTTCATTTTGTTGACAAGAGATTATCTCTAAGCCTATGGGTGTACCTCAGCGCGATTTTTTTTAATCTTGGTGCTTTATTGGGTTTTTCGACTCGAGCCTTCATGATAGAATCCCATAGGTTGTGTGAAAGATTGTTAATCTAGGCCTCCATCAAGCACATATTCTAGTTGAGGAAACAATTTAACTTTTTGTGGCATTTTGTTGATTGAATCTTTCCATCTTGTATAAGCTCTCAAGGATCTGGTGAGTCAAGTCCCATCCTATCTCCCCTCCCACCAAAAATCTATTTAAAAAACATTTAATCCTACCCATACTACCCCTGTTTTTGCTTTGTATACCCACACAAGACCAAAATCCATTTACTAAAGTATGCAGAATAGATCAGGTTCCCAAATGTCTTTAGTAACCTTTGCCTTGTTGTGAAGATATCCCCATAATCTAGAAGTGACAACTCGTGAGAGTCAGATTTGGAGTGTTGATCATATTTTCCCTAAGGTCCTCCCCATAAAATTTATGCAAAATAAAGGTATATGTATCTCCTTTCAAATAACAGAGGTTACAAAATAGGTTCTCTTACCTTGGTTGAAAGGCACAACCTAAAATAGTTAGGATAAGATCACATCCTTTTAAGGTGCTATCCATCTCTCCACAAATCCAAGTAACAAAGGGAAAGTTAGATTTCCTCCCTGCTACAAAACGACATACATTCATGATATATCTACCTCTAAGCTCCATGTTGAATATGTTGTTGATTGGCTTGAAAAGGAGAACAAGTCTTAGTTTTAATATTTGTTTTCTCTTTTACAAATTAAATCTATACGGTTCCCCACATTGGTCACTTTTCATATATGTCCCACTTATATATTTATTAAATATTATTATGTAAATTATAGCTTATATATATACTTACTGGTATAAGTATATATATTAATATTTAATGATAATGTATATATATTATTATTGTAAATCTAGAATATAATCTCATATATTATTAATATATAAAAATCTAATATATATTAATAATGTGTCTTATGTAAATTAATATTTTTATTCGTATAAAAATAAATTTAAATTCTTTTCTTTTGTTTCTTTTTCATATAAAACACAAAATTGCATATTAGTGTAAGACGATAACATTGGAGATTTGAAGTTTATATGACTAAGAAATCAGTTACACATGAGTATTAAAGTTACATTATTTTTGTTATTTGCCCACTTGTGAATAAACCATATCATTCAAATTTATTTGTATAATGATATAAGGGTATATTTAGTTGTAATTAAATTCATCTACTTGGAACAAATTTCTATTGTAATTACAAGGAACTAGATTGTAGAATTGATTTATTTAATTCCTTCTTGCACATTCACTTGGGTAAAAGAAGGTATGACACACATTTGAAAGCTTTT
Source organism: Taxus wallichiana var. yunnanensis (assembly GCA_018340775.1). NCBI lineage: Eukaryota > Viridiplantae > Streptophyta > Pinopsida > Cupressales > Taxaceae > Taxus > Taxus wallichiana. Next base: position 993,019,478 of record CM031239.1, read on the forward strand.
TTTAATTCATTTTCCCATTCAACAAAGTTGTCAATAATGCAAGAGAGTCCACATTTAGTTTCACCCAATAACACTAATCCTTTCAATGGATTTACATACAACTCCCAAGACAAAGTATAGATGTGAGGATCTTATTCTTTTTGTACAAACCAATACAAGGTTCACATTTCATTTGGAGAAATGCAAGTCCCAATAACTCATTTGAAAAATCTAACCATTAACATACAATATTTCATTCAAAGTCCCATGGGTAAAATTTATAAGTTGTAAACTCACAATAAAAACAAGATGTAACTTCACATATCCTTCTCCATTCTCTTCAAAGGCACTATGAACCAATCTTCATTGAACTCCACCATCTTCATCATGAATCAAGAACACAACCAAATGGGGGAGTAGGCAACACTCTCCACCCAACCAAATATTCCAATGAGGGAGAGAAGCCTTCTTCCTCATTGGCCCCCGAGCCCCAACAAGGAAGCAATGAGGGTTATTTAGACAACCATGGGAAACTCAAAATGGCTTCCACATACACATTCAATCAAGACACTCAACACAAAAACACATTTCCAAAATTACAACAAAACCAACAAGTTTCCAACACAAAGGCTTCATGTTAAAGCCAAGGAGGAGAAAGGAACATGGGGGTTCTTCTTATGCCTCCCAAGGGTTTGGGTGTCCACCTATGAGCCTCCAAAACTCCATCACAATACACACCACAACTCTTATGCCTCCCTCCAAGAAGATACACCACTCTTATGCATCCCTCAAGAAATCAACCCACTCTTATGCCTCCCTCACTCTTATGCCTCCCTCAAGAAAATAACAAGATAAACACAAATCATATTTATCAACAAGGTGGACATCCAACCCAACTCCCTCATAAAATACCCAATAACATTTCTCTTATTCCTCCCACAAGTTTTACCCCCATTTCCATTTCTCCCACAACCTAAGGATCAAATCTATTTCCCACAATCATAAGCAATAAAACAACCATCATCCACACATATGAGTGCAAAAAAATAGCAAAGTAAATACAAGAGTGAAGATCTACCTTAAAAATTAAGAGGATCAAACACAAAAAGTTCCAAGCCTTCCAAAATCCCAAGCAAGCACCATCCATTCCAAGCTCAAATCACCATTCTTCAAGCAAGATCTTCAAAATTCCAAACATCCACCCACAAAATGAACAAGTAACCCCAAATCCTCACACAAAATGAAATAAATAGAAAAGAGGGAGAGAGGGGTGATGTGGCTCCATGTAGGATGCCACATCATCTCTCCTCCAACCCACATCACCAAGGTCAAACCCAAACCCCAAAGCATAATAAATTGGTGGTTGGGGAAAAGACCACCCTCTTACACACTCAACCCAACCCACACCCCTTAAGGACAAAATTAAATACCCATGTAAGAAAAGTGCACATAATTGCTCTTTTCCTCCATAAAAACACAAAATAGGACCTAAAATAAGTCCCTCACATCATAGGCCTAGTGGGTGGGTCACTTTAAGAGGTGTGGGACAAGCTTAACTTGTCCCACAAGTCACCAAAATGGCCTAGAAGGTCAAAATCCGAATTTCACATGAGAGATTGAGTACACACTACTTCAAAACAAATTTAATTCATTCTCATCCAATACACATTAAGGCTACCAACTCACATTTATTTCCCCCCCCCACCTTAGTCACATCCTAATAAGCACAAGTTAAACACTTTTAAATTTAACTTAAGAGGGGTGCTAAACCAAATAATAAAAGTGACTCCACATACTAAAAAAATACAATAACTTCACAATTAATTAAAATCAACAAGACAAAGTTTCAAACATTCCCAAGGTCACATTTGAGGTCACCCCCCAATGGGGACCTCCCTAAAAACTACAACATACAACATACGAATACATGAGTTGCCATGGTGACCTGTTGCCAATACCCCACATTCCTTCATTGTTGGTCTCCTATCCCCCGTAGTTTGTTGTGCTATAATTTTCTGTGTAGTGCCACATAAAAAAATTATATAAATATTTAAAAGAGTGGATATGTTCGATAAAGGTAAGAGTTAATGAGGTGGTTGGAAATGTTGTGTCAATCAAGTGAAGGTGTGTTTGGGGGAGGACAATATGGGTGTGCAAAGTGGTCAAAGCAGACGTCCCCAAGAAGGATGTAGACATGTTTTTCCCTTGCACAATAATACATGCACTTTATTTGGAGATCTAGAGGCATTAATCCATGTAAAACCTAGGTTAACAATGTAAATTTAGTAGAGTTTGGATACTTGCTTGACGAGAGGTGTGAACTATATGAGAAAATCAATTTTAGGTTTAAAGTCAAACTCCTCCACATTTTGTTAGTGTACTCATGCCTACTTAATATCTCCCATCCCATGCCAAAAGGGGGAAGCTCTTGAACATGGTAAGGATGTCCATCAAAGAATAATGGAAATCTATTTTTTAAAATTTTTTTAGCTTCTTCTAGCTTCTGCGCCAAAATGGGAGTTTTGTCAAAATTTATAGTTGCAGACTGCTTTGGTAGATATGGATGTGGAAGAGTACAGAAGACATGGCTTCCCTTATGAGACAATCACACTGCTTCACCCATGCAACAAACAGGTCTCTAACCTGATCATTTTTCTTTACCTATGCACTCCCACTGTACCCGAATGGGAGATCTACAACAAGATACAAATTTCCATCCGAGCATAAATATTTAGGAACTTTTTCAACCATTGTAGTTTCAAGTGCTCTAGTACATTTAACTGCAAAATTTGGATGTCTATGTAAGGCATGCAATTTGTTTTCCTAAATGCATGAGAGAAACTTTGCCTTGTGGACTACAACGAATACATGATATACACAAATGGGTTTATTGAAAATGCTAAGAAAATTTCGAGCAAATATAATGGGTAGATGTAAATCCAAATTCCTAGCTTTTTCTTCATCCTCCAAGATCTGCACCTTTTATTTGGATGTTTTTTTATTAAAAAAAATCTCGATCCTTGTGGTATGTTAGCTTGACCTACATTATCATTTTGAGCTCCTAATTAGCTCTATGAGTTCCTTGTGATGTATTTAATCGGTTAGATCTTGGTTAATGGTTTTGGAGAGCCTGTTGTTGTGGGTATTTTGCATGATTTACTTCCTCGAGATCTACACTTGCACAGTCATAGCTTCCTTGACCTGAAATCGCTTACGGTATTTCTCTCCTTGACTTGAGATATATCTTTGTTTTATTTGTGCATTTTTCGAGAGTGGGATATGCTCAGCTTGTTGTGAAGAATTTCATCTCTCTATGTTGTTTCAAACTCGATTCTACTCGAAATCCCATATTTTTCTTTAGCTCGGTCATGGTGACTATGTGGTTTAGCTTCCTATGATGAAAACCCAACGCGTTATGTTCTCCTCTTGAGCTCTTACCTTGTGTTCAAATCATCTTTTCTTAGTGATTTTTGCATAGGTCGAGCTTGAGCTCTCATTTATTAGCTCGACTTGGTTTTGTTTCAACTAGGCCATGTTGTGAAAAGTGCACTGGGACAATAATGGATCAAGGAAAATTCGTTCTTCAGGAAATGACAGAAAAATATAGCCTCATGGATTGCTTCATCTTCTAGATATGCACAAATGGTTTTATAGAAGAAGCTTTTAAGAATTTCAAGAAAAGGAAATTGGGGAAGTGTTCCAAAGGTAAGTAAGAATTTGAGGAAATGGCTTGTGGAGATGTGGAATTGGGCTCCACACTTTGGCCGATTCATTTCCCTAGGCATGGTCTCCTTACCTCCATCTTCTATAATTTTGTAATTTGGTTCTTCATTTACATTATATTAGAAACATTAAACTACTAAATAATTTTACAATTGTATATGTAACAAAACTTAAATAGTGTAAAGCAATAAAACCCCACCTTGTGATTTTTGAAACTATTTTACCATTTGAACATCAACTATGGTTTCCACCATAACCTCATATGGTACAACTCGGTTTATTGAACCAAGTACTCATGTTTGCTAATATTATGGAGAGTTAGAAGATTGGTCAACTAAACACCACCCTTTCCTTTACTTACACAACTATTTTCTTTACTTGCAAAGTTGAAAAAAAAACACCACATTTAGAGAGTTTTTAAACAACCTTTTTAACCTTGTAAAAGAGAGATCAAACATCATATGTGTTCCTTGATATGAGGATATTCACATCAAGCTTTAGATTGACCCTAGTCGACTATTTGTACTCTCTTCACCACTCCTCTAGGAGTCATGTTACCCATTTTTTTGAAATCTCAAGAAGCTACTAAAAACTTAAAAGTTGGGTTTCATATTAGCCCATCGATTGCACCTGAACAATGAAATACTTTCCCACCTTTGAAAACCACTAGTATATTTACTAGACAATTACCTGGGACCTTTAGTTTTGGTAAAAACACTCTTATTGATAGTTTGGAAAATACATTTTGCAGGCCTCTGGTCATAGTTTGACTAGGTCAAAACTAGACCAATTACGACAGTGGCTTAAGAAAACCTATCGCCATTTGGAAACCATTTGCTAGTTCTAAGTTTCATCAACTCTAGTGAATTATCCATATGTGGGGAACTTGTAGGAATTTTCTTGTTGTGTGTTCATCCATCGAACATTAGTTTTGGACGTTGTTTTCTAAGCCCTCGAGCTAACTTTTGATCATTTGCAACTAGGCCAATTACGACCGATGGCCTCAGAAAACTAGTCGCCAATTGTAAACCATTCGCCAATTTTGAATTTCATCAATTCCTATGGAATCTTGGTATATAAGTGGACACGTAGAAATTTAACCGTGGTGTGTTTGCTCATTGGAATACAATGTTTGAAAGTGGTTTCTTAACCTTCGAGCCTAAATTTGAACACTTTTACAACTAGCGGGAAAAAGTAAAAGAAAGTTGTAGGACCCCTGTCGGGTTACCAAACCATAGTGTAAACTTGTTGACACTTGTAAATAATTGTTTGAAACTCTATCATGTGACTTGTGTGATATTTAACCTTTGGAAAATAGTGTTCTCTCTCTTCTTCCTATTTCTTTCTTTGTCCTTGTTAAAAAAAAGAACTCGAAATGAAATAAATATCTACCCCTAACCCTCTCCTTTCAAATGCAAATTTTTATTAGTATGTAAACGGAAACCAAATGGAAAAGACATTAATTATCTTAGATTGGGTGGATTCCATACCAGCAATTTATCGTTGATTTCATGCTGACATGGTTTTGCAGGATGCAAGAAAGATGGCAAAAGAGCGATGTGTAATTCATTATTTATTATTTTAATTTTTATAGGTCATTGTAAAATTAATATATGTATAATGTAGTCTCATGCTACATAAATGTTATATTTGAAATTTGCTAATATGTATGGGATGCTAGTTTTAGGGATATCTTAGGAAATGTGCATTTAATCACAGGTTCAATTTGATTCATAGTTGTGTATGGTAAAAGGGTTTGATATATATATATATATATAGTAAATGAATTTGAAGTTAATACATTGTGGGGCATTTTTTAGTGTTCAATAAATGATTAATTAATTATTGTGTTGTATTCTTACCTTGTAAATGTAATAAAGAGATTTAATCGAAACACTCAACCCTAGTATAAGATTTGTGCATAACTTGTCTTAATGTGTGTGATCCTTCGTAGCGTAGAAAAAAAAATGAAACCATAGAATAAACTTAAACCTTGTACTTGATGGTGCCTCCTAGGTTAGGTAAATAAAACCCCTAGTTGGAGTTTACCATCATAGTCATTATGTTTAGCGACATTGTCGTGAACCCATCTTTTAGGAATGACATGGTCCAACTTTATCCGGAGTATGTGGTTTCCTTCTAGTTTTGGTAACCACAAGGAGAATGTCCTCTCTTCAGGCCCAACACCATGTTGAGTGGTCAAGACCACCTTGGAAGTCACCTTATGAGTCCTTTTCAAGCAATGACTATGTAGTGTAACCTTACCATCTATGGGGTAAGTAGAGCTAATACTCCCTTAGTATCCTTTTGGATTGCTAGGTCTTACGAGATTAGATCTAGAAATTAATTTCATCAGTGAATGAAGTCCATGTTGGATCTAGATGACATAAATGGAGATTGTGAAATACTTGTTCTAGGTCTTAAACTCTTGTTAATGAACTCCTTAGTTCCTCTCAGTTAAATGTGTTACCTTGGTTTCTATCAACATATCACCTTGGTATTTTCTTGAAGGTGGTTTAGCATAAATATGTCCTCTTGCCTTAAACTCATATATAGTTGAGGTGTAGATCATTAGGTATAGTTGGAATTAAACTAAACCTTTTTGATTAGGATGTTAACTTGGGATTCGTGTGTAGTTATGATGCTTCCAATCATATACTTTTTCAAAATGGTAAATAGGAACTTTGTAACTCTTTATGTTATAAAGTGACGCCAAAAAGAGACCTAAGAAACAATGTAAATGAAATGAAGAACAAGAGTATGTGATAATGGTTTAGGAACAAATTTTCATGTGGAGTCCTTATGGTTGATTTACGCTTTGAAATTTTGTTAAGAATGGTTCCAATTTGTTCTTGGTGGGACTAGGCATCTGAGCCAGTATAGAGTCCACTAAAAATAAATTAAAATAAAATTATGTTATGTAAATGCTTAATTGAGTCAAACTAATTTTGGAACTAAAACAACCATAGTATGAGAAAAATTGTGCTTCTAATGGAAGGAGTTTATAGGAAAGGGAAACTTGAACCTTCACCTCCTTTGAATCGTATTATTTCTCCCTCGACAACTTATGGTTGGTCCCCTTGCATAATGAGGGTAAAATTAATCGTCAACTAAACATATTTTGAGAAACAAACTTTTACATAAGAACAAGAGAATTAAGTACTTTATATGCAATTTGAATTATGCCAAATAATTATGTAAGTTATGGAAATTTCCGTAAAGGATAAAAATCCAACTTAAAATGGTCAAACTATAAATTAAATGTGGAATGAACTTAATAATCTGTAGGTGGATAAAGGAGAAAATTATCTTTACACAATAATGTTCTTGGAATGTTAATTGTAACCAAGATACAATTAAAGAAATGATATGTTGTGGGTTTGCCTATCCTTGGGTCCCTTTTCTTGTTGTTGGGTCATTGATAGCATTCGTTCATTGGGGAAAGTGTGGCATCGACATGTATATTGTGTTGTCACATATCTATGTGAGTTGATGACTTATGTAAGTGTCCTTTACGTTGTCGAGTTTTTGTACTTGGAGCCCTTGTGGCATTGTGTAGTGATCAATGTAAGTCAAAAAATATCCTGGTATTCTACTATTATTTTTCCATGTGTAAAATGTGGGCGTTACACTTGGTATCAGAGCAAGGTTCATGCTCTCAAACCTCTAGGGTAGATTGGAGTTGTGATGGTGTTGCATGATGGTGGTGGATATTGGAAGAGTAATGTGATATAAGCATGATGTGAACTATGTCGTAATTGTGAAATTGTGAACGCACATGTTGTGTATGTCACTTAGTGCATAATTTTTTTATCATGTTAATGTGCTTGTAATGAGAGTATTCTCTCTCCTTTTCATGGATTCTATGAAGAGTTCATGTGTGATGTACCACCTTATTGTGTGTGACAAAAGAATGTTATTGTGGATTGTGAAGTGTTGGAGCATTTTTTCATTATGTGATATGTAGGTGTATTGATGTATTGCATGAAAAAATTGGTGTAAAGTGAATTAGATTGTATCATGATGTCATCACCGTATTGTGATGAATCGTGTACATCATCATGTTATATTGCAATTGACTATATGTTGTAAAGTTAGACATTGTGTTCCTCATACATATAATTCATGTAATATGTGATGGTTCATGTCATGATTTAGGGCATATTGTGAGCATATGATCCCTATTGTACAATGATTGCACTTTCAGTCTAGAATGTGGTAATGTGATGTATCATAACCTATGAAAGTAATGATTGTGTTTTACCTTGTATATATACCATGTGTAAGACGCTATGGTTAATTTTGTGAATCACCATTGTGTTAGTGATGTAGTTATGTGTTATATTGTGGACCCTACACTAACCAACCCAAAGGTAAATTGGTAAAAGGTGTATGTTTGGAGTGAGGAAATGTGTATTTTGACCATTCACTTGAGCCGAGTATGAGATAGAAGTGGAAGTGGAGCTTACATAGGTTGAAAACCCACTTTTGTTCATTTGTTATGTGTGGCACTTGCTCAATGGGTGTCATGCATATTGTGTTTCATGGACACCTTAGGCTCAGTAGATTGTGACTTTTACTCCTTTCTCTCTCCCGATATGGTTATCGTATGGATTCAACCTATGTGATTTTGACTATGTTGAGCCTTGTCAAAGTGGTGGCAGGATGATTCAGACAAAGATGATGACAATTGTATTATTGATATGATATTATACAAGTTGAGGCTTGATGTTTCTGAGTGCCAGAAACTCATTGAGTACCCCCCTTGGTGGATTTATAAGGCCACATAGTTATCGTAATGTGTTATTCTAATACATGTATTTTATTTATAAATCGAACAATTCCCTTTTCTTGCTAGAACCAATAGTTTTCTTGATTGACATGTTCTTATATTTTGGGAATTTATTTGGTTGTTGCACTAACATTCGTATTTTTCACTAACCATGGCTAATTAGCCATTTTCTTTCTCAGTTTTAAATTGTGTATCAAGTTTAAAATTTTTATAGCCTAGCCCAAGGCTTGGGATTGTTGCCACTTGGCATTTGATATGGATTGTTATGTTGGTTCTAATGTCGTAATGTGTTGGAATAGGGTCATGGGATTCACCATGGAGTGGTGGAACCTATGGACCCACTTCATTGTATGGGGTACACCCAAGGAGTTACAGATAACTAGTGGGTTGTTGAACCACGAGTTATTATGTCACTTGGGTTAGAGGTATCTAGACTCTATGCGCCTAGGGCCATAGGGTGACCGGCCTCTTTTGGGGAGCGAAAAGGAAAATTTATCTTTATTTTATTTCTTGAGGGAGGCATAAGAGACACTTGAGGGAGGCATAAGATACTTGAGGGAGCCATAAGAGACTTGAGGGAGGCATAAGAGATTTGTGTGTGTGTGTGTGTGATTGATGCTTGGGAGGTATATGGATTTGTTTTTTGATGCTTTGGGAGGTATATGGAGTTGTTTTGTGATTTTTGGGAGGTATATGTATTTTTTTGATGCTTCGGGAGGTATATGTAGTTGTTTTGTAATGCTTGGGAGGTGTATGTGGTTGTTTTATGATGCTTTGGGAGGTATATGGAGTTTTTGTGATGTTTTGAGAGGTGCGTGAAGTTGGTGTTATGATTTATGTGTACTCTTGTGAGTCCGTTTGTGTTTTGTGATGTTGAGGATTGATGCTCCTCATTGTTGGCATGATGTTGTTTCCATCTTGACACTATGTAGCTACAGTTATTGTCCCAAGTTGTGTGAAACCTTTATATGTGTACCTATTGGGAATTCCATGTTGAAGTAGTCTACTTATGTTATGGGTACTATTGTGTTGGGAGCACATGTGTAACAAGTACTATGTTGTGAGAGCTATGTATGTTTTTTCCATGGGTTAGTTGAGTTCTTATGATGTGATACAATCATTAAAGTATGTAAGGAGATGTCTTGTGAACCATTAGTATTGTGTTTGTCCCAGATGTGGTATTGTGATGTCAATTCTATTGGGCACCTAAAAACATAAGACAACTAAAATCTTAAACAATGAAATACTAAGATTTGAGATTAATAAATAATTTAAAGGAAAATACTAAGTAATAAGATAAACTAGAACTACCAATCTTCACATAAAATTAAAATTTAATATATTGAAAAATTAGTTTGCTTCCTTGGGGTCATGTTGTACCAACAATTTAATTTCTTAAAACAACATGTGTCATTTGTTACTTTCTTGCCTACGTACCCTTTAAGCTTCGGTGTTGTGTCGCATTGAGGATGATGCTCTTATAAGGGGAGGGAAATGTAGTGCCACGTCAAATAAATAAATAAATATTTAAAAGAGTGGGATATGTCGATAAAGGTAAGAGTTAATGAGGTGGTTGGAGATGTTGTGTCGATAATGTGAAGGCATGTTGGGGAGGGAAATATGGCATGTAACAATGTTGGTTAGAGCAGACATCCCCAAGAAGGCCGCAGACCTATATTTTCCTTGCACAATAATACATGCACTTTATTTAGAGATCCAGAGGCATTCATCCACTTGAAACCCAAGTTAACAATGTAAATTTAGCAGAGTTTGGATACTTGCACAAGACAGGTGAACTATATGAGAAAATGCAATTATCAAGCTTAAAGTCAAACTCCTCCACATTTGCCAGCGTACTCATGCCTACTGCAATCTCTCCCATCCCACACCAAAAGGGGGAAGCTCTGGAACATGGTAAGGACGTCCATCAAAGCATAATGGAAATCTGATTTTTTCAATTTTGCTAGCTTCCTCCCAATCTGTGCCAAAATGGGAGTTTTGTCATAATTTATAGTTGCAGACCTGCTCTCGGTAGATATGGGTTCTACATAGTACATATGACATGGCTTCCCTTATGAGACAATCACACTTTACTTCACCCATGCAACAAACAGGTCTCTAACCTGATCATTTTTCTTTACCTACGCACTCCCATCCTGTACCCAAATGGAAGCTCTGCAACATGATACAAATTTCCATCTAAGCATAAATATTTAGGAATTTTGTCAAACATTGTAGTTGCAAGTGCTCTAGTAGGTCTGACTGCAAAATGTGGATTCCTATGTAAGGAATGTAATCTATTCACCTAAATTTTGAGATAAAATTTTCCTCGTGGATGCAACAAATACAGGATATACACAAATGGGTTTATTGAAAAGGCTAAGAAAATTTCAAGAAAATACAATGGGTAGGTGTAAATCCAAATTCCCTAACTTTTCTTGCATCCTCCAAGATCCGCACCTTTTATTTGGATGTTTTCTTAAAAGTAAAAATAAAAATTCTTGATACTTGTGGTATGTTAGCTAGACCTACATTATCATTTTGAGCTCTCGATTAGCTCTATGAGTTCCTTGTGATGTATTAATCAGTTAGATCTTGGTTAATGGTTTTTGGAGAGCCTATTATTGTGGGTATTTTACATGATTTAGTTCCTGATATCTACACTTGCACAGCCAAGTCGTAGCTTCCTTGACCTGAAATCGCTTATGGTATTTCTCTCCTTGACTTGAGATATATCTTTGTTTTATTTATGCCTTTTGTGAGAGTGGGATATGCTCAGCTTGTTGTGATGAATTTCATCTCTCTATGTTGTTTCGAACTCGATTCTACTCGAAATCCCAGATTTTTCTTTAGCTCAGTCATGGTGACTATGCGGTTTAGCTTCCTATGATGAAAACCTATCTCGCTATGTTCTCCTCTTGAGCTCTTACCTTGTGTTCAACTCATCTTTTCTTAGTAATTTGTGCATAGGTTGAGCTTGAGCTCTCATTTATTATCTCAACCTAGCTTTGTTTCAACTAGGCCATGTTGTGAAAAGTGCACTAGGATAACAATGGATCAAGGAAGTAGATTCATTCTTTAGGAAATGACAGAAAAATATAGCTTCATGGAATGCTTCATCTTCTAGATATGCACAAATGGTTTTATAGAAGAAGCTCTTGAGACTTTCAAGCAAAGGAAATTGGGGAAGTGTTCCAGAGGCATGCAAGAATTCAAGGAAATGGCTTGTGGAGATGTGGAATTAGGCTCCACAGCTTTGGTCGATTCATTTCCCCTCAGGCATGGTCTCCTTACCTCCATCTTCTATAATTTTTATAATTTGGTTCTTCATTTGCATTATATTAGAAACATTAAACTGCTAAATAATTTTACAATTATATATGTAACAAAACTTAAATAGTGTAAATCAATAAAACCCTACCTTGTGATTTTGAAACTAATTACCATTTTAACATCTTTTATATGGTTGCCACCATAACCTCATACGGTAAAAATCGGTTATCCCAACCAAGTACTCATGTTCGCTAATATTGTCAAGAGTTAGATGATTTGTCAACTAAACACCACACTTTCCTTTACTTGCACAACCCTTTTCTTTACTTGCAAATTTTTAAAAAAACACACATTTAGAGACTTTTTAAACAATCTTTTCAACCTCGTAAAAGAGAGGTCAAACATCGTATGTGTTCCTTGATATGAGGAGATTCACATCAAGCTTTAGATTGAACCTAGTCAGACTATTTTTACTCTCTTCACCACCCCCTAAGAGTCTTGTTACCCATTTTTGCACTCTCAAGAAGCTACTAAAAACTGAAAATTTGGGTTTCGTATCATCCCGTCGTTGGTACCCTAAAAAAGAAATACTTTCCCACCTTTGCAAACCACTAGTATATTTACTAGAAAATTTCCTAGGACCTTTAGTTTTGGTAAAAAACTCTTCTTGATAGTTTGGAAAAGACATTTTGTAGGCCTCTAGTCACAGTTTGACTAGGTCAAAACTAGACCAATTACGACCAAGTGGCTCAAGAAAACATGTCGTCGTTTGGAAACCATTTTCTAGTTCTCAGTTCCATCAACTCTGGTGAATTATCCATATGTGGGGGAACTTGTAGGAATTTTCTTGTTGTGCGTTCATTCATTGAACATTAGTTTTGGATGTCATTTTTTGAGCCCTCGAGCTAACTTTTGATCATTTGCAACTAGGCCAATGATGGCCGATGGCCTCATAAAACTAGCCGCCAATCGTAAATTGTTCGCCAATTCTAAATTATGTCAGTTCCTATGGACTCTTGGTATATAAGTGGACACTCAAAAGTTTAACCATCATGTGTTTTCTCATTGGAAGACAATGTTTTAAAGTGGTTTCTTAGCCTCCGAGCCTAAATTGAATGTTTTTGCAACTAGTAGGAAAATGTAAAAATAAAGTTGTAGGACCCTATCGGGTTGCCAAACCATCGTGGAAACTTGTTGACACTTGTAAATAATTGTTTGAAACTCTATCGTGTGACTTGTTGTGTGAAATTGAACTTTTGGAAAAATAGTGTTTCTCTCTCTTCCCTATTTCTTTCTCTCTCCTTGGTTAAAAAAATGAAGTGAAATGAAATAAATATGTGTCTCTAACCCTCTCCTTTCGAATGCAAAGTATTATTAGTATGTAAATGGAAACCAAATGGAAAATACATTAATTATGTTAGATTAGGGTGGATTCCATGCAGTGATTTATCGTTGATTTCATGCTCACATGGTTTTGCAGGATGCAAGAAAGATGGTGAAAGGGCGATGTGTAATTCATTATTTATTATTGTAATTTTTATAGGTCATTGTAAAATGAATATATGTATAATGTAGTCTCATGCTACATAAATGTTATATTTGAAATTTTCTAATATGTATGGGATGCTAGTTTTAGGGATATCTTAGGAAATGTGCATTTAATCATAGGTTCAATTTGATTCATAGTTGCGTATGGTAAAAGGGTTTGATATATATATATATATATATATATATATATATAAATGAATTTGATAGTTAATGAATTTGGTTAGGCATTTGGGGCATTTTTCAGTGTTCAATAAACAATTAATTATTTATTATGTTGTATTCTTACCTTGTAAATGTAATAAAGAGATTTAATCAAAACACTCAACCCTAGTATAAGATCTATCCATAACTTGTCTTAATGTGTGTGATCCTTCATAGTGTAGAAAAAAATGTAAACCATAGAATAAACTTAAACCTTGTACTCAATGGCACCTCCTAGGTTAGGTAAATAAAACCCCTAGTTGGATTTTACCATCATAGTTGTTATGTTTAGTGACATTGTCATGAACCCATATTTTAGGAATGACATGGTCCAACTTTATCCAGAGTATGTGGTTTCCTTCTAGTTTTGGTAACCACGAGGAGAATGTCCTCTCTTCAACCCGACACCGTGTTGAGTGGTCAAGACCACCTTGGAAGTCACCTTATGAGTCCTTGTTTGAAGCAATGACTATGTAGTGTAACCTTACCATCTGTGGGGTAAGTAGAGCTAATACTCCCTTAGTATCCTTTTGGATTTCCAGGTCTTACAAGATTAGATCTAGAAATTAATTTCATCAGCGAATGAAGTCCCTGTTGGATCCAAACGACATAAATGGAGATCATGAAATACTTGTTCTAGGTCTTAAACTCTTGTTAATGAACTCCTTAGTTCCTCTAGTTAAATGTGTTACCTTGGTTTCTATCAACATATCACCTTGGTATTTTCTTGAAGGTGGTTTAGCATAAATATGTCCTCTTGCCTTAAACTCATATATAGTTGAGGCGTAGATCATTAGGTACAGTTGGAATTAAACCAAACCTCAGTTGATTAGGAGGTTAACTTGGGATTCATGTGTAGTTATAATTCTTCCAATCATATTTTTTAAATGTAAATAAGTACTTTCATAACTCTTTATGTTATAAAGTGACGCCAAAAAGAGACCTAAGAAACAATGTAAATGAAATGAGGAACAAGAGTATGTGATAATGGTTTAGGAACAAATTTTCATGTGGAGTCCTTATGGTTGATTTACGCTTTGACCTTTTGTTAAGAATGGTTTCAATTTTTCTTGGTGGGACTAGGCATCCTGAGGCATAATGAGGGTAAAATTAATCATCAAATTTTCAATTTGAGAAACATTTCTGTACTAACTCCAGCATTATAGAGTCCACTAAAAATAAATTAAAATAAAAGTATGTTATGTAAATTCTTAATTGAGTTAAACTAATTTTGGAACTAAAACAACCATTATAATATGGAACAATTGTGCTTCTAATGGAAGGAAGTTTATAGGAAATGGAAAATTGAACCTTCAACTCCTTTGAATCGTATTATTTCTCCTCGACAACTTATGGTTGGTCCCCTTGCATAATGAGGGTAAAATTAATGGGATTAAATCAAAACAACTAAACATATTTTGAGAAACAAACTTTTACATAAGAATAAGAGAATTAAGTACTTTATATGCAATTTGAATTATGCCAAATAATTATGTAAGTTATGGAAATTTCCATAAAGGATAAAAAGCCAACTTAAAATGGTCAAACTATAAATTAAATGTGGAATGAACTTAATAATCTAGTAGGTGGATAAAGGAGAAAATTATCTTTACACAATAGTGTTCTTGGAATGTTAATAATAACCAAGATACAATTAAAGAAATGATATGTTGTGGTTTTCCTATCCTTGGCTCCATTTTCTTGTTGTAGGAAACAGGTCATGATGGCATTCGTTTTCATTTCGGGGAAAAAGTCATTTGCATGTTTAGACATGTATATGGTGTTGTCATGTGTTTATGTGAGTGAGACATGATGACTTATGTAAGTTTCATTTGCAAAGGAAACATGAGACATGATTGTCAAGTGACAGAAGCATCATGTCGAAACAAAGGAGTAAATTGGGCTGGGACTTCAGAAAATTCCACACGTGAACGTTGTGTAATGTGATCAATGTGGAAGTCGAAAATGCGAATATAGTAGTAATCATCCTTTGTTAAATTTTTTGAAATGATTAGGAAAATGTGAAGGCGATTACACGAAAGGTGATCTTAGCAAAATCAGGGTTACAATACTCTGATTAAATGGTCTCATGGCCATATTAATGACGCCTGTGGCCATCATAAAACACATACATGTATACATAACAACTTACATAATTGAATATCATAATTAAACCAATGTTAGAATCAAGTAATTCACCAATTGTTCAATTTTTATAACATTTTGATTCTACCAATCCATTAATTTGCACTAAGATCATACATCAACAATCATCCAGAAATATCCATAATCATGTCCGATATGTCAATACAGTAGTAATAGTTAGAACATCGAATACTAATATATTAATCAAGCATATAAAATTCATCGCAATAGTCACATCATGTCACAAGTCTAACACGTTTGTATTGTCTATCAAATAAGTGAAACAAGTGTATCAATGCTCATCTAGCATTGTCTAATATCTAATATGATATCAAGGTATAGGGATCCTATACAGGGTGAGAAGAGACATAACAATATAAAAATAGTAATGATATCACAATCATCTTGTAACAAGGCAACCATTCTAGATCATCATCATATCCTTAAATTCCCATCAAGGTCCACAATGCAACCATCTAGTCAAAATAATAATCAAAACACAATGGTAATCATGATGTCCCGCACATCTTATTAGTATGCTAACTAGAATACACTAGTAACGTTTAAGATTATAATCATTTCGGAATTGAAAACATGGTTCAACAATGTTGAAGAGGAGTGGGCATTACAAAATAAACATGTGTCCCTAACCATATCCTTTCGAATGAAAATTTTTATTAGTATGTAAAGGGAAACTAAATACTTTAATTATGTTAGATCTAGGTGGATGCCATGCTAGCAATTTATTGTTGATTTCATGCTCACATGGTTTTGTAGGATGCAAGAAAGATGGCAAAAAGGCATGGTGTAATTCATTATTTATTATTGTAATTTATATATTTTATTAGAAAATGTATATATGTTTAATGTAATTGCAATGTAATAGAAAATTTTATATTTGAAATTTTGTAATATGCATGAGATGCTACTTTTAGGAATGCCTTGGGAAATGTGCATTTAATCATATGTGCCATTTGATTCAGATTTCCGTATGTAAAAAAAAGGAAAAGGGGTTGGATATGTATGTTAAATGAAATCTAATTTATTATTTTATAGTGCATTTCAGTGTGCAATAGATGATTAAATAATTGGTGTTTGTGTCACTTACCTTGAAAATTTAATAAACAATCTAACCACAATAGTCAACCCTAGTATAAAATTTGTGTATAACTACTCTTCCTGTGTGATTTCTCTTAGCATAGAAAACTAAAACCTTAGGACAAACTAAATTCCTTACACTTGATAACACCTTCTAGATTAAATAAATAAGATCACAAGTATGAGTTTATCATTATAGCTTGTATGTTTATTGTCATCCTCGTAAAAATTTAAATAGGCATGACACGGTCCAACATTATCCAAAGTAGGTGGTTCCCTTCCTATGAGATTGGAAATTGTGTGTGTAGTAAGAAGAATGATATGTTAAGCTAGTGCTCATGGGAACCAACATTAAACATAAACCAAAACCCTCTTGGACTAACACAAATGGAGCTAGTGAAATAGATATCCTATGACTTAAACTCTTGTTAATGATCTCTTTAGTTCCTCACAGATAAATGGGTTACCTTGGTTACTAGCAACATAACACCTTGGTCTTTCTTGAAGGTTGTTTAACATAAATTTTGTCCTCTCACCTTAAACTCATATTTAGTTGGGGTGTTGATCCTTAGGTACAATTGGAATTAAACCAATCCTTGGCTGATTAAGGGTTAACTTACGAGTGGAAATTGTTCATAAATCTTAGCAAATGCAATTGTATTTTTAAATTAAGTTGACTTAAGAGAAGTGTAGAAACAAAAAAATAGTCTCATTACCCCTTATGCCTAGTTTCCCTTTGTACCCTAGTGAGTGACCCAAAACCGAACAAAGGTAGTAGGTGATATTCCTATGATTGATCTCATGGTGGGATTTAAATGACACAAGTGGATGTCTTAGTTGCAGCATGTGTTTAATATTGTAGTGTATAAGAGAAAATAAATGGGATGTCTCGTGTTAGGTTACACTCCTTGTAGTAGTGAATCCATTAGTGAAAAGTATGTGTTATTTTGTTTACAAATGTTATAAAACAATGTTAATAATGAGACCATAGTGCGATGTAAGAGTAAAATGAGATTTGAAGTTAGGAATAATGTCACCCTGGAGTCCTTGTAACTCAATTAGACATTTTATTGTGTTAAAAAGAATATGAATTTCCCTAGTGAGATCAAACTTCGAGAAAACAAAAGATATATATAAATCTAAATAAAATTTCTTGATGTGGAAATGTTGAATGGATTCAACAAGTTATTAAACTATATTAACCATGGTATTGAAATAAATATACCGTGATCGAAGAATATTTATGGGAAAAAGGTATCTTGAATCTAAATCTCCCTTAAATCCTAATATTTCTTTCTTGACATCACATCAAATTCACTTATGTAGTAATGGTAAAATTTAAACATTGAATAAATGTTTGGAAAGCATAAGCTTAACATAAGAACGAGAGAATTAGGAACTTTGTGTGCAATTTGAAATATGGCAAATACTTATGTAAATTATGGAGATTTTCATAAGGGATAAAGAACCAACTTAAATGGTCGAATCTGTAAGTTGAATGTGAAATGAATTTAAGAATCTATAGGTAGAAAATGGATAAAATTATCCTTATATAGAAATGTTCTTGGAATGTTATCGTAACTAAGATGTAATCATGGTAATGATGTGTTGTGGGATTGCCAATCCTTGATACCCTTTTCTTGTGGTTAGGTCATTACTAGTATTCATTCAATATGAAAATGGTGGCATCGACATGTATATGGTGTTTTCATGTGTCTATGTGAGTTGATTACTTATGTTAGTGTCTAATGCATAGTTGAATTTATCTACTTGGAGCTCTTGTGGTGTTGTGTAGTGAGTAATGTAAGTTAAAAAAATTATCCTGATATTTTTACTATTGTATTTGTGTGTGTAAAATGTGGGCGTTACATTTGACATCACATTATTTGGTATCAGAGTGAAGGTTCATGCTCTCGAACCTTTGGGGTAGATTGCAGTAGTGATGATTTTGCATGATGGTAGTGGATATTGGAAGACTAATGTGATATATGTTGTAATGTGAACAACATTGTAATTGTGATATTCTGAATGCACATGTTGTGCATGTCATTTAGTGTGTATTCGTTAACATGTTGATGTGCTTGTGATGAGAGTATTCACTCTCATTTTTGTGGATTCTATGAAGAGTTCACGTGTGATGTACCACCTTGTTGTGTGTGAAAAGAATGTTGTTTTGGATTGTGGAGTTTTGGAGTTTCTTGTTATTCTATGGTATGTAGGTGTGTTGATGTGATGCATGACATAATTGGTGTATAGTGAATTGGATTGTATCGTGGTGTTGCCACCATGCTGTGATGAATTGTGTGTGTCACCATGTTATATAGCAATTAATTTTATGTTGTAATGTTACTCATTGTGTTCATCATACATATTATTTGTGTAATATGTGATGGTTCATGTCATGATTTAGGGACATATGGTGAACGTATGATCCCTATTGTATAATGCTTGCAATTGGGTGCAGTATGTGATAACATGATGTATTGTAACTAGTGAATGTAATGATTTTGATGTACCTTGTACATATACCATGCATAGACACTATGGTTAATGTGTGTGCGTAACCATTGTGTTAGTGATGTAGTTATGCATTATGTGTGAACCCTACACCAACTGACCCTAAGGGAAATTGGTAAAAGGTGTATGTTTGGAGTGAGGAAATGTGTACCATTTACCAGTCACTCGAGCGAGTATGAGATAGGAAGTGGAGTCTTACATAGGCTGAAAACCCACTTTTGTTCGTTTGGTATGTATGACACTTGCTCAACGAATGTCATGCATATTGTGTTTCATGGACACCTTAGGCTCAATAGATGGTGACTTTTACTCCTTTCTCTCTCCCTATATGGTTATCATATGGATTCAACCTAAGTGTAGTTACGACTATGTTGAGCCTTGTGGAAGTGGTGGAGGGATGATTCAGATAGAGATGATGACAGTTGTATTATTTGATATGTTATTTTATGAGCTAAGGCTTGATGTCCAAGTGCCAAAGAACTTGTTGAGTACCCCTTTGGTGGTTGTATAAGGCCACATAGTTATCGTAATGTGTTATTCCTATATACATATTTTATTCGTAAATTGAAAATTTTCTCTTTTCTTGCAAGAACCAATAGTTTTCTTGATTGATATGTTCTTATATTTTAGGCATTTTATATTGGTTGTTGCACTAACATGTGGATTTTGCACTAACTATGGCTATTTGGCCATTTTTTTTCTTAGATTTAAATTTTCTTTTAAGTTTAAAATTTTTATAGCCTAGCCTAAGGCTTGAGATTTTGCCACTTGGCATTTGAAATGGATTGTTATGCTAGTTCTAATGTAATAATGTGTTGGAATAGGGTCATGGGATTCACCATGGAGTGGTGGAACCTATGAACCAATTCATTGTGTAGGGGTACACCCCAAGGAGTTATAGATAACTAGTGGGTTGTTGAACCATGTGTTATTATGTCACTTGGTTTAGAGGTATCTGGACTGTATGCACCTAGGGCCATAGGGTGACCGACCTCTTTTGGGGAGTGAAAAGGAAAATTTATCTTTATTTTATTTTGAGGGAGGCATAAGAGACTTGAGGGAGGCATAAGAGACTTGAGGGAGGCATAAGAGACTTGAGGGAGACATAAGAGACTTGTGTGTGTGATTAGTGCACTTGGAGTTTTATTTTTATGTTTGTGATGCTTTGGGAGGCATATGTAGTTGTTGGTGATGCTTTAGGAGGTATATGGATTTTTTTGTGAGTATTTGGGAGGTGTATGGTGTTGGTGTTATGATTTATGTGTACTCATGTGAGTCCAGTTGAATGTGAAATGAATTTAAGAATTTGTAGGTAGAAAATGGATAAAATTATCCTTATATAGAAATGTTCTTGGAATGTTATCCTAACTAAGATGTAATCATGGTAATGATGTGTTGTGGGATTTCCAATCCTTGAGTCATTTTTCTTGTGGTTGAGTCATTACTAGTATTTTCACTATGGAAAGTGTGGCATCGACATGTATATGGTGTTGTCATGTGTCTATGTGATTCGAATACTTATGTTAGTGTCTAATGCATAGTTGATTTTCTCTACTTAGAGATCTTGTGGTGTTTTGTAGTGTGTAATGTAAGTTAAAAAAATTTATCCTAGTATTTTTTACTATTGTATTTGTGTGGGTAAAATGTGAGCATTACAATAGGGCTCATAATTAGACTTTGATCCTTAACACAACACGTACACTAGTGCCTAGAACATGACAATATTACCTAGGTGCCCTTAACCCTTCCTAGATGTCTGTGACTAGGGGGAAGGTACACAACATTTTGGTTGTAGTGCCTACTTTCCTTCAACACTTATTTCGTTGATTTCGATACTATTGACTCTACTTATGGACATTTTGTATTATTCGACTTAGCATGATGTAGATGTTAGAGATGAGACTATTGTTGGTTTTCAATTCTTAGTATGATGTGTGTGGACTTTAGAGACATTTTTATATTGATGATGATATGTTGTTGACATGGTTATATATATTTCTGACATGCGATATTTTCATCACATTGAGTAGACCTTGATAATTGAACTAATTTTGTGATCCTATTGATATTGATGAAATGTAGAATCGAGATGTTGTTAGAAATTGTAAATGATATCATAATTGCCTAGATGATGATTTGATGCATATGTAGATGATTGTGGATTTATATTGCATATTTTATCTTGGATGTTTGATGCAACCATGAGGCCGAAGGAGGTATTATGTGTTTTGCAGGTGAATATATTCACAAAAAACATCGGGGGATTGGAGACCAACCACATTGAAATGTTGAGTGAATTCAACAAGGGACACCATGGCAACATGTATTTTTGTTGTGTTTGTGTGTGTGTGTGTGTGTGTTTGAATTATTGTTAGGGGGTTCCCATGGGGGGGATTACCTCTAATTATGACCAAGGGTTATGTGTTGTCTTTTATTTAGTTTCCTTTATTTAATGTTAGTATGTGATTTTTAGTGATGTAATTTCCTTGTTTTAATTATTTAGAAAGCAATGTATTTTTTCCCCTTTATTTTAATGGGTTTAAGTGTCTCAATTAAAGTTAATTAATCATGTCCTAAACTAATTATATATGTGACCAAAAGAATTCATTTATTAGACTAGATGGCTCTTGGGTTTGTGTTGTGAGTTGAGTGCTTGGGATCTTGAGTGTTGTACACTCTACCCCTTCATGGAAATTTGAATTTGGCCTTAAGGGATAATTTTGGAAGCTTGTGGGACAAGTTAAAATTTCCCACACCTCTTAAATTGCTATGCCAACCCTACCTATGGATTGGGGGTCAAAAATAGACCCCATTAAGTGTTTTGTAAGTCAAAAAGTGACATTTATTGCACTTTTCTTACATGGGTCTTTAAGTTTTTCCTTAGGGGGTGTGGGCTTAGATTGTGTGTGTAAGTAAATTGTCATTCCTCTCACCCACAAATTTATGGTGCATTGAGGTTGAGGTTTGACTTGTGAGGTGGAGTTGAGGATGAGTGATGTGGCATCCTACATGGAGCCACCTCACCCTCCTCTCTCCCTTTTCTATTTATTGAAGTTCTTTTGCTTGTTTGGGGGTTACTTCATTATTTTGTGCTCTTACATTTTTGGGAGTTAGAGGATTTTGGAGTGCTTGTGGTCTTGTTGGATATTTTTGTGATTTCTTGGGTTTGAAGAAGCTTGGATATTAACTCTTGGAATAAGCTCTACCATGGAAAGGTAGGAGCTTTACTCTTGCTTAATGTTCTTCTTTTATTTTGTGTATATGTGCTTGTTTTAGTGTTTTGGAATGCTTGTTGGGTGCTTGGGTAGATTTCCTAAGTTTGGTGTAGGAGGGGACTATGGGGAGAATTCATGGAGGGATGCATAAGATTTATTTCATGTTTTGAAGGGAGTTTGGGTTGGGTGCCCCACCTTGGACAAGGAATGTTTTCATTTCTTACTTATTCTTGTATGAGGTAGGCATAAGAGAATGAGGGAGGCATAAGAGTATGTGGGAGGCATAAGAGGTAGTTGAGGGAGGCATAAGAGTGTGTAGGGGTTTTAGACATGTATTGGAGGTTTTTAAGGTGGGCACCCATTTCCCATTGGGAGGCATAAGTGATCTCCCCATAGGTTCTTGCTCCTTTGGCTTTCATTTTAAGCCTTGTTTATTTTGTTTTCTTCCTTCTTGTGTTTGTAGTTTGAGTTGAATATGTTTGGGAATATTTGTGAAATACTTGGTTTGTGATGTGGAAGCTTGTTGTTGCCATGTGTTGGATCCACTTTTCATTGTAATGTGGTTGGGGCTCGGGGGCCAATGAGGAGGATGGCTTCTCCTCCTCATTAGATATTTTGGTTGGGTGGAGAGTGTTGCCTCTCCCCCATTTTTTTTGGATCAAGAAATTCATGAAGGATATCTCTTGTTGGTGTTGTGAATCTTGGAGCTTTTGTTGGAGTCCTTAAGAAATTCCTTCTTGTGAGAAGCCTTTTTGTTTTCCACTCAAGGTGGAAGATTGTAATATTGCATTTTGTTTTAAAGGAAATGTTGTATTATAAGTTGTAATATTATTTGAAGAAGTTCATTAAAGAGTTGTAAAATTTTCCTTCTCCTTAGATTGTAGTATGGAAAGAAAAGAATCAAAATGGAAATCTTGTGTAAAAGTTTAGTTGAAAGTTGTATTGTGAGAAAGAAATTTTACTTTCATTGTGAAGTTGTATTATTGTAAATGAGAAAGAAGAAATATAGAAGTTGTAAGATGTTAAAAATGTATGCATAGTAAACTTGAATATAGAGAAAAGTTGATTTAAGATATTTTGAACATATAAGTTGTAGTGAAAATGAAAGAGACAACAAATTTGAGGTATATTGTTATGTGGGAATGTTGCATTTTTGTAGTAAGAAAATAACAATGTTAGAAGTAGATTTAGATCCTTTTTACTCTTGGAATTGAAAGAAATTTAGTTGAACAAAATGGAATAGATCTTGTAGTTGTTATTACTACTATTGGATTTGAAAATGCTTTAAATGAATAGTTTCAACTAAGGAATGAATAAATGGAACTAAAACTTACAACTGGAAACTTTAGGCATATAAAATTAAGCTCTGTAATGAATTTTAGAACACTTTAGTAACTTTTGTTTTTTGGGAAATCTCGGAATTTTAGGTTCTATTCCTAAGGAACATGACCGCCGCCCTGTGCAGAGCGGTGGTCTCATAACCACCGCCGTAAAAGGAGGCGGTCTCGAGAACCACCGCTCGTAGGGCGGTGGTTGGGGAATTGTCACCTAGGTGGGCGGAGGTCCCAAGACCTTCGGCCTTCTCTAGGTGGAGGTTCCATCACTTACGGTAGAAATTCCTGGATCCGTGCCCTATAATTTTTTAACTTGTAATAACTAAATTTTAAGCATGTAAAATTTACAAGGAAACCTCCAGCAATCAAACAATGGCTAAATCTCATGGTTTTAAGCAATAAAATATTCAAATGGTGGATTCAAAGTACTCAAACTTGTATTTATAAATGGGAGTAGGGTTTGCCCCAAATGGAGAACTCCAAATACAAATAGTTTTGAAATAAAACCAGATTGGTAAAGGAAATCCCTTCAATCCTTGAATGGGAGAATTTACAATGATAAATCTACAATATAAACTAATCTAAGCTTGATCTCTTGGTAGACTCCTCCATAGTTCTTCCTCCCTTCTTCCCATGGCTTCCTTTGCTCCAACCTACAATTTTTTTAACAAAAGAAAATAGACCAAATGAGGAGAATGGGGTAAGAGGAAGGTTTTAATAAGAATGCTTAAGGAATTTTAGGGCTAGTTTGGAACCCTATGATCTAGTGGCCACAATTAGATTGATCTAAAGGTTGAGGATCAATCCTACATTTTTTTGGTAGAAATGATTTTTATAAATGTTTTAAATAAACTTTAATAGTATGTGTAGATGGGGGAATGGGGCCATTTAATTGCCTTGGGGTGCAAAGTCATTGTTATTTCTTAGTTTGCCTTAGGAAATTAATGGGAAGAACTTTAAACCAATAGGATAATGAATTTAAAATAACTAAGTAATAAGGTTAACCTTTTTGGGTTTGATTATTATTAAAGGGGAGGAAACCACTTAACCAAGTAATTTAAATTAGGGCACCTCACTAAATGACTTTTAATTAATTGACCTTAGAACTAAATTAAGAATATTTAATCATTTAAGTTAGACCTGGTTCATCCCTTGTAAGGTTTTATTATTGGTGTAAATTAATTTAATGTACCCTAGGGGTGACACCCCGTAACCTTTTGTCTTATAACAAAAAAATTGTCACAATTTTCAAGATAAGTGTTAGGTTTTATTGTGTTCCTAGAACGCCATTTTTGTGGGCATTACATTGGTAGTTCATCACAAAGTGTCTGTAAATCCACACAATGACTTTTACAAGGCACACAGCTTCTTAGTACTCAAAGCATCCATGCACCACACAACACTTTTTACTTTTGCGTTGGATCAAATTGTTTGAATTTTTACGCACCATATGCAGTGGTGTTATAAATTTTAGAAAGCAATTAAAAGTTAGAGGATAATGCCAAAATTTTCTCCATACACTTATTCCATGACTTGGCTTGAGATTTCCCAAAAATCATGACTAGTGCAACTGGTGTGAGATCAACCAAAAATCTGGTCTTCTATAACATCTATAGGATCCTTTCTACACTCTTTCCTCATCATGGATTAGGTGCACATGTTCTTTTTTCACATTTTCATATTTTACATAATTTTTACACATTTCGATCATATACATGTGTATTTGACTATTTTTTCATTACTTTCTTTTACAAGTACGTCCTGTGTGTGAAGCGAAAATCACATCACATCAACAAAATCCTACATCAATAACATCAATCACATAATAATTGACAACAGATACATTCACAACATCTACACATGCCTTTCGCTCTAGCGTTATTTTCATCATCACTTTTTACACTTTTTCCTCCTTAGAATCCACACTTCACACTTTTATCACTCCACACTATGTATTATCTCTTTGTACTCTTTTGTCATTGATCTACATGGTTTTAAGGTACGCATATTTTATCTACTTTATTTTATCGAGCATTCACTCAACAACATGAAGTGGGGAAAATGTAGATACAAAATCACACACTTTGGGTAATTATCTAGACTTTATTGCATATTTCTATTTATATGATTTCTAATTAAGAAAAGTATTAATTAACCCATATCTTTAGCCACGTTTCTTTGCTTACTATTTCCACTTTTTTCTTGCACCCTCACTTGCTCAAGATGCCTTTTTATACCCCCGACATTTATCATCCTAGACACTAACTCCCAACTAGGATGCCAACACCGATGCCCTCGCCTCCCTCCTCAGGGTACTTTTTCCGTTGATCTTTTAATCAAAGTACCCCGAATGTCTATAAATCGATGGGTTGAGACTCAAGCAAATGCAGGATTTCATAACATGGAGCTTTTCCCAAGTGTGGGACCTAAGGTGAATCAAGAAAGCTCTCGGATGAAGGCTTCACTATTCCTCTATTCGTATGCACCCATAAAAATGCAGAGGGTTTACTCTACAAAAGCCTAATCTAGCTCGCTATCAAGGAGACATGGTAAATCTTCACACACACATGCATAAAAATAAACCTAAAATAACAAAGGTGATACACCGAGGAATGAAGAACACATGTCTTGCCAATAAACACAAACCATTAAAATGCAATGCAAGATCATGCACAAATAACCAAAACTATAGTGAAAGATTAGGAGGATCGCAAATGAACACAGAGATGGTTTTTGAGAATCATCCATGACATGCATTATTTTCTCCAAAGATTGATATGATACACTACAAAATTCCAAGAGGAAAATTTGCATTACGCTTTAAATGGGAGGTTTGAACTCCACAAAATCCACCTACAAGCTAAGAGGAGAAGGAGGGCAAAACAAGAATGTCCAACCTTTAGAAAGAAGCCCTCCTTACAATTTATAGTGGGAGAATGAGAGAGGGAAGAGAGAGGAAATCCAAATCTACCCCAACCACCTCCAAGTGTTGCATTTAATTCATCTCATTATGGTGGTAGGTGAGAACCCTTCAAAACCCAAAAAGTGGCAAACCGTATTTTGCATTTTTAAGAATTTTTCTCACCCAATTAAAGATATCCAATAAGTAGTTGGACAAGAGGACCTTGTAATATTTCCAAAAGTCCAACCTTGCATGAATCCGAGCTCCCCAGAAAAGAAAAAGTTATGGCCATCCGAATAAGAAAGGTCGGGGTCTACTTCTGTCGTTGCTCAAAATGTTGCGCCTCCCGAAGGTGCACCTAAGCGCATCCATGTTTTTGTTGACATCCTCTTACCCGTGCCATACGCTGAATTTCTTCATGTTGAAACCTTCTTACCACTGCCATAAGCGCATCCATATTTGTGTTGACATCACTTACCCGCGCCATAAAGTTATCGCATCCATATTGAGTGTCGACATCCTCTTAGCTATGCCATAGGTGCATCCATATTTGTGTCGACATCCTCTTACTGCGTCCCCATAGGCGCATCCATATTTTTGTCAACATCCTCTTACCTACGCCATAGGCGCATCCATTTGTGTTGACATCCTCTTACCTACGCCATAGGTGCATCCATATTTGTGTTGACATCATCTTAAGAGCCTCCATGGGCTCGTAGGCCATAAGTTGTTGGGTGAAAATAAATATCGGGCTCTAAGTTTCTTTGATTTCCATTTATTCTTCGCTTTGTCATACCTACCCAAGGGGGAGATATTTACAACAGTTCCCTAAATCCTTTGTACTTTTCCACATCTTTTAGGTCCTTTCTATCTATTTGAGCATCTTTTCTTTTTGGTATTCGTTGTTTTTTGGTTTAATTAGGAAATTCAAGCAAATGAATCATATAAATATAAATCTTTGTGATCATAATAAAGGACCAAACACTAAGCATTAGATATCACCACCTAAGGTTGCATCCATCAAGAATTTAAGAGCTCTATTGCATCCATCTATCACCATCCAAGGGACACAAGGGCTGGTTATTCTTCATACACATTTCATAGGACATAATTTCATTGTATTCCTACACACATCTATTACATTTCTTTACATCTAGTTATTTTTCTCACTATCAAATATGACACGCACAAGAGCCACTTAGGGAAAATCTTCACACACACACACACACACACACACACACACACACACACACACACACACACACACACACACACACACACACACACACACACACACACACAGTAAATAAATTGGGTCTAAGATGTAGTGCAACAATCAATCATAAGATCACCTTTATGACAACCGAGGATAGTTTGACCCTCATTATGCATCTTCTATTTTAGGATTTGATGTCTATTTTAGGATTTTAATAGGTCAATACTTAATTAAATATTTATAGTGACATCGACGATCATTGTGTGACCTAATAGAAACAAAATGTGAATAAAAATAACTCAAATACCTCACAAAAATCAAGGAGGTTTTTGTTAGTGTGGAATCATGTCCCCTTGCATCGAACACAACACACCCCTCGAATGGACTCATGTGTGAGTGGGGCATTCGGTGTGATTGCACAACATGGGACCATATCTCAAGTTGTGGGACTTTTAGACTTGAGATGGCCCTCTGGAGAAATCTGAATTCTTCTTCCTAAACTACCTGCCACAAGCTACTCTAGTGTAGGAAAACTATCTAATCCTAATCTAACCATTCTAAGGAAAAAAAGAGACAGTGAAAGAGAGCCTACACTAAGCGGTGATACACCAGAAAATGAAGTGGCTAATCATAAATCCAAATGCCTAAAGTGGAGAGAGGTGAGCAGAGGATAGGGTGGACAAGGTGCACCACAGACCAGAGATAGATTCACACAAAACACCACTTCAAAACCCATTAAACATAGCTCTCAGAACCTGTAATAGACATCAGAGTATGCACATTATACCATGTAATGACAAGAGTAAAGAAGAGAATATAAAATAAGTAAAGGATGGAAAAGATGCATCACAAAATAGATTTTATTTCTCCATAAGTCACACCATCATCAGTGGGCAAGAGGCAAGAAAATTTCATTACAAAGAAAAGAAAGGAGACTTAGACTCCACATTCTACCCTAAGGAAGAAAGAGAGGGGGTGGGGTAGAAGAGAAACAATGACCAACAACTTGGAATATGCCCCTCCTTTACAATATATAGAAGAAAGAGAGAAGGAGAGAGGGAATAATTTGAATCCTGCTTCAACTACCCATGTAATACATGAATCCACCTACTCTAACCACTCTAAGAAGCATTGGAATCACCTATAACAATGATGGGCTTTACTACAAAACCCATGCCCCCATGTGTTATTCCTTATTGGACAAAAAAGAGGCCCATTCTTTATCATGGTGGCATGTGAAAGACTGACGACTGGAAAGTGGCGAGCTAAAAATTAACGGAGGGTAGGTGAGTTCACAGTTGCATCGAGAGCTTTCCAAAAAGTCCCTTCCCGCTCAAATCTAGGATTCCAAGAAAGAAGATATGGTTTTCTAAAGATTCTGTGTTAAGACTGTGTGAAAATCAAAAACATGTAATCTTTACGAAGTGGATCCGCAGTGGGCCTCGAAGATATAAACTCATGCAGCCCAAATTTCACTTTTCCACAAAAACCTCCTCGAGTCCACAATTGAAATTTGCCATTTGCAAAAGTTACAAAATTTCCAAAGTTTCCCCAATGACCCACCTCGACGCTTGGCCCGAGACATGACCATGTGTCCAATTGCAAGCATTAGGCATTTTTCTTCGCTTGGTGTAAAGAGCCTCCACGGCTCAATGGGCCCATAATTAAAATTGTGCCTTTGGGTGAGAAAGGCAAAAATGCCAAAATATCTCCCGCCACCCCACCAGCTTCGCAACTTGCTCATTTGGTGAAAAGTCCTCCTTGGGTCCACCGCCCACTTTGACTTGAACATGGCCATGTGTTGAGCTTGTGCTCGCTTGGGAACCACCTCCGAATTTCAACCTTGAATATGCACCGAGCTGACGCATGGAGTCTTCCATGAGATCTTATTTACTTAGCTTGATTAACACCGCAAGTGAATGTTGGGGTGGGTGGGACCCTCGTAGTTGGCCCCTTAATTTGTGACAGTGGGGGACACATGGTATCATCCATTTACTTTTCTCTATTCTTTTGTGTTTTAGCTAAGTCCCTTTGTTTGGTGGGGCCATATATCTGACCCTGGACACGTGGAGGCTCGGCGCCGACTTGGGAACTACCCCCAGAGTTGATATTTGAAGTTGCGCCAAGTCGACACATGGCACATCCTGCTAGCCTACCTCTTTTAGACTTTTTAATGGTCGATTCTACCCTTTTGGGTTCTAGACTAGTGGAAGGCCCGCACTTGTTTGGGACTTCCCTTTGATCTCGATCCCCTAAAAGAGCACCAATGAAACACGTGGAGGCCTCCACTAGTTCCTTTATACTTCACCGATTTGGGCTCATTTCCCATTTGACTTCTGTTGGACCCTAGACATGTGGAGAGTCTCGCACTATTTTGGAGACCCCGTTTGGACCCGACCTCTAGAGGTGTGCCTATCGATACATGGAAGCTTCCTCCTGACCCGATACTTTTCAACTACCAACTTTGTCTCCTTTAGGTCATAGACATGTGGCGGGATGGCGCATGTTTGGAGACTCCCTCCATATTTTGCTTTTGAATTTGTGCCAAGATGACCCGTGGAGGCCTCCTCGTTGGTTCTCGACTTTTCAATGGCCGTTATGTCCCCTTTTAGACTTGGAACATGTGGAGGCTTCGCGTTGATTTGGGGTCTACGTACTATTGTGCCTTTTTGAATTGTGTCAAGTTAACATATGGCTCCCTCCCATAAGTTTTTTTCTCAGCCTCAAGTCAACCCGTATGCGGCGAAGTCTGAAAACTTCAAGTCTTTCTCCATTTTCTTCCCGCTGAGAGAGGCTGGTTTCCTTTGACGTTGTTTGATCCTTCGCCGACCCTACCCTTCATCAGAGTCCCACAGGGGGAAATTACTTAACAATTTGGTGACTCAAGCAGGTACATCTGTGGTGCTAGTTGAAGAGACCAAAGGGCCTTATTGCATCCATTAGGCATGGAGTCACAAATGATAGCCAAGAAAAGCACCAACCCTTTTCTTAAAATGGACTCCCGATTGCTAAGGGGCTTGGTGACCCCGAGCTTGCCCCCAATGTCTCTGCACTCTCGATTTTCATAATAAATCTTGAAATAAGGTTTCGAGAGTAGAAAATTGTTTGGCCCGGGGCTTCCTTGTTCCCTGAAATGGACTGTTACAATATTCACCCGGAGGCACATTGAACTACTCAATGATACAACCCGGAGCAACAAAACACAACACGCTAGGTACAAAATCCGCAAATCATACATTTCTCAAGTGAGATATGCAAAGTGTTTGAGAGAACTTGTTCGCTAAAAACAAACCTACTCCTACTCCTATAATAACCCTAACAAAGAAAAGCTAAACAAAGCCTACGCCATGTAGGAGAAATAGCTTCCTTTTTCAAGAAGGGCAACCATGCAAATGATTTAACACTAAATATGACCGCTATATGAGTGAAATACCTCTTTTAGCTGCTTTGTATCTGGATTCAAGAGGAATTACAACTAATTCTTGGTACTTTGAGGTTTCAGCCTTCATGCCCTTCAAAGTGGGCATGACTGGTTTTGGCTTCTCCTTGGCTCCAATGAAGAAAAGTACTTGATAGGCATGTACAGCCTACTGGGTCATTTGAATATGCCCATTGCTCTAAATTTCAACTCCAAGAATGGATTCCTCCTACGAACTTCTTGGGTGGATGGTGTTGGAGAAATGTGAGAGATGGGATCCTCGTGCTCTTTTCCTTCCTCCTCCTAAGAAGATCATGGAAGACGAGGATCCTCCAACCTTGGTTCAAGATGGCCATCGTGGAGTGCAGGCTATTGTCCTTGAAGGCTCTCCTTCATGGAAAAAGGCTCATGTGTTTGGAAGATGGATGATGGAGGAGAAAATGACATGATCTCCTCAGGATCCTCTCTATCAAAGCAATCCTCCAAGTCAGACAAATAATCTTCCTCCTTGTTGTCCTGTTGTATGTGCTCAACCTCCTCCATGGTGTCCTCCTGATCTGACACTTGCTCACCATGGTTCCCCTCTTCTTCAAACGTGAAGTTTGAAAGCTCAAACTCCTCTTCAACATTAGGGCTTGAAGGGGATGAATTGGGGGAAGAACTGAAGGTTCTTCTATGGCCTGCTCCACACTTGGAGCCTATGAAATTGCATGGTTCTCCTCCACATCCGGAATGTACTCCTCTTCTTTTGGATTTGGAGTAGCCCCTTCTTCCCATGCTTGTGTTGTAGCTGAAGCTTCCACCACTTGTGGCTTGACCTTAGCCTCCTCCATAGGCTTAACCAACAAGGGAATCTTTGTACCCCCAAATCTGAGAGCCCAACTTGCCAAGCTTCTGATCATTTCTTCTTTGGCTAGCTTCTTCTTATTTTCTCTCCTTGACTGGTTTTTGGAGTCTCTCCCTGACATGGACCCGGGAGAGTAGGAGGAGTGGTGGGTGAGGTCTTCACTAGTTGTTGCTTTGTCTGTGGTGGAGGGGAAGGTACTACTTTTGGCTCTTGTGGAGGGGAATTGGATTTGGAAGGGAAAAGGGCAGAGAAATTAAGATGAGATGGAAGACTAGGGGATGGAGAAGGGAAATCAAAAACTTGGGGCAGCAGCAGATGGGAAGCTTGGAAATTGAAGCTCAAGTTGAGATGGTGCTACTTGAGGAATGGAGAGGAAATCACTAGATGATGGTGTAGGAATTACCCATTGACAAGGTTGTATTACACTTTTTTTGTAGGCCTCTATCTCCTCAGCCCACCACACAAGTTGGGGCATCATCTCAATCATGAAGCCAAGCTTCTCCTGTGGGCTATAGTGTCTTGGAAAAGGGTCGACCCATGGACAAGGTGCCCTACAACCAATCCTGAATGCTTTCATCTATGTTGTAGCCCTTGAATGCACCATGCATGCCTCCAATTTTTTAATCTTCTCTTGTGAATCAGCATTCTCCATGTAGTTGATTTCACTGCATGCATATCCCTCTTGGCAAGTTCCATAGCCGAACTGATCCTAGTACTGCTCATAGGGGTAGCCATAGTGATTCTGAATCTGATCATAATGTTGATCTGGAGGATTCGTGAAATATATTGGAGGTGGACTACACTGTTGCTGCAAGTGTGAATTCTAAGATGGGAATGAAGTCATGATTGCACAACTTCATGGAATGGGAGAAAATGAAATATGTGGAAGGAAAATGGATGGAAGGTCTGAAACTTCAGAGAGTGAGTTTTGACTAGATGGAGTCGCCATATGTGTTTTGCATGTGCCTCAAAAGGTTGAATCTCACCAAGAACATATCAAATTGATGAAATGAAATGGTAAGGTGATTCAAACCTATCCCACCAGATGTGCCATAATTGTTAGTGCCGAATCACAACACCCCCAAATGGACTCATGTGTGAGTGGGGTATTATGTGTGATTGCACAATATGGGACCATCTCTCAAGCTATGGGACTTGCAGACTTGAGATGGCCCTCTGAGAAAGTTGGCTTCTTCTTCCTAAACTACATGCCACAAGCTACTCTAGTGCAGAAAAACTATCTAATCCTAATCTAACCATTCCAAGGAACCAGAGAGAGAGATTGTGTGTGTGTGTGAAAGAGAGCCTACACTAAGTGGTGATACACCAGAAAAGGAAGTGGCTGATCATAAATCCAACTGCCTGAAGTGGAGAGAGGTGAGCAAAGGAGAGGGTGGACAAGGTGCACCATAGACCAAAGATAGATTCACACAGAACACCACTTCAAAACCCATTAAACACAACTCCCATAACCTACAATAGACATCAGAGTATGCATAGTATACCCTGCAACAACAAGAGGCAAGAAGAGACAATAAAATAAGTAAAGGATGGACAAGATGCATCACAAAATGGATTTTATTGCTCCATAAGTCACACAATACATCATCAGTGGGAAAGAGGTAAGAAAATATCATTACAAAGCCAAGAAAAGAGGCTTAGACTCCACATTCTACCCTAAGGAAGAAAGAGAGAGGGGGGTGTGACAGAAGAGAAACAATGACCAACAACTTGGAATATACCCCTCCTTTACAATATATAGAAGAAAGAGAGAAGGAGAGAGGGAATAATTTGAATCCTGCTTCAACCACCCCTGTAATGCATTGAATCCACCTACTTCAACCACTCCAAGAAGCATTGGAATCCACCTATAACAATGATGAGCTTTACTACAAAACCCACGCCCCCATGTGTTATTCCTTGCTGGACAAGAAAAGAGGCCCATTCTTCATCATGGTGGCAGGTGGGAGACTTGACAGCCTCAAAAGCAGGGGGATAAAACATTAATGGGGGCAAGTGAGTAGCAGTGTTTGAGCTTTCCAAAAAGTCCCTTCCCGCTCAAATCTGGGCTTCAAGTCAAAAGATATGGTCGTCTGAAGATTATGCATTAAGACTGTGAAAATGGAAAACATGTAATCAAGTAGCCAAAGCGGATCCATGGGCCCGAAGATACAAACCGTGCCTTTTCCGAAAGGACAAAAATCACAAAACCTCCTATAGCCCCACAAGCCTCCAATTTCACTTTTCCCAAAAGCCTCCTCCTAGTCCACAATTGAAATTGTGGCATTTGCAAAAGTTGCAAAATTTCCAAAGTTTCCCCGACAACCCTCCTTCCCTACATGTTTTGAGACATGGCCACATGTCCATTCAAACATAGGCATTAGGCATTTTTCTTCATTTGGCATAAAGAGCCTTCGCAGGTCATGGGCCCGTAATTGAAATTGTGTCTTGGGGTTAGAAAGGAAAAATGCCAAAATATCTCCCACCACTTTGCCGGTCCTCAGAACTTGCTCATTTAGTGAAAATTCCTTCTCGGGTCCATCAACCCGTTTCACTCGAAGATGGCCACATGTTGAGCCTAATTCTTGTTTGGGAACCACCTCCAAATTTTAACCTTGAAGATGCACTGAGCCGACTTGTGGACACTTCACGCAGGATCTTCTTTACTTAGCTAATTCAACGCACCTCGAGTAAATGTTGCCTTTACAGTGGGACCTTGTAGCCATCCCTTAATTTGTGATAGCGGAACACGTGGTCTCATATGTGGCTTTTCTCTATTATTTTGTGTTTCGACAAAGTCCCTTTGTTTGGTGGGGCCATATCCGACCCGGACATGTGGAGGCTCACCGCTTGTTTGGGAACTACCCTCAGATTTGATCTTTGAAGTTACACCGACTCGACACAAGGCACCTCCCGCTAGCCCGCCTCTTTTAGACTTTTCAACATCTAATCTCTTTCTTTTTCTTGACACGTGGAAGGCCCACACTTGTTTGGGACTTCCCTTCGATCTCGACCCCGAAAGAGCGCCGATGAAACATGTGGAGTCCTTTCGGTTCCTTTATACTTAACTAATTTGGGTGCATCGCCCATTTGATTTCTGGATCCTATACATGTGGAGAATCTACACTAATTTGGAAACCTTGTTTGGACATGACCTCTAGAGGTGCGCCTATACTCTCGACACGTAGAAGACCCAAGACTTTTCAACTTCTGACTCGTCTCCTTTGGGTCATGACACATGGCAAGTCAGGTGAACATTTGGAGACTCCCTCCAGCATTTTACTTTTGATGTTGTGCCAAGATGACGCTAAAAATGGAGGCCTCCGCATGTTCCTACTTTTCAATGCCCGGTTTTGTCCCCTTTTCGAGACTTAGAACAGTGGCAGCTTCACACTCATTTGGGGTCTCTATATCGATGTGCCTTTTAGAATCGTCATCAAGTTGACATGTGGCTCCCCTCCCCGCGATTCATTTTTCTCGGCCCCGAATCAACCCAGTATGCGGCGAAGTTTCAAAACTTGACTCTTTCTCTTTTTTCTTTCCTATTAATCCTTCTCAACCCCCAAGAGATTTCTTTGACATTACTCTCTTTCTTTGTAGGTCCAACCTTGAGAAACCTTACTCTCTTTCCCTGCTTCTCATAGAATGTAGTCCCGCGTAACTTCAAACATGTTTCTTGATCCTTCGCCAACCCTACTTCTTCTGTTATAAAGTCCACCGAAAACCGACTATTGGATTTGAAATGTGGGCTCGCAATATTGAGTCGACCCTTTGATTATCTCTTGTGCAATGGTGGTGTTTGATCAATTTTTCCCAGGGGAAAAATTGGATAACAACTTTTGAATATTTTTATAGACGTGGGTGCTTAGAAATAGGCTTAGGGCACCCACGAGCACCCCTTTCCCTCTCCAAGCACCCTAGTCTAGAAATATCGTCATCTTGCACACTTTTCTTAGGCTCGCTTGATTCTTTTCCATCTCTCGAATGTTCATCTATTCAAGGCTCATCAGAACAATTCAATAAAAATCACCAAAGAAACAACTAAGTTATCTTACTTGTTCTTTGCAAGACTTAGGGTTTTTCATATTTTGGCTTAGTTTACTTGGTTAAATTTATGTACTTTTTTTTTTTATTATTTACTTATTTAATAATAAACAAATTAGACATATATTATGCATATTTTTCTTAATCAATAGATACAAATTTTATCTTACGGTGTTAGCATAAAAATGCTAATTTTTATTTCTCAAAATTTCTTCAAATTCCCATCATTTGTTACATAGTTTTCTTGATGTAATCAGCCAAATTAACGATCTATAAACTTCCATGATTTTGAACCAAGAGACTTAACAAAAACTAGAATTAATATATAAAACAATGACAATTATGAGGACATGAAGCGGTATTGAAAGGATTGAGATTCAAGGCAACAAAAATGATGCAAATGTTAAAATTGATAATGATATAAAGAATTCAAAACCAAGACAACTTGCAAACTAAATTTTGTGTATGGACAAAAATAACTTGATAAAATAAATTAAATGTTGAATTATGAAATCCTTAACAATACCACCTAAAAAAATGGTGTGATAGTAAGAGAATATAATGCAAATAATTTGATAAGAGTTTTAATTGAGGATTTTGGAACCATGATCACTCGAGAAGTCTATCAAGTATTAACAAACCTAATAAACCAACAAAGTTTTTGAGTCAAATTGAATAAATTGTTCCGATTAAGGATAAAATAACTAATCGCAACAAGAGACCATGAATAATTACAAAGATAAATTGATATAATGGTGATGATGATGATATCAAGAACATTGTTGTGTTCAAATGATTTTTCATCATGACCACGTGGAAAATAATACTTGTAAATATAAGTTAAACAGTTTAATAATTAAGTTATAAAATGAGAATTTTATAATCATGATTGTTTAGGAAGTGAATTAATATTACCCAAATTAGTGATGAATGATACAGAACTAAAAGATAATTAATGAACAAAACCAGAGACTAATAATAAAAACAATGACAATTATGGAACATGAAGCAAAATTGAAAGGGTTGAAATCAAAGGCAACATACAAACAAATTATACTAATGTTTGAATCGGTAATTACAGAGGACTAAAAATCAAGATAATTGGCCAACCAAATTTTGTGTTACAGACCAAAATAATTTGGTAATTTTAAATTTTTTTGGATTTGTGGATTTTGGAACCATAATCACTCAAGTAGTCAATTAATGGATCATATGGAATTGACGGATTTTAGAACCAAAATAAAGTCAACCGAATCGGCAAGGGATAACATAACTAATAATAGAAAACCACAACCATTTACACAGACGTCAGATTATAATGATGATGATAATAAGAACTATGAAAGGATTCTTAATGGATGAAACTTGAAACCAATTCTCGTGAATACAACTAAACTAATTTGATAATTATGTGAAAATATAAGCATTTTTTAATCTTGATTCTTCAACCAGTCATTTATATTAATTAATTAGCCATGATCTGAAACTGAAAATATTTTTAACTAAGAGACTACACAAAAACAGAGAATTTTAAAAACAATGACAATCCTTAAACATAAAGCAGAACAGAAAGGGAACAAATCCAAGGAAAGATATAAATACATTATACTATTGTTAAAATAGACAATGATACAGTGGATTCAAAACTAAGACAAATTACAAACCAAATTTTGTTACAAATGAATATAATTTGATGATAAAAATTAAAATGTGGAATTATAAGGATTTTTAAACAACAATCATTCACACTTTCTAACAATACTAATGGTGTAGTGAGTATCTGTGCAGACGCATCCAAAGCTTTTTCTAGTGGGTTGCCAATGCTTGGCATATAAAACCATATCAAAGAATTTTTTTAAGGGGGTGAAATGGATACATGCAAAATAGGATGTGAATAATGAGAAGGAAAACAAACAGACTTTGGTGTGTGATTTGTGTCGAATTGATCTATTAGAGCTGCGAGGAGGGGCGTTGGCGGATGTGGAAGTATGTGAAGTAGTTGCTGCATTGGAAGTGGAGACGAAATGGGCTCGTTAAGTATTGGGCCTGGGATGCCTAAATGCAAGAGCAGCGGCCTCCGCTTATTGTCTCTCTCAACGTTTGGCAGCAGGAATCTAGGTGCATTTTACATAAGTTAAACAATCGAGGTTCCTGCCACTTTCATTTTACATGAGTTAAGTAATCAAAACCTCGTCTTTTACAAAAATTTCTGACAGTTCATGTGAATGCAAGCTTTCTTGGCTTGGTTGCGGCAGTCCTGACAAGTGGTGGAGTTTGAACTCGAATTGGCGTTGGACATGCCCACCACTAATTAGGGATTTTCCTTCTTATTTTTATTATCCTTGCTCAATTATAACTGATACGAAAATTTACAGCTACTGCACGCCACTCTGTAGCATAGATTTCAATGACATGCATTTGGGATGTCATTATTTCTTTTCTTTAGAATCCTCGCCCCTTAGATATCTCATGTGTTGTTGTTACCACACCTATATTTTGCCATGATCGACTACACAGTCTTCATCTCTATGAAGTGCATTGGCGAGAATAGACAGAGGAATGCTTTGGCGTGGTGAACAACGTGATCGTGATTAGCCCTAGCCGTGTAGGTCACAAACCTTCCTCCTCCTCCACCAACTTGATGAATAACAAAGCTGCAGGGACCATCCTCATGTTGTTGTTGCCTCCTTGACCATAAAGACTCACAAAATCCTCATTTCTTTGTGTTATCCGCAAAATTGAAAAGGGCAATTTTCAAGTAACCATATCAAAAATTCCATTTTGGTCCCCAAAAGAAGTCTAGATAGCATCCAAAATGGCCTAAAACCACCCTTAAAATCAAAACTTAGCCACAAGGGCAAGAATTCTTTCAACATCAAGGAATTTGTGCCCACTTAGCAAAAACTAAGGTGCAGAAAGTGTTATGTTGACATGTCAAAATGAGCACCACTAAGAAAGTCCTAAGATGTAGAAAATGTTGTGTTAACATCCTTAGAAACATGCCCACTCCTGAGTCCTTTGGCATGGGAAATGGTGTGTTGACACCATGAAATATGCACTTAAGGCACTGAAAACATCATGTCGACATCTATAAGGCTATGCTAAGGTGCACTTTTTGTCGTGTCGACACTCCCAAAGGTGCGCCAAAGAAATTTGGTGAAATAATAAATGTTGATTTTTCTATATATGGCCTTGACACCTGTCATTTTCACAATTTGAAAATTGAAAAAAGTGTTTTCTCTGCGCCTGTCAGCCATCCTTGTCACCCCCGCATGCCATTTTTGAGCTTGTGGACCCCAACGTCATCCTTCATCCTTTATAAATCCGGTAAGTGGCTTCTACCATCCTTGCTTGTTGTTGTGGTTTTTATTTTTGGTTGTGTTAGGTTTTAGGGTTGTTAAAAAGGATTAAATCTAAAAAGAAGAACTTAACAATCTATAACCATGCTCTCCTTCCAGATTTGCAATGGAAGGCCTTTTCGAAGAAACCCAAGGCCTTTTTTTCCTTATTATCTTGTTGAGACCCTCTCTTTACCATTTGAACAAACCAAAAGAGAGAAGAAATCAAAGAAATCTCAAAAATCAAGCAAATCCTTGGCGCACTATCTTTCCATGTTGCATCTCCCATAGTGCGCCTTAGCACACTATCCTTTCTTGCAACATGAACCTAATTTCTCCAGCTTTTAAAAACACTTAAAACTTTTGTAGGGCATAGGCGCATCTTGCACAACATTGGATGTTGTGTTTGAATCCGCACAAGCATTTTCCTTAGCGCATTGATTTCCTTTACAACATCTTCGAGATTACGCCTTTGGCACACTTAAAACCCATGCAACACAATTCTTTTGCCCAAGTAAAGTAGTTTTTCACTAAGGCGCAAGCGCATTTCCGTTAACATCAACATGACATGTTGCATGTTGTGAACCTACGCCCTGCGCTTTACCCTTTGGTGCCTAGAATTTAGTGTCAACACCTGTAAAACCGTGCCCCTTCTAGTGAGCGCAAATTTCTCCTATAAACACTGGCGCACCTTTTACATGTTGACATCTCCAAAAGTGTGCCCAACAATAAAAGGCTTCTACAACATGCTGTGAACCTACGCCTTGCACCCTAAGCCTTATAATTGCTCGTTCTTCTTTCTACAAGCTTTCATTATGAATAACATGACAGTTGACATGGCTCTTCTGTGTTGGACCTCCTTGATCTTTCTTGCAGAGCAACATCAGCCATCCTTGAGCTCACACATGTCTTCGTCAAGCAAGAAACCAACAAAGTCTAAAGGTAAAGCAAAGCAGTCGGAACAAGAGATGAAGTACAAATATCGAAAGTCAGGATGCCTGACTCATATGCTGAGAGTGACCTCGACATTAGAGACTCTGAGCTGGGGCATATTGATATGGATGACTTTTGGGCAAGGACCAACTAGGCAACTAGTGGCCCATGGATGAACAAACTAGTGGGCAGTGGATTGCACTTCAGTAGCTGGGCTACCAGTAAGTGTTGTAAACAATGAGTTCATCATGTTGGTGGCTCAATGCTATAACAAGGACACTAGATGTGTCGAAGATAAGGAAGGAAATATGATCATCGACCTCATAGCCCATCACTTTGAACTGACCCTGGGCATTCCTCATCACAGGCAATATCTCGCCATAAGTCTAGAAGACTGTAAGAAAGCATGGGACGACAATGAAGATAAATGCATGCAAATGATGAATGAAATTTATCGAAAAACAAGAAGCCGGTGAGCAGATGGCCACAGACCATCCACCATAGTGACTTCAATGAGGAATTGAGTGATACAATCACCTTCCTGAATAGAGTATTTGGGATTCCTGATGCCCATTATTTCCACAAATGGATGCTGAGGTACCTAGAGACCATGAGCAAGAATACACCTGATCAACATTTTGGCTGGGGTGAAATCATCAGTGACACCATCTCCCAGCAGCTTCAATAGGTCCTAACAACTAGGAAGTTCTATATGAATTCCTATGTTGTATATGCAAGCATTTAAAGAGATTTCACAGCTAAGCTCAAAATGGGGTATGGCCCCAGGTCAAAATATATGAATTCTACCCAGAGCTCAAGCTCGAGGCCAAGCATCTCCCAATTCTCCAAGATTAATGATGCCTTTTTCTATGAGGTAATCTGCTTACTGAGGCCGAATATGAGACATAGTCAAACCAACCCAAGCGTGATTTCTGTCACAAAGAAATGGGGAGCATTGTTCACACAATTCCCCACATTCACATATCTCAGAGCAGTGAATTTTGAGGGTGAACCGACAAAGCTACCAAGGTATGCAGGGCCCAAGCTGATCCTCTTGGAGTTGTCAAGGCAACTGATCACTTACCATGAGAAGTGCATGAAGAGAAAGAAAGGAGGAACTCCATTCCCCCTTACAGTTGGCCGATACACCTACACCACACTTGCCAAAGCATGGGAGATGTATGCTGAGCTGGAATTGCTAAATTTGAAGCACAACTTCCCAACAAGGCCCACCTTCGATTGCCGAGTTGCCTCCCAAGGGAAAAATTGATCCCATCCATGTTCCTGAGATCGAGGACATCTACATCGACCTGACACATGAAATAGACATCAGGTGAAAGGATCACTCCCGGATGGCTCTGGAAGAGATCATCCATTATGGCGTAGCCATCATTCCAAAGGGATTCCAAGAGACTGATCAAGAAATTGATCAGGTTTACCTTGACACGAGATGGGGATGATTGGCGTTCACAGAGGTCAACAGAGCAAGGCACCGAAGACCATTCAAGAAAGGGTTAAACCCATGTTGCAGCGTGCACCAAACATTGGTGCAAACAGAATGGTCTCACCTACCTCAGAGTAGATTTCACTACTTCTCCTTTAGGTAGAGCACCTCCAAGACCGGCCTAGGCACCGAAAGGAAAAGGAAAGGACAAGGAGGGAGAACCAAGCAAACAGGAAGAAACTCCTGAAATCCCTCCTACTACTTCTAAGAAGCAAGTGGTCGACTTGGTGTCTCCAAGTAAAGAAGAAGAGACCACCGAAGTTTCAATGGATACATCCACTCAAGATGTTATCACAGCTATAACTACTGAGGTACCCACCATTCCTTCTTCCGCTCCTTCCCTCCTCCTGTCATTGAAGCATCTATTCCTATGGATGTGTCTTCTTCTCTCCCTTCCTCCCTTCCATCTCCCACCTCTTCCATCTTCTCCTCTCTCGCGGATCTATCACCTAGTGTTCCCTCCATCCAATTATAGATCCCTTCTATCTCCATGTCATTTTCTCCCCATGTAGTAACTCCAGGCCCCACAAGCAGTAGCGCATTGGACTCCTTGTCGATGCCACCACCAAGTGTTTCAACATTCTTCCCTATGGCCTCTACAGTTGCTTCCCCTTTCACTCCCATTTCTTCCTCTATTCCCTCTACTCCCACTCCCATAAGTCCCTAGCTAGATTTCTAACCATCTGAGCCAGCATAAGAGAAAGGTTCCCATCGCACCCATGGACTTCTCCGTCATTCTGAAGAAGGGACCCAAGAAGTAGAAAGTGATAACTTGCTTTTCTAAGAGCACTTCGGGGGAGAGAGTCATGGAGATTGCATACCGGATCCCACCAAGGAAAAGAAGGATCTGTCTCCCACAGACTTCACAGTGACTCAAGTCACAATGGGAACCTCGTCTAAAAGCCTACAAGGAGAGGCCTTGTCTGCAGTAGATGCTCTTTTTCAAGAAGCAAAAGAAACTTCAAGAAGAAAAAGAGGAGAAGAGAATACTCAAGGAACAAAACAAATAAATCTTCTCCAAGCATTAGAGTGAAAGAATGGGCAATGCTCTCTCCAGGGTGATCAAGCAAATAAGGAGCTACCAGCCGAGCCTCTCAAGTTCTCGAGGGTTAGGACAAAATAAATGAATATGCTAAGATTGATCATCGAACAAGGCATGGCACTATTCGATCAAATGGATAGAGGAAATCCTCAGAGATAGTGAGGAAATTATTAAGAAATTCACTCTAGGGATGCTGAATCTCTCACCTTGAGGGAAGATATTGATTCAAGCTAAAATAAGGAGCTACATTCTTGATCGAAGCATGTGAGGAATATGTCGAGGTTACTGACAAGGCAATAGAAACTTTCGAAGTCATTGATCAGGTTCCCTCTCCGAGGAGTCGACAATGTCATATGTCGGGTGCAACATGAAACTTTCCAAGCAATGGCTAATTGTCACATCGCCTCCCGATCGTGACGACCTATTTGAAGGTGATGAGGGGCGTATGTTCATCGATCACCCATGGGCACATAACAAAGCTCTCCAAAGTCAATTGCATCGGATTAT
This sequence comes from Taxus wallichiana var. yunnanensis, assembly GCA_018340775.1. Classification (NCBI taxonomy): domain Eukaryota; kingdom Viridiplantae; phylum Streptophyta; class Pinopsida; order Cupressales; family Taxaceae; genus Taxus; species Taxus wallichiana. Next base: position 993,063,054 of record CM031239.1, read on the forward strand.
TGGGTCGATCAAATGGAATATATCTTGGAGAGGATGGATAAAATCAAGGATGAAGAAAAACTTTGTGATGCACGATACAACATGAGCAATATATGCGCATGAGATCTTACAAAGATGTCTCTATTTTGTGGATGCATTTCTATTAGTGAATCGTTCACCTTGCGCAAGAGGGAAGAAAACAATACATTTCAGCACTTCAAAGCTATAGTCCACTCAAGGTTTGGCACTAGAGGTCACTTTACCGAGAGTCAATCAATAAAACTCTCTGGCTTGCCATGATTTCATTGGATTCTTGATCGAAGCATGTGAGGAATATGTAAAAATGGGGTTACCCGACAAGCTTAAGAATGAAAAAAGAAACTTGCAAAGTCATTGTGCAACCATTTCAAAGGTCCATATCATAATCAACTTCAAGAATATTCTCAATGATCAGCAAGTTTATGGAATATCGAGAGGAGAAAATGTCACATCGAAACCTCCCGATCAGAAGCAAGACACTAAATTTAAGCAAAGAGATGATGAGGAGTAGTTTCTCCTCTTGTGTACTCTTTGATCATTTTTGTAAGAATATTTAAAAGTATGTTGGAAAAAAGCATTTATAGATGACATCATCCATGTTGCACCATGGGATGTTGCCATCTTAAAAACTTGCCCAAAGTCAACTTTTTGACTTTTTAGATTTCCACACGTAGATATTTTGTAAATAGTGGTTGGTTTATTTTTGTCAATTCTTTCATCTCTCCTTCTATAAATACTGCAAGCTATATACTTGTTGTATTTCCAAGTGGATATCTTTTGTGAATGAAAAGAGAAGTGTCAAAAGAGAGAAAAACCCTCTTGTGTTTTCTTATGTGAGAAATATTAATACATATGCTCAAACTTTGTGCTCAATATATATGTTATCTATAAATCATGATAATGATCTTTCTTAAAGTTAGATCTATGTTTTTAGTAATTATTGTTGGATTCATTTCTATTAGAAGTCATATGATATTTTCATATTTATTTTTATTGCTTTATTTGTTTATGCAAGTAAGTTTGGCTCTATTTACTACCAGCCCTTGAAAGCATAAGCCTTACTATACAGTACATGATTATTTCTTTCGTCTTTGAATTCTTTTCTTTTCTTCCTTTGGGATCTACTCTCCTCCGCTCCTTCCATCCTATTTTCTGTCCACCCGAAATGCTTGATCTCGTATTTGGAACTACCTCTCTTGGGATGAGATCCCAAAAGTTTTCCCCTAAAAAGTTAGAATAGTGAAGATTTGCACAAATTCTCGCTTGATGGATTAGCGAATAAATCCTCCGCTTTGTAAAAACAACTTTCATGGAAGCTCCACGTAGGTCTCAAAGAGGGCTATGCCATTTAAGAGGCACCAATTTGTTGGCTTGTTTTCCCCACGATCGCCTAATCCTAAATTAAATGATTTTCAAATTGCTCTTAACAATAACAACACTTTGTCCCGATGAATTCCGTTTTGCCAAGAAGCACATCAATTCCACCGAATGATTTTTTTGTTAAATTTGATGTTTTTTCTATATAACCATGTTTATTGGGAAGTGATTTAAATTTTTTGAACTATGTATTATTAGATAAAAATGGGGTCTTATCATTTGTAGAAGATAGAGACAAGAACAATGTTCATAAATAAAAGTTACAATACAAAAGCAAGTCGCAGGGGAAATTCATAATGGAGAGGAAGATGACAGAAATATATGCATAGTTGGTCATGAAAACAGAAAAGTAAGATTTTTTGGAATGGTTTTTTTTTATCAAAACTATAGTAACACAAGAAGCAAAAATAAAACAATATTTCTAAACAAAGGGGTTCAAGAATATTCTCACACTCATGAAAAAATGATGAAAAACTTTAGGAAACACATTGTATATATTACACATGGGAAATTGTTATTGATGAGGAGAAAAATGGTAATAGTCTTGGTGGAAACCATATAATTGCCTCCGATAGTATAATAAACTAAACATCAAACCCTAATATGAACCATGTTATGATTCCGGAAGGGTTTAATTTGACGATCACTATGCCTATTAAACAATATTTAAGTGACTTGTTGTGTATGGAAAATTTCAAATCTTGTTTCTCCTGAAGGTAAAAATACAAAATAATGTTGTTTTTACATTATTTATAAGATTTATAAAAGATTATTCTATATATATTTAACTATTTTTAATATGTTGTGTGTGTGTCATCGTGTGTATGTAGAGAGAGAGAGAGAGAGAGAGAGAGAGAGAGAGAGAGAGAGAGAGAGAAGAAATGGGCTTAAATGGATTGAAAAAGACACTTTCTTAACTTTGTGGAAAAGGGATAGATAAAAGCAACTACACTACAATTTTGTCCGCATATGCCCACTTTTGCGAGGAAAAAATACAATTATTAGGTGGCTCTTGATGAGAACTAAATAAGTTGAACAAGACTTTTCAGGAGGAAAATGTGGACATTACAATTATTGGGTTGGCTCTTGATGAAACAATAGGAAACTTACATGTATGGGGAGGGGCTTTCAATCATCTTATGCATGAAGTTAAAGAGGAAGGTATTGTAATTGATACACATTTACATATTTGCTTTACAAAATGAAAATAAAAAATGCTTATTTGCACGGTGAGTTGTAAGGAACTAAAAATGTTGACCTACCGATTTTTGAATGAACGATTTATTACTTTTTCCCTTCCATATAATTGGAAACATGGAAATAAGAAACCAACAATTTGGATCACACTTTAATGTTAATGTGTGTGTGTGTGTGTGTGTGTGTGTGTGTGTGTGTATGACAATCATCCTTAAAATCATGGAAAACGTCTAAACAGACGTCAAATTTAACAAAACATCATCAAGGATATTTAATGATTCCATGTTCAAATCTTTAAATGGAAGTCCGTGCAATTGGGATGAAAACTATATAAGTCATCAAGAAGCGACATTCCAAATTTACTAGAACCTTAAATTTCTAATTCAAGAAACCTCTTCAAACTTGAGACTTTTCAATTTCTTAATAATACATTAAAAAACATGTTAATGTGAAGGTCAAAACAAGAGACAATCTAGAAGGTCAAATATACGTGATAAGAAATTTTTCCTCTTAGTTTAAAGATTTAATTTTAAATATATTTTATCACTATCCGAAACAGTTATTTTTAGCAGAAACCACTAAGCCTTAAATTTCTTTTGACAAGTTGAGCGGACATTTAAGAAACGTGTTCAAACTTGAGACTTAAATTTTTCGGACATTTAAGATGCAAACTTGGAAGCCATAATTTCTAAGTTTAGCGGAATCTGCAGCGAATACATCTGGAAGGTCAAAGCAAGAGACAATCTAGAGAGTCAAACCACGTGAATAGAAACCCTCTTAAAAGACTTTCACATTATCCGGAAACAGTTATTTTTAGCAGAAAAACGCGGCGCGATCTGATGATTTTGATAACGCTCTAGGGAGTGGTCTGGCAAATTTAGCGCCTATAAAACGGCTTGTTTGTAGAGAAACAATTACACGCTTTCCTCTCTACTCTTTTCTTTTCCTCTGTTATTTGTTATCTGTTGCAGAAAGTAAGAATGGCGGCCATCAAATTACACGGTTATCCCCAGTCGACGTGCACTACAAATGTGTTGGCCTGTATTCATGAGAAGGAAATTGATTACGAGTTTGTGACAGTGGATATGCTTACTGGTGCCCACAAACAACCCTCTTTCCTCGCTCTCAATGTAAGTAAACCCAACCAAACTTCTTCCACTTCCACTAATTGATTTCGTTAATTTCATTTAATTAACATTCGATGTTGTGTGGATGCAGCCATTGGGTCAATTGCCAGTCATTCAGGATGGCGATTTCACCTTATTTGGTACAAAAACTAACCTTCCCCTTTACTGGTTTGAATGAATATAATTTTCTGCTTCTCTTGGATGTAATTTAATGGGGTTTTTTAACTGACAGAGTCGAGAGCCATTATAAAGTATTTGGCGAAGAAGAACGAGGGAAAGGGCAGCAATCTGTGGGGAAGTACATTGACCGAACAGACATTGGTGGAGCAGTGGTCTCAGGTGGAATCGCAGTCGTACAATCCTGCAGTGACTGCCATTATTGTTCAGAAAGTGTTTGCTCCCATGATGGGAGGGAAGACGGACGAAAGCATAGTGCAGAGCAGCGTGGAGAAGCTGAGCAAGGTGTTGGATGTATACGAGGAGAGGCTGTCAAAGAGCAAGTTCCTGGCTGGGGATTTCTTCAGCATTGCAGATCTTCCACATCTGTCGTATACACATTACCTCATTAAAATGGCTGGAGAGGGACACCTCATCACCTCCAGACCCCATGTCAAAGCATGGTGGGAAACTATCTCTTCTCGCCCTTCCTGGCTCAAGGTTCTGGCTTTTGCCAAATTTTAAATGTTAATGTAACTCCATTTCCTCGCTGTACCTGCTTTTTCCATCTTTTGATTAATAAATAAATGTGCTTTTCGGCTTTCACATCGAAGTTCTAGCGCATGTCTGATAGTTGAATTAAAAACCTCACCTCGTTTAAAAGCAATATCAATAATGCATACAAATGACATTTCCATTAGAACACTACGAATCAAATGGATAATTAATGCAAAAATAACTTCAAGATTGACATACGCATCTTGCAGTTGTACGACCTGAATGAGTGCTTTTTTGTATTACGAAAGTTATAAAGAAATCAAATTAGTTTACTCATTTCCGTAACGATCAAATTAAATGAAGAAAGTTATATGAATTTGATTGTTACGAAAATCAAATTAATATACTCATTTCCTAACAATCAACTATTCAAATATTTTTTATTATAGAGGTATGCATGCAATTTAACATGTTTTAAAGTCACAAAATAAGAAGTATCATTATATAATGAGTTTGTATGTTTTTACAAACCGGACCTACCAACCAATATACAATTATTTGTTGAATAAAGGAGAACTTTAAAGTCATAAAAACAATTCCTACTATGAGTATTTAAAGTATTTTTACATGTCTTTTAATTATGAAGTTTAAAAATGGGAGAGGAAAACCTATAAAGCAAGAAAACATACTCATTTTTTTAAAATCATCCATTACGTTAGTGGATGGGTCACTTGATTGCAGCATTGTCATTGGCATAAGGAACATGTTATATTAGATTTAAACGTCTATATTGACCAAGCCTATCGGTTGTATTGATGGTAATTTAATTACTAATTGTAACACAAATTAACTAATAACAATTAACTAAGAATCACAATACAAAAATTATTTCTAATTAATTGATCTAAGGATTTTTTTTTTTAAGTATTCATCATTTTTTGTTTCTTTTATTGAAGGATCATATCCGAATTATTCTAGTAGTCAAATATCAAGCACTACCATATGCATGCATAATCAAATTTTCTTGGCTTAGTTTGATATGAGGGTACCCATTGAACCAAATTCACACAAGATTTGAGCTAATTTTCAACCCTTTTCGTATCACTTATCTTCACCTTATAAGATAATGGTATAACAACAAACTCATACCATGATATGCATAGTTGGACCACAATTTGATTTATTTTTATGAAACAAATTGACTCATTTTTTCTAAATTTCAAATTTGTATTGCCTTTATACTTCTTTAAAATATCTTATTTTTAAGAAACATTTAAAAAATAAGGAGTTTTTGTTTGTTTCGAGACCTCTAAAAAAAAAGAACAAAAAGTATATTGATATTTCTCATGCACCTAGAAAAAAATATTAATGATCATGTGGAAAATTGTTTTGCTTGGGGATTTTCCCATGCTTCGTAAAAGATAAAATGGTTATTGAAAAAAAAAATTATGTTCCTATTCTTTTTCATACATTGAAAAAACATAATTTTAAACACTTTTATGGATAGAAACATTTTTGTGACTAATAAATTTATTATGATCTCCAATGGATCCATGTCCAAGTAGAGAAATTTTGCTTATATGTGTAGCATCTAAAATCTCTTCTAATGCATTGGGGTAATGCCCCATATATTGTTAGTTGGGTTATTTTAAAGTCATAACACCACCATAGTCCTATTGAGGGTTTTGGCCAAGGGTTTCAGCCTCTCCATCTCTTTAATTTTTCATTTATATCCATCAACCTTCACCTCATCACAATATTAGCATATTTGAATATATTAGTGATGGTGGCATTAGTGGCTATCCTATGTCCACATAGGGGAAATTATTGTGTTTGGCAATACTGGTTTCTCCCCATCGTTAGAATCAAGAATGAAAAGAGTAAACAATCGATGGATGGGAGCCCATCCAGACACGACCCCACTCCTTCTTTGCATATGGTTGGGGGATAAGCTTAATAGTCCTCTACCTCATCCTCTTACAGATTACCATGTTTTCTAAAAGTTGTACGGTTCTCTTGTATTTTTGTTGTTTCAAAGCATTTATTTCGAACTGTTTTGATTTAAAAGATAGTTTTATTTTGCAAATACATCTATTTTGTTTCCTTAAGGTGAGTTGGCCTCTTTCTCAAGGTTTATCCTACTAAATATATCATGCATCCCGGGATGGGACTTTTTCCACCCATTTTTTTGTACGATTAGCATTGCAATATCATTTTTATAAATAAAAATGTTTTTTTCTAATTAACCTTTGATAGGACACAACTACAAGGAGCATAAGGTATGACGCTGACATTATATGACTATAATTGATCTGCTATAAATGTGGATAAATATTCAATATATTTTGCTACAATATAAAGTGAAGATCACGCCCTTTGGTAACATCCACCCAACTCAAAAGACATGGAAGAATATGAATTTTTTTAAGCATAAATGATTTTGGTGAAGAGATCATGGAAACATTCAAGTAAATGTCATTATCAGTGTAAACCTTGAATCCACGCCTTTCCTCCATCTTCCCATCTATGCCTAGCAATGGGACTATTTTGAGAATGTAGGTCTACAATGTTATGAGGAGAGGTGGGAGGATGTGTATTCTAAGTGTGATAAGTAGAACCTCATTTAATAGACCTTCCAAAAACATCATGAACTTATATTGAGATGGAAATTGGATGACATTAACTAGCCATGGAGTGGAGCTCTATACATTCACATAACCATTAGAAAATTCCTAAACAAGTCATGTGTTAGGATTCATATGAGTAGTTTTAAGAAAAAGGGAGGTTGTGGATATCGAGGGTAATAACATGTGGATTTCCATTTGTCTTGTGAAATATCATATCAACTTCATGTTTCTCCCCTCATAAGGGTACCAATAAATGTTTTCCTCTATTTTCATTTTTATTAGTACTAGAGAAGAATATATATCTCTTCTATGCTTACGGGGTGGTGGATATGTGTATACTTGTTCCTTTTAAACCTTTGAACAATGCTTAAATTTCAACTTTGTAAATATTTCTCTAGAATTTTATCTTCTATAATGTTTGAAGATTTTTTTTATAGGGTGTGTGTCAAAGGTTACTATCCCCAATGATACGACATAACTCACCTATGTTTGATTAATATTATTTAAATTTTTTTAACTTGATGCAACCTTAAAATATGTGTTGATTTTTATTATTAATATAGTTTTTTGTTAGGTATTTTCTATTTTCAATGTGTTAAAAAATTTAATTATTGTTTAATTCTTATTAAAAGATACCATGTGAATTTTACAAACCAAAGCATTACCTATCACATGAGTTCATATTGGGGTTTTAAATATCAATGAAAGGACTCCAATATATTGTCCCATATTAAGGGGTATAAGGGATTAATATATATGAGTTTTTAAAAATATAATAGGGGTATCCTTGATATGTGGAGTAGTAGGGATAAGGGAGGATGAGTAGTTATGGGGTAGATAAAGAAGCCCTAGGTTTATATCTTTTTAATTTTACATTTTTTCAAACTAGCAACATGGTTTTCAAATTCTAAGAAACATGTTTTTTCAGAGTAATGACATTACATAACTCTCAATACCTGTGACATCCTTCATAATATCATTGCTAAGGTATTTCTTTGTCATTTAGTTAAAAAAAAAAGGAAATTGTGTGTCATAAAGATTAATAATTTTCACAATAATGCATCCATACATGACCCTTCAATTACTATACAATACATATGATTAGTGTTACAAAGTTAGATATAAAAGAAAGAAAAAGAGACATCAAATTACTCATACCGAGGGATTGTACTTTTAAAGTCAAATATGAATTTCATAATGGTTTTAAGTGTAATTAAATAATTAAATTATGTTAAATCGTAGGATATTGAATCTAATAGTGAAAATATGGAAATAAAAAGGAGTATATTAAATTTCATAGGGAAATTGGGTATTTTAGATATATAGTAAAATAAATGGTATCTTATAATTGAAAAATAGTATTAGGATGGTTTGTTAACAACAAAATATTGAGGTGTAAATCTAGAAATAGGGTTATTATTTTTTTATCCTATGAATGCATGTAATAAGACATAAGTTTACATATAAAATTCCCATTCAAATATACAATAATGTAATTGTTGTAATCCTAAAAGTTTTAAACACCATTAAAAAAGGCTTTTTAAGATGTTGTCTATCGAGATAGATTTAATATTAAACAAACATTGCATTGACAATCTCCCTTAGCTTCACTTATTAGATCATGCGAATCCACTTATGTTATGCATGCCTTGCGCCATGTGTGAAGTTTCATTAGAAAGACAATTTATGATGTAAATTATCAATCATTTCATTGAAAAATTTGTTGCCTGTATGAGAAATGCGTTGATAAGTTGCACAACTCCTTTCTTTGATGGATACAATAAAATTATGTGATTTTGAAGTTTAGTCCTAGTGCTTGTCATGTTCTCACATAACTAAAAAAGACTACAAAATATTTTTGTTATCAAAATTATAAAAAGTCAATTTTAGTCTAAAAGCAACCTTTGTATAATTTGAGACTACACATTATAATTTTAGCTCCATACAATTTTAATTCCCCTTTTTGCAAATAAATCCATACAATTTAAGACACCACATATTAATGTTGACTTGTATCATGAATAGACACAATAAGAATTAGTCCATTTTTGCATTTACTATTGGAAGGATGAATGGTGTTTATCTGGCTCGGGATTTCTTCAGCGTTGCATAGTCAAATTTGGAAATCCGTTCAAACTTGATAAGTCAAATTTAACACTGTAGTTTGTTATTCTGATTCCATAGTCAAATTTGGAAGTCCGTTCAAACTAGATAAGTCATGTACCGCGCACGACAGCCTTAAATTTCTACGTTCAGCTGACATTTAAGTGAACCTTGTGGAGCCTGTTCAGACTTTTCAATGCAAAGCAGGTGAGCCATAAATATCTAAGTTTTGCGGAATCTGCAGCGAATGTAGTCGCACGCATCTGGAAGGTCAAAGCAAAACTGAATTTTTCACAATAGTCGGCAACGAATATTGTATTGTTTGTATTTTATCGGAAGCTACGCAGGGCGGTCTGATTTATTTGATAACGCTCTGGTGGTCTTGCAAATTTAGCGCCTATAAAACGGCTTGTTTGTAGAGAAACAATTACACCATTTCCTCTCTACTCTTTTCTTTTCCTCTGTTGTTATTTGTTATCTGTTGCAGAAAGTAAGAATGGCGGCCATCAAATTACACGGTTATCCCCAGTCGACGTGCACTACAAATGTGTTGGCCTGTATTCATGAGAAGGAAATCGATTACGAGTTTGTGACAGTGGATATGCTTACTGGTGCCCACAAACAACCCTCTTTCCTCGCTCTCAATGTAAGTAAACCCAACCAAACTTCTTCCACTTCTACTCATTGATTTTGTTAATTTCTTTTTAACCATTTGATGTTCTGTGGATGCAGCCATTGGGTCAATTGCCAGTCATTCAGGATGGTGATCTCACCTTATTTGGTACAAAAACTAACCCTCCCCTTTACTGGTTTGAATGAATACAATTTTCTGTTTCTCTTGGATGTAATTTAATGGGGTTTTCAACGGACAGAGTCGAGAGCCATTATAAAGTATTTGGCGAAGAAGAACGAGGGAAAAGGCAGCAATCTGTGGGGAAGTACATTGACCGAACAGACATTGGTGGAGCAGTGGTCTCAGGTGGAATCGCAGTCGTACAATCCTGCAGTGACTGCCATTATTGTTCAGAAAGTGTTCGCTCCAATGATGGGAGGGAAGACAGACGAAGGCATAGTGCAGAGCAGCGTCGAAAAGCTGAGCAAGGTGTTGGATGTATACGAGGAGAGGCTGTCAAAGAGCAAGTTCCTGGCTGGGGATTTCTTCAGCATTGCGGATCTTCCACATCTGTCGTATACACATTACCTCATTAAAATGGCTGGAGAGGGACACCTCATCACCTCCAGACCCCATGTCAAAGCATGGTGGGAAACTATCTCTTCTCGCCCTTCCTGGCTCAAGGTTCTGGCTTTTGCCAAATTTTAATTCATAATGTCACTCCATTCCCTCGATGTACCTGGGTTTGGGTAATAAATAAATGTGCTTTTCGGCTTTCGCCATCAAGTTACCGAAGCAAGTGTGATATTTGAATTAAAAACCTCTCTTCGTTTAAAAGCAATATAAAAATGCATACAAATGACATTTCCATTAGAACACTACGAATCGAAGATTGACATATTCGTCTTGGAACTTGGAAAGACGTGAATGAGTCCTTTATTTGTATTACGAAAGTTACAAGGAAGAATAATGTGAGGGAAATCAAATTAATATACTCATCTCCCTAACAATTAACTTTTTATTTATTAAAGTGGTAAGCATGCATTTTAACATGTTTCAAAGTGGCGATTTTATATTTTTCAAGTGTGATAGTATACAAGAATAGATGGGAAATTAGAGAACACACATATTATATAAACAATCATCAACCATAATGTTAATGGAATGGCTGGTTTTATTGACATACTAGCATGATATAATAGGTTTGTATTGTTTTGAGAATGGGCATATCAATTAATGTAGAATTATTTGATGAATGAAGGAAAATTTTCAACTCACAAAAACAATTACAGAATGCACTAAATCGACATTTTATGCATGATTTTTAATTATGAAATTGGAAGGAAATTTATTGAAAACAAAATAACATTCTAATAAACAAATTTAATGGGAGGGCCACTTTCATTATACCATTCTCATTCGCATAAGAAACATGCTATATTGGGTTTATATGTTGATACGGACCAAGCCTATCAATTGTATTAATGGTAAATGAATTGCTAATTGTAACACAAATATACTAATTTTAATTAACTATATATCGAGTAGTATCATATGCATGAATAATCGGTATGAGGGTATATGTGAGGAAAGTTTCAACCATTTTCGTAGGTCTTAGGATCTTCACCTTATAAGATAGACATCCGACAACATGTACTCATACCATCATATGCATAGTTGGACTAAAATCTTGATTTATTTTGTATGAAAAATTTAACTCATTTTCCTAAATCCCAAATTTTACTACCTTCATACTTCTTCTAATATAAAAAAATAAGGATTTTTTTTTGGTTTCACGACCACTAATAAAGCGAGAGACTAAAAAAGTATATTAATATTTATCATGCACCTAATCAAAAATACTTTAGAAAATGGTTTTTCTTGAGCATTTGGTCATACTTCCTAAAAATTCAATGGTTACTAGAAGATATTTCACACTCGATATTCTTTTCCATGTATGGAAAGAAAAAAATGTAATGTTTTACAACACATCTATGGATCTAGAAACATTTTTTGACTAATAAATTTACTATGATCTCCAATGTGTTTCTTCATACCCATGTCCAAGTATATAAATTCTACTTTATGTGTAGCATCTATAATATTTTCTCATGCTATAATGTTAGTTGGGTGATTCTTAAATCATAACCCACCATAAGTTTTCCTTCAACTTTTGTTATATGTCATGAACCAAGGAATTAGAGATTCTAAAAAGGATTAGATCATCAACATATAATACCAAGATTATGAGATCTTCATGCCACTTTTTAGAATATACACATTATGGTCAATCTCACAATGATGAAAGCCAACACTCAACATAAAGACATCCATTTTCTCATACCATGGTCATGGAGCTTGTTTGAGACCATAAAGAGATCGATGAAGCGTCTAAACTAAAGAATTATCCTACACAAAAATTGGAGGTTTCTCAATATAAATATATTCATGAAGATCACTATGTAGGAAGGAATTCCTCATGTCCATTTGATATACTCCCTATCTATGAGATGTTGATTTATTCTAAATTGAATTAAATCTTATTTTAGAGTATCTTATCAGAATGTAACTAATTATATTCAAGTAAATATATATGGTAATGCATAAGCAATAAAAATTCAAATATATGTTACCCTAAGAAAATGAGAGAGGAAGGTGACTTAGTTGATTCTGTGTGATCCGAGAGCGATCTGAACTGATTATTTACTCGAAAAATCGGGAAAGAATGTCGTCAAGACTTCTTTGAGGGTTTAGAACCATAGAAATGCACAGCACATAAGCACCCACATGAGGACATGAGTGCTCCTAGCACTAGTGACTGATCTGGGCACCTATGTCTACTCATATGTGTGGATTGTAATCCCTTATAGGTTGGAAGATCTTTATTTCTTGTTTTTATTTGTCACTTTGGTTCAGCTATTAGATCATCAATCATAAATGTAACTTGTAAAAATATGGATACCTACACATCCCCACAAACCACATCAAATCTAATAAAGAAGATGCTGAATGGGGAGTCGACTAACCACGATGATCATTCAAAGAGTGAAATTATGAAAAAGTGTTGCACTACATCTTAGAATCCATGTAGTTCTTTGTGTTTATGTACACGCATGCATATGCACACATGTGTGTATTCGTGTCTCGTGCCCCAGGATGACCGTATGCAAGTTACATGATGATAGCAAGCTAGATCTAAACTGTACCAAGTATGAAAAATGTGTGTAATGGAATAGAATAAACTCCCATTCAATTTAGTGTATGCAAAATATTGAATCCCTTGTCCCTTGTATGGATGTGCTAGATATATGCCTTGTAGTGCTCTTGTGCCTTTTGTGAAAGCATAGGTGGTGATAGATAATGTTTATAGTGCTTGGCCTATTATTTGAAAGAAGTAAATAAATATATATATATATATATATATATATATATATATATATATATATATATATAATATATATATATATGATTCCCTTCTTGAATTTCTTAATTGAAAACTGAAAGGACAACCCAAGGTTTTAAAATATGACTAAAAGGAAAAAGAACACAAAAGAGTAAGAAGAATATTAAGAGGGGCATGATCACCCAGGAGGGACTAGAGTGCCTAGACACTTATGTCATAGCTAGGAAATAGTGTTTGAGGCCATAAAAGGATAAAATAATCAAGTTCTGATAGTGTTGGTAGATAGTATAGGATAGAAAAATGTCCTTTTTACTTTATAGATGCTACATATTTTGGCGTCATGCCGTGAAGTGAGAGTTTTTAGGGGATCTCTCCCAAAGAGTAAGTTTTTAGGGTGATCTCATGCCAAGGATGATTTTTTTTGGCGATCTCATGCGAAGAACAAGTTTTTTGGGTGATCTCATGCCAAGGGAAGAGTGTTGGAGAGAGAGGTATGCTTTTCTATCATTGCTTGATACTTCTCAAAGTGCTAGTGCAGATTGAACGTCTCTAATTTATAACTAATTTATAGCTAAATTATAAATGTATCGTAACTGAATGAATGAGTTCTCTCACTTAAACCTGAATGTATTATGTACTATAGATTTGTATTTTACCTTCCTAGAGGAATTATTTTTGACCTGAGAAATTTCTTGATTTTTCCCCTAAGACATAATCACCCAAGTGAGATATAAGCGCCCAACCATTCATGTCTCGATAATGTGTGCTAATGTTTGTTATATATTTGTGATCCATGTTTGCTTTTGGACCACCTTGAAGCTGCGTTCCTTTTCCAATTTTGTACCATGATGCTCTGTTATGGAGTTCTTTATTATTGTAAAGGTGGTTTGTTCACCCAATAGTTTCCCACCTTGTTTGGGAGCATGTGATGAATGTAGGAGGAGCCGGTGAAATGAGAGGAGGACTGAAAATTATCTCGTATATGTGAGATTGGATACCCACAGAGGGTAGGGGATGTGCATGGTAGAAATGAAGGAACAACCAAACAATACATGTTAGAAAAAAAAGTGTTAGTGTAAAAGAGATAGCATGCATTAGAAAATAATGTATCAAGAAAATATGAAGATAAGATGGAGCACAAAAAGTTTGTTTCATATATGGGACATTGCTCACAATGTCACAAGACAATTAAGGCTGAAATGAGCATAAACAAATAATGATCAAGAAAGACATAGGAAATAACCAACAGCTTTTAAAAAGTAATAGTGAATAAGAAGAGTCGGATAACCATGGCTATATAGAATCATGCAAGAAAATACTACACATGAATCACCCATTAGCATATTAGAAAGATAGATAATATGTAAAAGCATGTATAGATCACGAGAAAAGTAAGTGATAGTGATAAGAATTATTAAATATTGAAAAATATAACTTGTTATGTGTGGAGTGTGAGAGTAGAAAAGGTAGATGCCCCCAGGAGCCTCAACGCGACTGGTAAAGAGAAATGTTGAGCAACATGCATCGTGTGAGAATATGTAAAAAAATCATGCATTTACCTCAAGATCCAAAGTGAATGGGCATGTATGTATAGAAAAATATGATGACATACTAAGAATATGAATAGCATAAGAAACAAAGTGTAACATATGTAAGTAGTATAAGCGAGCAAGAGTAAACACAACCAAAATGTGCAACTACTATGTAAATATGATGATGTGCTCCGATGTGCAAGATGCGTATATGGTAGATGCGGTGTTTCCCCCTTGGACGTGTGTGGGATGAGGTTCATTTAAGAATTGCTCCCTAAATAATCAAGTATGAACCATAGAACAAGAGTGTGTCATCGGGTAATGATGATATTGTATGTGATTGAGATTAGATGTTAGGAAATATTTTATCATGAAACACAAAGCGTGAAGTGTATTAGAGAAAATATAAGTAGATGATAGAGATAGCCAAGAGTGATGGGGGAAGTGTGATGCCCCTAAATTATGCTAGTGAGTTTCATTTAATGCCATCAACAATCATGCATGAACCTAGTGAACACGAGTGTGTCATCGGGGAATGAATATATTGTAAATGTACTAGAGATGTGGAAATTCTCGGAAAAGTATACATGAAGAACATAACATGATAGATAGAGAAAAAAATTTACTAGATAGTGACCGGTGAAGGGGGAAGTTGAGTTCCCCACAATTTTGAGTGGGGTGGGGATTCAATAAACTCATCAAGGAGGTCGTCAAATTTAGGGTCATAATTGATAAGATTTGGATGGAGACATAATATGTGATAGTGTGAGATTGATTATAGAAAGAGCTTGTGTGTCGTGAATTATACATGCCCATACCATACTCTCCATTATTAAAAGGGGTTGCGGGAAACTATATGCATACAATGGGTTAAGTTTTGGAAATAATGAAGGAATGAGTCATTGCAAATAGAGAAGTGGAGGAAAGGAATAGTAAAGGTAATAATATTATGGTTAGGGTTGAGAATACCACCAATAGGAAAGACATGGTGTGTACTTACAAGGAAGATCGATAAATGAAAGACACAAATTCCATAGGAAACAATAATGAATATATGTCCATGATATAGGTAGGGAGAATGAGAGGGGAGGGGATCAATGACTATGAATCCTAACTATTTTAAGCCTTCATGTGTGCAAACAATGTCAAGGAAAGTGAGATCGAATGGAATATGAGGCCAATAAGATTCATGTATGAAGAAGGTGCATGTGAATGGATCATGTTGTAGACTTGAGGTGACCTATTCCGGTGAAGCAAGTGGAATGAGGTCCACCTTTGTATGTATAGTTTCTTGGAAAGGAATCATGGTTGTAGTAGAGGGAGGTGGTTTCTTGAATTAATAATCACATGACCTTTAACTTATGTGTCTCTTCAAATGACACCCTTAACCATATGTACTGAGGAGATGAATAAACATTTCAAACAAAAGTTCCAGAGGTTGCAATGATTATCTTGACATATACTGTAGGTAAAGTCTCTTAATTTTAAATAATATTTAAGATTATCTATGGAATATGATGAGCCAATAAGGCTATTTAACTCTCTATCATCTCGATCTCTTTGTCAAATCCTTATATTTACCCAAAATATGTTTTGTAACTTTCATTTACATTTTCTTCTAGTGCCATGAGCATGTACTTGTCTTTAAGTGTTGTGACCTTGCAAAAAGGAAGTTACACTATGAAAACATCCTTTATAACATTCATTCAACATTTAGGTTTCACCATTTATGCTTCCACCTTTGTCTTTGAAAAAGAAACATGAGAGCACACACTTCTAGGATCACGGTTTTGAGCTTGAGGGAAGGTGAACTTGTCAAACCATGACATTGCATCTTTTCATGGTCATTGAACCTGTAGGATGTCTTCATCAACAACAAACACTTGGAGATCATCGCAAACAAAGGAAGAAGCACTTTCTCTTTCATTTCTTTAACCCTTCAACTTTACTGGACATAGAATTCTATAGGACAATGATGGGGAGCTTGATTGATCACACACAAGAGCTTTCAAGAGCCTATCTAAGATTTTACAAGATGTATGGGGTTTTGGATTCACTTCAACTATCAAAGGGAGCAGGGTATTCTCTACTTACTCATGGAGTATGCATTTTACCAAAAGATCACTGATTTTATGTATAGAACCGTACATTCAATATTTGACTCATACTATGTCAAAATTAGTAAATTATGACTTTAATAACATCATTCAATGAGGATAATGTCCTTGCACAACTTTCCAGGTCCATACTTTGTCTGGAATCATGCCAACAATATCAAATGAACTTGATCTTCTAGGACTGTGCATAATGAGGGTTTTGGGATACAAACCCTTGCCTTCGATTAAGCAAGCTTTCATTACTTTGTTATTCATTTTCATGTCATTGCAACTATATGAACACTTCATTAGAGGTCCCTTAATAAAATCAAGTCTAATTTCGCATTTAATAGTAGGATATGATCAGGTTTTGAAATCATATTTACAATTCTCCATGACTCTCATAAAAGACTATAGATCAATTTTTAAGACAATGATGTTTTCCTTGATTTGTTCTTTGTCTAAAGCATCATGGGAGCATCTCGAGAACCCCTTAACCTCTTTAAATTTACCATACCAAGTGTAACACAAAAATGAGAGAATAAAGACATGATAATAAAGTAAATCTAGAACTATGTGCACTTTGCATGTTAAGACAATACAAATCAAGTATTAAATTGGATGTTTCCTTCTAGCCAAAAATTCACTTGGATGATCATTGACGACAGGAGCACTTCAATGAGAGGCCAATATACCACCTTCAAGGCTTGAATGCAAATTTCGTAGCCACAAATCAATCCACAATCTACTTGGCAAGACCCTCATAGGGTAGTTGAGAAATCATGAAAAAAGTTCCACAAATCACTTCACAAAATAAAATGAGAGCTCCTACAAATCATTTATGACATGTAGAAAGTTGTTCAAAAAAATTCTTAGCTTAAAGGCATGTTTAAACCCAAGATTATCTCTTCTAGCACATTGACAAGTTATATTATAGAGGTCCTTTGACGGTAGAGAGGAAAGACTAATAGAATGTGCAATAAACCAACACTGATCATGCTCAAATATCTTAATGACATCAGAGACCACCTTTTATTCCTTTTTCCTCATGATCAAGAAATTTAACTTGGAATCTTCAAACTAGCACTAAATACAAAAAACATGTAAGACAAGATCAAATATTATGGATTGGTTTGGCTTGAAGAGCAAGAATACAACCATTTTGACCTTGAAAGATTATTTTACACTCTTGAGATGTTTTATTATCTTGAAAATTTTATTTGGATTCAAACACCTCATATTATGCCTATCACTTCAGGAAGGAGTCTTGGAGAGAGAAAAACACTGCTAGTAAAATGCATAGAACTTCTTTGTTTCTTATCCAATTTTCCTTAGACCTTTTACAAGAGTTCAGTATTAGAGTGCTCTTTAAAAATTCCTTATATGATTTATCTGAAGGATGCTTGGTAATTTTTGCAGTGCTAAGAATACATGTCATTGTTTTATCCCTTCTCACTTTACCAGTCTTGGTAAAACTTGAATAACTTGAGAAATATTCTTTAAAATTTGATGAAACTTGACATGAAGCACTAAAACACATCCCTCTACATGCTATATATCTTCATTGGTCATAAATAATATTTTACTATTCATACCAATCTCATTTTTCCATGACTTCACTGTTAGTTCTCAAAGGTAGTTTTAGTGAAAACTTGAATTTTACCTCCAGAAGCTAAAGTAAGCCTTGTATATGCTCATAAATGCCATAGGAAATGTTCCTAGGCTCCTCCCATGATTACCTAGTCTTTTCATGACCTAATTTGTGCCCATACACCTCATTAGGCTCTAGAACTAGGCCTAAATGAGCTAGTTTCAACTGTGACTTGCACCACATGACCTAATGATCACCCTATAATCTCTTGCACATCCTAGAAACATCATTTCTGACCTGTGTGATACCTGATCCAAGAATACCAAATATCTCCATACCTCTAGTGGGCTCTTACCTCACTGACCAAGCCTACAACACACTGAAGTCATCCTGAAACCACTTTGAATCCACTCTGTGAGCTCCAACCATCATTGAGAAGGAAATACCAATCAAACTTCATATCCCTAACTAAACCTAGCTTCACCATCACTCACACCTTTTCCATCAATTCCACTTGAAATCAATGACAACACCAATGACCAGGGTTCAACAGTCTCCCCCTTTGTTATTCATGGAAACAAACTCATAAACATTGATCGCAAACAATCATACCAAGTATCTTCTAAGTATTCATATCGATTTTATGATATCACTCTCTCTTCCCTTTGACATCTATGACAAAGGGTTGAACATTAAAACACATGATCAACATAAAAATAGGAATTTACAAAGCATCATCTTACCTTAAGAAGCTCCCCCTTGGATTAAGTTGTCTACCTTATTAGAAATGGCTTGAAAAGATGCATAGGTTTGTTTACACATTAACCTCAATTCTTGCGTTGAATCTCTTTTCTTCAACCTCAAGCTATTCACTTCTTTGCCCATGTTCTTCTTTGGTCTTCATAACTTTTCCATTGAACTCGTGAACTAGCTCACCCTTTGAAAATTATTTCCTATTACATACCCATGACTATCTCCTTTTTATTTGAGAAATCAATCATTAATATTTCTATTTCAATTTAGAGGTTATCACGACTAGCCTTCATTTCTTCATTTTCCGGTTGCTTGACTAATTTAGGACATGGATCCACTTGCAAGACAATTAGTGAACTTTGGCCTAACTTTGGCCACCCAAAGATGCTTAAATATTGCATGAAATCCTATCTTGTTTCTCCCATGTGTTTGCATCATCTCCATTTGAGTGATTATACATGAGTTATGCTTAAAATATTTCCCTTGAAAAATATAGGTAAGTTTGTAATCTTTCAAATGCCTTGAGTTTTTTTTGAAGTGTTTGTAGCCTCCATTACATGAGATAATGATTTTTTGAGTATTCACCTTGCTCTCCTTGTTAAGACATCTACACTCCTAATTTATTTTTCCCATATATTTGATCACCAAGCATATTGAACCCACCTATAGTAAAACTAGCCTATATTTGAACCTCCGACCTTCAAGTATAAATAAACTTCATTAGTTCAATGTAATGATATATCACCAATTGTGGAGGTCGTTTATTTTCCTTTAAGAATTGGAATTTTTTATTTTAAAAACAAAGGCTTTGTTAAGGTTTTAACCATGATTGAAATCATCCGAGCTAATGTGTGTGGTTGAGCCGGATGATCGGGAACATTTTGCAATGGAGTTGGAGTTGCGTAGGAGCATAGGTAAGGACTAGTTGGGGCCAATCTAGGTGAGAAGAGTTCGAGCTTGTTGAGTTGTAGATCAATACGGGTGATATAGATGCAAAATGGATGAGATGGGATAGCAACGTGAGCAACATAATTCTCTTTACGAGATGAGATGGGAAGGATCTTTGCCAAGCCTGAGTTCGAGAGAGGAAGGTGGCATGATCGGTTCATAATTCATTTGTGGTTGTGTTCATTCATGACCCTTTATGATTTGAACTCACTAGCATTGGTTAACCCCCTATTAAGAGCCTATAGACCATGCTCACACTTTGAACCTAGATTTGGATTTCCATCTCATCCACACACCATGATTTTTTCGTGAGGAGGAATGACAAAGATCTTGAGGGAATTCATGACAATCAAAATGTTGCACTCAACTATGGAATGATGTAGTTTCAAGATCCAAGCAAGAACTCACCCATGGGAGCAATGTGCATGCATTAAGGGAAAAAGGCTCAAATTCCATACTCTATTCCATTCCACCATATTGCTCAATATGAAAGGGTGTACATATAGTAGTGGGGTGTGTAACTCCCCCACAAATGTAGTCGTCAAGAGGTGGGAGTTACATTCCTAGAATAGCCGGTCAAATGTAACTCCTATGACGCTCTATGACGCGTGTAAGGCCATAATGACACCCTAGGACACCTAAGCATGGTGAATCACCTATGTGGAGGAATCCCATGTACATAAAATATGTGCATGGTAAATATCCTACACCAACACCCCCCTGAAGCATAGCTTAGGTGGACACATAGATGAAAACAAGGAGAAGTGGGTCCGACAACAAGCCTGATGAGGTACCCACAAACAAGAAGCTCTCGAAAAGTGGAGTAAAAGGAGAAAACCCAGTGGGAAAAACTCCCCCAAAAGAGAGACAAGCCCACTCTCTAATCTAAGAAAGATGCCAAAGATGGGTCCGGCCATAGACAAGCCTATAAAGGTACCCATGTACAAAGAGGCAATCTCTTGGAAAGAAGAAGAAGAGAGAAGAAGAGGGAGATGAGAGGAATGCAAAAGATGCCATGGATGGATCTGAACTCTGCAGCTCTAGGAGGTCTCCTAGAAGAATGTCGATGACGAGATCCTCTACCTCTGGACTGAAGAAGAGCCACCCACACCAAATGTGTGCCTACCCTTAGGAAGGAAAAAAATGACATGCTAGAAGTCTGCCCACTTTGCGAAGGAAACCAAAGGCAACAACACGAAGAACTCGAGTCACGGTCCATGAAAGTGTGACATAGGTCTAGCAAATGAGCACCAAGGAACCAAAGGTAATGCCACATGTGTAGAACTGTCAGAGTGTGAAAAGTGAACACCCACAGAAAGGATTTCCAAGTGATGTGAAGGTAACAAAACATCCCCCACAATAGAAAAGGGATCCACAAACAAGGGTGGATCAATGAAGGTCTCCGGAAAAGTGGAAGTGGTAAGAGTCCCAGAAGGGGCACTCCCAATAATGGAGATGATGAACTCCTCTAAAATACCTGTAGATGGATGAAAATCTATAGTACATCACAAGTGTACTCTGCGAAAAAGACAACTAAGGTCAGGCAGATACTCGTCCCAATGAGGGGGCTCAACAAACAAAAGAGCGATGTCAGATAGGTATGAGTCATCCAATGAAGGTAGAGGAGTGGAAGGGGCCTCACACACTAAAGGTGGAAAAGAGGTAGGTGTGATGACTGTATGAGACTAAATAGGAGACTGATCGATATATGATGAGATGTGGGATGTGTCAACACTCTTTGGAATAGTGAGAGAAGGAGGAGAAGAGTCCTCTACAGTACTCTCGACATCGAACTAGGTGCACAATCCTTGTTGAATTAGAAGTAGAAACAAGTGAGTCGAGTGTCGGTGGAATTGTCATTCACGAAGAAATAGAGAGACAATCTGAATCAAGCAAACAAGCAACAAAGGTGGCAGTATGTGAAGGGTCTCCATAGAGGGACTAAAGAATGCTCTAGACATGGTGGGGAGGATTTGAGTCTACCACGTGAAACCAAAGAGATCGAGAGACATGCATCATCATGTGACCAAAAACATGGTCGCAAGTGTCGAGAAAAACCTCTAGATGATGATGATCGGTGGAGTGCAGAGAACGGGACCAAGCAAGAAGTGTGAAAGACCCTAGTAGGCGAAGTAGCGTTCCATGGAAGCACGCTAAACTGAATAGTTCCCTCTCTTGGTGAGAAGTGGCGGAGGTTGTAAGGTGATCCTACGACACTCAATTCTAGAAAGAGCACTCTCCATGATACGGAATCAAAAGTGCAAGGTGCACAAAAGCAAGACGTCGGACTCGGCCGATAGTGCGTCTGCATGTGAAAACCCAAGAGTACTAGTCAACCCCTAGAATGTGGCACTTTATAAAGTAGTGCATTTACAAAACTGATAATGCCATCATGTAAAGTGTGAGAAATCATGCAACTTTGACCAAGGAAGCACTCAAAAATGAGTTGCGAGTCAAAAGTTATGGCATTATTACGATTCCCGCAACTAATGGAAAAAGCCAATAAACATGCAAATTGATTTTAAAAATGCCTGAAATGGGTGCAAAGGGTGTCATGTGGGTACTCGTTGGAAATGGCATCAAATTTTAGGCAGGGTTTTTTTTGCTTACGAGGGGGGATTAGCCTCCTGCCAACCCCGGACCTCGCCCTCCATCTTCGACACACAAATGAAGGACATAAAACAAGCAAAATAAAGCCTTAAAATATTTTACAATGCCATACAAGGAATTTTTTTACCTCAAAACATTAAAAAAAAGGAATTTTTTAACCTGCAAACAATTCTAAAAGGGAGTGGGCCCACGTTATGGAGTCACGTCATATCAGCACCGAGACCGAATGAGTTGTCCACATGTGTGTGGAGAGGGCAGAGTCCCAGAGAAGTCAGAGCCATGTGCCAAGGCCAACTTGCAGTGCACAGTTACGAGTTGAGAGGTGGCAGTGTTGAGTTGTTGAGCCTGTGGTTTTGGTTAGGTGAAGGTCGAGTTCATGTGAAAGCAATCAAACCTGGACGCAGAAAGGGGAAGGGCCCACGTGACACCTTGCTCAACCGTTGTGTCATGACAGATCTCCTAGCGGCCACACAAAGATTCTCAGTAGAGGTCATAGCTAAGCTGATCCTACCATGCACACAGATTTGAGACTGGAATTTGAACGGCCAATCCACGAGTGCAGTAGAATACAAACGTTGAAAGCACATGTGAGTGTAGAGGAGTCAAGTCGTCAAACAAAATAATCCAGGTGAATGCTCAGGACAGAGCCAAAAATAGGAAGGCAGAGAGGCAAAACAAGTCCAAGTTGAGCAGAGACTCAACATTGCATAGTGAAGAATGGTGAGCATGGTAGAGACAAGACCCGGTTCGAGGCATAGGAGAATACGAACATACAGGGCCGAGAAAGAGTCTACACAGCTGACCAAACAAGCTAGCACCAATATATAAATCCCGCAAAAGTGATACAGAAGCACTACACGAGCCTGGAGTACCGAGTTGAATGAACCAGAGAAGGGCCGAACAATGAAAAAAGTGCCCGAGAATGCAAGAAAGAGCACACACATCGACACAACAGTGATTCACGAGCCAATCATGGCAGTGGAATGTTGAAGCAGTGAGCCAATGTCTTCAACGCAGGCAAAGTGTGAGTTGAACTAATGCAGGCAAAGGTAAATATTATGACCTCAAGATGATGGTCTAAGGATGAGCAACCCAAGAAAATGAGTCAAGTCAATATGCAGAGAGAGAACCACCATGATCAAAGGCCACGAGTTGCAAGCTCAAAACCAAGCCATAGACCGAGTGAAGGAAGGGCCCGTAGAAGATCAAACAACCATGAAGGAGCACCTTGAACCTAAATTTTCTCTCAACACAAAAAACACAGCATAAAACCAAACACAAGAACCTCCTTTTTTAAAAATAAAATAAAATGCAAGTAGAGCACAAAACAGAATGGGAACTTGCATAAGAAACTACGAGGCAGAGAGTAGTAAGCAACCGAGGTGAGCAACACGATTCCGATCCCCAAGCTCTGATACCATGTTGGAGGAATGACGAAGATCTTGAGGCAATTCATGAGCATCAACACATTGCACTCAACCGCGGAATGATGTAGTTTCAAGATCCAAGCAAGAACTCACCCATGGGAGCAATGTGCATACATTAAGGGAAAAAAGGCTCAGATTCCATACGCTATTCCATTCCACCATATTGCTCAATATGAAAGGGTGTACATATAGTAGTGAGGTGTGTAACTCCCCCACAAATGTAGTTGTCAAGAGGTGGGAGTTACATTCCCGGAATAGCTGGTCAAATATAACTCCCATGATGCTCTATGACGTGTGTAAGGCCATAATGACACCCTAGGACAACTAAGCATGGTGAATCACCTATGTGGAGGAAACCCATGTGCATGGTAAATATCCTAGACCAACAAATTTTATTAATGACCCAATTTTGTGAATGAATTAAAAAAGGTCGTCTAATTCCTTAATATGCTATTTTATACAATCTTTTTATGTGTTATTTTTATAAATCTTAGTTAATGAACATATGAAATAGTTTTTCTTGAATATACCCTTCAATTAAAGTTAAGAGTTGGCCTTCAAATTTAATGGGTGAGAACATCCCACTCGAATCCACTTTAATATGAATGATGTGACACATTGGTCGAGTTTAAATAAAATTAACATAATAAAATAGTATTTAATTAAATTTAAATAGAACTTAGAAATATTTAAGAAATGAATATCTAAAAAACTGCTAACTATAATGAAAGAAAATTTCTCTAACAAGTGAAATTCCTTCCCATTTTTCTCACCTAATTATTTAAGTGAGTTTCTTTTAAAACACACTAACAATATGATATAATTACTCACCCATATAAATACTAACATAGCATTTTCTTGGGCGCAAGGGATGTGGTCGATGGTGGGCCCTGAGTGCTCGCCATCCACCCACTCGAGTCTAATCCCCAGGTCCTAGCGGACCGGTACCCCTGCATTTAAACAACCAATTGAGAAGACTCACCACCACAAAGTGTGCAAGGTCATTTGGGTCATTAACTCATGTAGTTGTAGACACAAAATTTGTGTCTTACGACCCCTTTGACCCGCATCTCATCTCGCAACCTAAACTCATCACCTAAACCTTACACAATTATTTATTAATTACCTTGTAATTGATAAATCCACATCATCTCACCGCCACCTCATTACGCCACTTCATCATGACCTAGCCCTAACCCTAAACTAACCTAATTAAGACCTATAACTTGGTCTACACCTACACCCATGACTAATGACCCCTTTCTCGCACCCAAAACTGACCTTCTAGTCACTTGACCAAGCCCGCAACTAATCTCTCAGAGAAAAGCAGGGAAGGTGGGCTATTTTACTAAAAATAGCCTACTTTTTCCTTACCGATGCCGGTTCCTACTCGACCACCGTCGGTTACGTAACCGCCATCGGTTCCCTGTAAATGGTCTCCCCAAACCAAAAACAAAGGATCGGAATTTCATTTTGGATCAGGGTGGAAGGATTTTAGGAATCAAGAGAGATCATTTGGGAGCGATAAAGAGAGTCCAGATCTTCACTTGACCAAGCAGAGACGAGTGAAGAAGCCAGAAGAGTTGCAGCAAAAGGAGATCAAGCCCAAAACTGCAACAGAACAGCCAGAGTTCTCAGATACTCAGCTGATCATCGGGAGGGAGATATTTCATCTTCTATTTGTCCAGCCATCCTACCTAGAGTTCTGCCTTTGTCATCAGAGTTCTTGGACTTGCATCTTCGTCAATAACCAGTAAGTTACATCTTGCATGTCCTCTTTAATAACATTTCTTAGACTTTTTGAAGCACAATCCTCACAAATCCATTCCTAGATCCACTACCCAGCATGCTATTGCATCTAACTATCATTCATCTACCTCTCATCACCTTATTTCCTAATATCACCTATATACAGCCTTACAAACAACACAACCACCCCACAAAACAACCAACCTTCAGATCTTAGACCATACCGATATCGGTTATCAGCAACCGGTATCGGTTATCCTGACTATAACCAAAAACCAGCCTTTCCCCTACCCAGTTCAACGAAGCAATTTAATTGATATCTTACAGTCTTTTGTGTTAATTCATATTAGCAGGGGAACTGACCACCTTCGAAAGGAAGTTTTATATTTCTCGGAGGCCCAAGGCGGTTCCTCATTTATTGTCTAATCAAAATCGTGTGGTCTTGTGTTCTTATTTGCGGAGTAGTCCTTCCAAGACAAAAAGGAGTTCTTCACAATTAACCTGATCTTTTCTCTGATGCGTGCACACCATCTCGGCGTTTGACGGGGTATTCCTCCTAGCCCTAACCTTTCTAGTTTCTAAAAGGAATGAAACATTCCGAGTGAAACATTTTGGTACCTATATCCTTAACGGGAGAAACCACTTCATATTATTGTCGCATGACTCTACAAAACAAGCTACACGACAATAAGGGCTAATGTAATTTATTAATTACCTTGTAATTGATAAATCCACATCATCTCTGCCACCTCATTTTGCCACTTCATCATGACCTAGCCCTAACCTAAACTAACCTAATTAAGACCTATAACTTGGTCTACACCTACACCCATGACTAATGACCCCTTTCTCGCACCCAAAACCGACCTTCTAGTCACTTGACCAAGCCCATGACTAATCTCTCGGGAGAAAAGCGGGGAAGGTGGGCTATTTTACTAAAAATAGCCTACTTTTTCCTCTACCGATGCGGTTCTACTCGACCGCCGTCGGTTACGTAACCGCCATCGGTTCCTGTAAATGGTCTCCCAAACCAAAAACAAAGGATCGGAATTTCATTTTGGATGGGGTGGAAGGATTTTAGGAATCAGAGAGATCATTTGGGAGCGATAAAGAGAGTCAGGATCTTCACTTGACCAGCGAGAGGCGAGTGAAGAAGCGGAAGAGTTGCGGCAAAAGGAGATCAAGCCCAAAGCTGCAGCAGAAGCGAGTTCTCGGATACTCGGTGATCATCGGGGAGGAGATATTTCATCTTCATTTGTCCAGCCATCCTACCTAGAGTTACGCCTTTGTCATCGAGTTCTTGGACTTGCATCTTCATCAATAACCAGTAAGTTACATCTTGCATGTCCTCTTTAATAACATTTCTTAGACTTTTTGAAGCACAATCCTCACAAATCCATTCCTAGATCCACTACCCAGCGTGCTATTGCATCTAACTATCATTCATCTACCTCTCATCACCTTATTTCCTAATATCACTATATATATGAGCCTTACAACAACAACTACCAAACAACACAACCACCCCACAAAACAACCAACCTTCAGATCTTAGACCATACCGATATCGGTTATCAGTAACCGGTATCGGTTATCCTGACTATAACCAAAAACCAGCCTTTCCCCTACCCAGTTCAACGAAGCAATTTAATTGATATCTTACAGTCTTTTGTGTTAATTCATATTAGCAGGGGAACTGACCACCTTTGAAAGGAAGTTTTATATTTCACAGGCCCAAGCGAGTTCCCTCATTTATTGTCTAATCAAAATCGTGTGGTCTTGTGTTCTTATTTGCGAGTAGTCCTTCAAGACAAAAAGGAGTTCTTCGTGATCAGCTTTGATCTTTCTCTCTGTATGCGCACACCATCTCGACGTTCAAGGTATTCCTCCTAGCCCTAACCTTATCTGTTTCTAAAAGGAATGAAACATTCCGAGTGAAACATTTTGGCACGCCCGGTGGGACCCATTTTGGGTTTCTTTCTTTCTTGCTTGCTTTCATATAGGGAGTATACTTGCTGTTTTCTTCTTCTAAAAGATATTCACAAGGTTTTGTATTATTTTGATAAAAGAACTTGCTTTGCTTTTACATCTCGCATTAGTGAAAGTCATCTCTTTTGCTTCATCGAATATCATTTTCGATTTGGGTTTAAAACACGTGCATTGCATTCCTGCTTGTTGTTTTCAATTCTAGTGAACATAGATTAAGTAACAGGTCGTACACGTGGGGGTGATATCCACGGTATTGACAAGAAATTAATCTTACTTTCACTGCACAACACATACCGAATCACTTCACAATTAACACAACAGCTCAAACATCCCCCCTTTTCCGCGGTATTCCTCCACCCGATTGAGGTAACCTTATAAGCCAAAACAACTTGACATTTCCCCTAAGTCTTTTGTTTAGGATTGACATCGTTCCGCGTCTAAAGGCATAAGCCCACAATAATTAAAATTAACCCTAGGGTTAGTCTCTGGATTTGCGTGTGCATCTTGCTTGTTTTTAGTTCTGTTTTCTTTCTCATACACATCTTACTGTGATCAATAATTGGACAAGTATACTAAGCGTTGTTAAAAATCAAATTAGCGCCTTTTATATCTTGTTGGCCCGGACTTCTTTGCGACGCATCGGTTACACGACCGGCGTCGGCTATAGTATAACCGACATCGGTTCGAGACCGATATCGATTCTTGTCTTTCCCAATTCGACAAACCGTGACCTACCAATTTCACCGATCGAGTTTGTTTTACATTCTGACAGATTGAAACCCTCTTGTGAACTCTGTCCATGGTTGTTATCACTCGAAAGCAAGCCCACCGCCATGGTTTCACATGCTTGCTCTGTTTCTTTGCTGAATCACCCCCTTCACATGCACGTGGGAATCCTACGGATACCGGCGAGGTTCCTAAAATTCTGTGGGAGATAAGGACTTTGCCAAGTTTACGGATGCTAATTCTAGCTGCATTTTGTCTGATACTATTTGTCTCATACCCCACGACCGTATGCGCTTTGATGGTCAGCTCCTTGTTAGTATGCCTATTAGTATAGCTGCTCATTTAGCTCCCCACTCCACTTTGATAACACCGCCTTGCTTCCTGCATCTCTAGCCCCGTCTCCCAATCCGACGGCTTCAGAGGTTCATACGACTCAGATTGGCTTTCCGTTGGTTAATCTTGGACCCCACATATCATTACCGCCACTGCCCCTACCTCATCTCTCTTGCAGACTGCTCAGTTCAGTTCATGACTTGCTCTCTGCCACCTATCCACACTAGCTTTCCTTCTCAAGCTCCGCCTACCTTTTCTTTCCCATACACGTATCCAGTGACCTCAACATCTTATATGGGACATCCCTATTCGGTCGCCTCAACATATTCATCCTCCATACCTTATCAACACTTAACCCCACCATTGTCCAGCGGAGGCCCTTGGCCCAATTTGCCTCCGTTTACCACAATCGCACCATCATCTCATCCAACCATGGATTTCATTAAACAAATGATGGACAAAATGCAAAACCTGGAGGCTTCTGTTTCAGGAAGTCGTAGCGCCTTGACATACGAGCAAGTTTGTCGGGAGCCTATTCACCCGTCTGTCCCCCTTCATTCGTATCCTCCTCAATGGGAATTACCAAAATTTACCCGTTTTAACAGTAAAGAGGACCCTCAACAACACTTGCGATCATTTAGACATGCTTGTTATTTGATTGCTCATGATGATGCCTTGTTACTCCGCACCTTTCCCATGTCCTTATCAGGACCCGCCTTGGAGTGGTACAGTGCTTTAACCCAGCACTCAATCTTCTCTTTTAACCAACTAGCCCAATCTTTCTTGGATCATTTCTCCATTAACATTGCCAAGAAAGTATCTATCACTGACCTTTATGCCATCGAATGATTGAAGGCGAATCTATCGCAGATTTCGTTGGACGATGGCGGGGCCTTATCGACCAACTTACATATGCCTTGCCTCGGGTTGAACTTATCGAACTTTTACGCGGGCATGTCTAAGCACATTTCTCCTACTCTTCAAATTCAAACTTTCCGCACATTTGATGAGGCCTTTACCATGGCTCGGAAACTAGAAATTCGAGCCTTAGAAGAAGAAAAATTGCGGTTGCGCAACAAAACCCCAATTTCGAACTCAGATTCCACCAACAAACCTAACACCACCAATCCTCACCCATCGACACCCGAAATCAAAAGGGGCCGTGCGTGCGCGGTGATGGTCAAATCCCAACCACCAAATCTAATACCCTTAAAAACCACTTATAAGTATAAAGCGAGAACCCATCAACTACACTCCCTTGGGAGAAACATATGGTGTGATATTGGAAAAATTGCTCAAAGCGGGAGCCATTACCTTACCTCTGTTAAACCTCACTCGGGTTTGATTCTACCCGTATTATACCTTCTGAGTACAAAGAAAATGACTTACGTAACTTTCACCGCGTAAAAGGACATAGTCATGAAAAGCGCAAAATGTTGAAAAACATAGTGCGGGAAATGGTTGTGCGAGGTGATATAACCCTCGATAATCCTAATGCCCCCTGCCACCAGAAATTTGAAAATCTTCAACAAACCATTCCCAAATCACTCGTCCACGATGCGTAAACCGGGATATCTTAGCGAGGAGAGTGTTCATGAGATCCATGCGGTCTTCGACTCCCGGCCAAAAGCCTCTATCGAGAAAATTTTGAATCAAGCCTCTCCACTAACACGGGAGTCGAACCTCCTTCACCACCATCAAGCCAAAGCGAAATCATTCCTTTACCCATAAAAGAGTTAAGCGCCGGACTTCTCTTCTCATCAATGAGTAGTCTACTTACACCACATCCCTACAAGGCTGCGATGATGGATGTTATCTAATCTATCTATTTCCCAAATGTCCCCTTCTACCGCTCTTCTTTGCACAAGAGGAAGGCTCGCCACTCCTTTTGACATCCTTAGGCAGAAATCTCTTGCACCAACATCACCAAATTCTTTAACCATAACGAGACCCTCTCAAACATGCCCTCCTGCCTATTAGTCCTTCATCGCCTAAATCTTTTCAACAACGGTCGACCTCTTAATATCTATTGATACGGTACCTCATCTACCCCCTGTATCACACCCACGGTGGATTGGAATCACAACCCGTCTTTCTTAGTACCAAATTTACAATTCATGCACTGAAGATTTTCATTCTCAAAGATAGCGAGTCCTATGGGAGCGTTTGAGTACCCCTATTCTACTCAAATGCGGGTGACCGATCCGGACACCTCTACCATATATCCTAAGTGTTTACAGAAACTCAAAATGCCTATGTCCTCAGTCTCATCCCCCGTATCTATACCAAGTAGCCCATCCACCTCTATTAACCTAACCAAATCTTCCCCTACACTTGGGACCTCACCAATGCCCAGTCTAACGCACCCGCCTAAGCGACTTGATTTATCCAAAAATAAAGCCGCCCCGCCACCTAGGAGACAAACTCAATCCGTGCCTCTATCACAATCAAAACCATCATCGTCACACCTACCTTCCATATTGGGACCTCATCCCTCCACCTTGCATCAATATATCATACCTCCTGCGTTTTCTTCAAAGCGACCTCGCATATCTGCACCTATACGAGAGATCAAAGGGTATATCAACATTGTCACCCCACATATCTGTCCACCCATCAACCCTAAGCGAACTCCATCATCAAAGGATTTATTTTCTGTCACTCCCCTTTCTCGTGGTTGTTTCCCGCTACCACGTCATACGTAACCTCATCATCTAACCGGATTTGAATATAGCCTGCGCCCGAAGAAACCACGTTTAGTGAAAACCATGTGTCAACACCCCTCGGCTAAACCACCACCCGTACGAACCAACCACGCCCAAACATTACCAAAACCCGCAAAACCAATACCCTCATCCTCCTCCGATTTTGACCCACTCAAAGGATCTTACGCCAAAATCCTTGCTATGTTGGTGGAGAATGCGACCATTTCCCTACCCCCACTTAGACCTTATGACCCGTCTAAACCTCGACCTATAGGTTATGATGAGTCTAAAATCTGCGCCTATCACCGCACACCAGGACATGATGTGGAGAGATCAAAGCTTTAAAAACCATCCTTCGTCGAGTCACCTCTCCCGGATCTGAAAGGTTAAGAAAGACAACTTACGAAGGGAGAGACCTTTAGCTTGATTCCCTCTACTATACCATCTATCCCCGCCTCACCAAGATCTATCATTATTCTGACCCCACCTCTTGAAGACCATGATTTATCCCGACCATCTTCCTCATCTCGGTCTACGAGATTAATATGATTAGTGTTCTTTACTCGAGCGCGAGAAAAACAACGAGAAAGCAAAAGAAAGCACACATGCGTCCTCTCTTTCTCCATCCGGCATCCAGATTGCACCACCACCCAAAGTGGTTATTCGTGGACCCGCTTACCCCGTCTCTAATGGAGTTGCCCATCGAGCCATGATCAAACAACTTCACCGATCGCCCAGTAAAAATGACACTATATGATCTCATTCGGACTTTGAATCCCATCGACAAGCTCTCGTTGAAATTCTTGAGGATCGAGGTCTTACCTAATGAAACCCTACTGTTGCCTCCATTCTAACACCCGATCACGTTGCTTCTCTCACCAAACAACCCCCCCCTGACCATACATACGTACATGACAACAAGCTGCGGCGGTCAGTTTCTCACGAAGATGAAATTGTTGACTTTGAGTACGAGAAGATCGACCTGCCCTTTTCATCTCGGCTTACGTCGGGACATTGGGTGCGTCGTGTTATGATTGACGGGGGCGCTAGCCTAAACATCATCTCTTGAAAGCCTTCCAACAAATGAATATCCCCTCTAGCTACATGTGTGCCAATCCCATCATGTTGCGGTCATTGATAATATTTATTACCTCTACCCTTAGGCACCGTGATCCTCAACATTCGGGTAGGACCACGTACTTTACCCGAACTCTTCTATGTCCTTGAAGGAGAGTTCGATATAACATATTGCTAGGTCGCCCTTGGATCGGGCTATGGGATGCGTTCCCTCAACATTACATAGATGCATAAAATTTGAGTACGAGGGAAGTCCTACACCGTAAAGCTGATCCTCCCCCTTTAAAACCTGCGATATGTTATACCGCCCTAACGATGTGCTTATACCAATCAAGACACCCATACATTCAACCCTGACCATCCTCTTGAATGTACCTCAACCATCCACCTCAACCGCACCTACGCCTTGGTGATGAAACCACCGTCGCAAAAACCACTTCCCTTCCCCAGCTAACATCCCAACCGCGAGACCCCTTAGTAGATGTTTTCAACGCCTTCTGTTTGGGGAGTATCGCCTATATAACGTTAGTTCTTTCCATACCCCACGGGAATACGGATAGGTACATGCATCATCCTACCTATGACCGTCGTGTGGGGAAGTAATCTCTTACGGACCACCCCATTGCCGCACCAACCTAACGTATGGGGGTGTTGCGCATCCTCCATTACCCCTGAACCCCCTCTTGGTGTGGTTCCCTTCGATCGATTTTCAATACTTGACAAATCGTCGTTTCATCCCTCACCTTCTTGACTCATTTGTGCTTGGAAAGGCTTTGGTTTTGGTCTTTATGAACAAGCAAGGCCGACATACACTCATTCCGTGACTACACGCAAACACAATGATCGCGTAGTGGTCTCGGTTTTCTGAAAACACCTACACGGGAGGAACCTCGTGTCGGTTGTCTTCTAGAAGACAATGGCGTCACCCCTACCAGAACCATCATCACCCATTTTGCCTTCGTCACCCACAGTCGATAGATCCCGAATCTATCCCTCCTAACTTTTTTTTTCATAAATGCTATCTTCCTAGGTCCTCTCAATTATCAGCGCGATAATGAGGACCCCTCTTCTATCCCCTTACGTATCCGGACATGATCGAAGAGGATTCACCTTCGATTAATGTTGTTGAGTGCCGGGATGCGACTCCATCCTCACTTACCTTGGGGCGGACGACTCCTATATTCAGCGCACCTTACCACCATCGAAACTCAAACCATGTTGAATGAATCGACTATAGAAATCAACATCCCACACGGAGGAGGATCCTCACATTGTGAAGATCGGACAATCCCTTAACACATCGAACAAGCCGCCTTTACTACCTTTCTCGTACCCATGACAAGCTTTAGCTTGGTCCTCTGTGGACATGCATGCAGGAATTGATCCTACCATTGCCGTCCATAACATCACTCTAAACCACGATTCCAAGCCAATTAAAAGCGAAATTGAGAAAAATGCATCCACGCATTGCTCTCTTGGTCAAAGAGG
Organism: Taxus wallichiana var. yunnanensis; assembly: GCA_018340775.1. Classification (NCBI taxonomy): domain Eukaryota; kingdom Viridiplantae; phylum Streptophyta; class Pinopsida; order Cupressales; family Taxaceae; genus Taxus; species Taxus wallichiana. The sequence goes on from CM031239.1 coordinate 993,097,197, forward strand.
AGCTTCAACGACTCCTTTCTGTTTCTTTCATTCTACCTATTGACTATCCTCAATGGATTTCTAACATCGTACCTATCACTAAAGCGACGGGGGGACTTCGGATATATGCAGATTTCCGGGATCTTAACCTCGCTTGCCCTAAGGATGACTTCCCCCTGCCTAGCATTGACCAACTTGTAGATCTCACTGCAGGCCATGAGATGCTCTCTCTCATGGATGGTTTCTCGGGATATAACCAAATTTTGGTTGCCCCCGCCGATCAACATAAAACTACCTTCATAACTCCTTGGGGAACCTTCTGTTACCGTGTAATGCCATTTGGCCTTAAGAATCTTTGGTGCTGACCTATCGGCGGGCTATGACCTACATTTTCATGACATTATGCACACTATCCTTGAAGATTACGTCGGCGATCTTCTTGGCAAATCTAAACATCGTAGTGAACATCTCGATGTTTTAACCATTATTTTGATCACTTTATTACAATATTACATGTCGCCTTGACCAAAGAAATGTGTCTTTGGTGTCCTTTGAGAAACTTCTTGGCTTTATCGTCTCTTTGCGTGGCATCGAGGTCGACCCATCTAAAGTCAAAGCTATCCTAGAAATGCCCCCACCTACCGATCTCAAACAATTGCGTAGTTTACAAGGTAAGCTCGATCTATCCGGCGTTTCATCTCCCGACTCTCGGATCGATGTCAACCTTTTCATCACCTTCTTAAAAAGGACATTGATTTTCAATGGAGCGAAGAGTGCCACCTAGCCTTTGAAGCTCTCAAAACTTATCTCTTGCAGCCACCGTGCTTATCCCACCTCGGGACGACCGCCCTTTCTACCTTTACCTTTCCTTGCCCTTGACCCTTATTTGTAGGGGCCATGCTTGCACATCGTGACTCGAGAATCGAGAACAAGCCGTTTATTATATAAGTCGTACTTTGGTGGACTATGAGACTAGGTATACACATGTAGAAAAGTTATGCCTAGCCCTATCATTCGTGGCTACCAAACTCGACACTACCTTACGAATCACAAAACTTTCGTCATCACCAACACGGACCCCATCCATTACATGTATGCCAAACCTCATCTAAACCAACGCATCGCGGATGGCTCATGCTCCTCGCCGACCTCGACCTTGAGTTTGTCCACTAGAAATCAATCAAAGGACAAACTCTTGCAGACCAACTTGCGGAGGCCCCTTTACCTAGGGAACAATTTACCAATTTTACATTCCCAGGACGAACTCATCGCTACTCTTTCCCTCAAGGAGGAGTCGTATCCAATGACCCTCTTCTTGATGGATCAAATGCCACCGTGGTGGAGGGCGGCGTTGTTCTCATTCCTCTCGGCTTTGAGCCCATGCCTCTTTCATTCCGACTCGATTTCCCTTGCACTAATAATACAGCGGAATACGAGGCCCTTGTTACAGGTCTCAAGTTGCGTTACACTTAGGTATCAAATCTATCAATATTTTTGGCGACTCTCGATTGGTAGTCAATCAAGTTATGGGCATCTACCCGATGTAAAAATGAGGAACTTCAAAAGTACAAACACTACGTGGATTCACTTCTAGCCTTATTTACTCACTATTCTATCAAACCATTCCCGCTCCACTAACAAATTTGCGGATACTATGGCTTGCTTAGCCTCGCAAATTCAGCTTCATCAGTGCGACTCTGAATTATTCGTCTTGGTCAACAAACTTTTTGCCCCATCTACTCAACCCGGTAGTTTGTATGATAAATATTGTGTCTACTAATTCGCAGGATACCTGGTACCACCAATTTCACGACTACCTTACAACCTCTGTTCTCCCTTCTGACCTTACTAGTCTTGCAAAAGCGTGCTTTTCTTAAACACGTTTCTTGTTATGTAGTTATGGGGGACTCCTTTATAAACGTGGCTTTGATGGCATCCTCCTTCGATGTCTCACGGCGCGGAGGTCACCCATACCATCCAACAGGTCCATGACGGTATCTGTGGCGGACATTTTAGTGGCCTTGCCGTGGCCAAGCGAATCCTTCGCCTTGGTTATTATTGGCCTACTCTCAATAACGATTGCTACGAATATGTTAAGCGTTGTGTTATGTGTCAACAACACGCCAACCTTGACATACTCCTAGCCACCCCCTACTGAGTGCTTGAGATCTTTGGCCTTTCTCACTGATGGGGTTTAGACCTTATTGGTGAGATTCACCCGTCCTCTTCGCAACGTCACCGATGGATTATCACATGCAACCGAATATTACACAAAATGGGTGGAGGCTATTCCACTCATTTGACAAAAAAAAAGAAAAAAATTGTAGAGTTCATTAACCACCACATTATCATCGTTTTGGTGTTCCTCATCGCACGATAACGAGATAATGGAAAATCTTTCAAAAATAAGTTGTTGCAAGACCTTTGTGACAACTTTGGTATCAAACTTAGCTTCTCATCACCCTACTATCCACAAGCAAATGGACAAGCCGAATCCTCTAATAAAACCCTAACCAAAATCCTCATGAAAGTTGTCAATGAGTCCGGAAGAAATTGGCACGATCACATCCCCTTTGCCCTTTGGGCTTATCGTACTAGCATTCGTACCTCTACTAATGCTACACCTTTTCTTTGGTATATGGTGAAAGGCTGTCTTGCCTCTCGAAATACAAATACCCTCCCTCGAATATCTCTTGGGATATTCTCACCAACGATGATTTCCGCAAGAGCGGTTAGCCCAATTGGAGCTTCTTGATGAACGTCGTCTTACGACTCTCGATCACCTTCAAATCTACCAAAAAACGTATCAAGCGTGCTTATGATAAGCGACTTCATGAGCGTACCTTTAAGGTTGGTGATCTTGTCCTCAAAGAGAATCAACATGTAACCAAACTAGAAAAGAGCAAACGTGGAAAATTTGCTCCTAATTGGATCGGGCCTTATATAATCACTCACACTTATGGATCAGGCACTTATCGTTTAGCTTCAGCTTAATGGTAAACTGAGCTGAACCCCTTAATGCCTTGCATCTTCGACCATTCTACTGTTGAATTTAGTGTTATATCACTTCTTATCTACCTACTGCTCGTCCCTTGAGCTCATTTACCGCTACATACACTTTGTTTCCTACATCTCCAAATAAAATCAAGCTCACTTCTCACCTCCCCTCAATGATGCCTTCCCTTTTTAGTCTAGTCCATGACTTCAAAGTCTTAAAATAACACCTTCTTATGGGATTTTCTTGAGTCAAACTTCCTACCAAACTAGATGCTTCACGCGCAAAAAGAACATCTAGCTATCTAAATTATATATATTGCTCCCTCGAAGGACGGCTATATGCCAAATTATTCTTCTTATATATATATTTGCTCCCAGAAGGCACTATGCACTAAAATCATATCTGCTACTATAAATAGACTGCTCCCTCGAAGGACAGCTATACACAGTCAGCCTTTATCAGAAGCTTCTCGCATGGATCAGCTTTGTGAAGACCTCAAGAATAGCACAATCAATATCCCTTGTAGACTTCCCGCATCGATCAGTCTATATTCAGTAAAATAAAAGCCTCATTCAAAAGAACTTTTTGGGTCATGGACTTGTCTATTTAGGGTAGGTTCTCTTTCGTCAGAACACTCACTTTGTAATAAGTTCTTTGTACCTCAACTATACCATTCACCTCACCTCACCATTTGTTTGACTCAAGGGACGTAACGTACGCTCGATATGTTGTGATCATACTGACTCTTTTCACCTATTGACTTCTCGTCTATGCATCGGTACCTAGGGCTTGAGGCTCGTTTATGTTTTGTGGTTTGTTTAGCTCTTTTCACCTACGGAGCACTCTTTCCTCTTTGCCTTGCATCTAGGATTGTGTGTTGATCTTAATCGGGACATGATTCCCCTACCACTTGGGTAGGCTAACTTTCACTTCCCTTATACCTTTTACAACATCACCAATTCATTACCAACACCATCAACCTTACCTTACCAATATTAATATCAATATTTTTACCAACCAACCAATTTGCCTAACCATACCTAAATTGCTGAATTCACCTCTCCTGATCCTAAGGAGAACTACATCGATCTGAGGCCCCTCCTTGCTTTGTGCGATGGGCTATGTAGGCAGCACTTCGGAGACATGGGGTCTCCCAAGGTTAGCTCGACCATCCCCTACCATAACCTATCATGTGTGGTAAATATAAATATTTTTGTGTATTTCTATTTAATCACATTCCTCTTTATCCTTTTTCAAAACAGAAAATCAAAACAAAACATTCTTATTATTATCATAACTCAAATCAACATACATATTGGTTTATTTAGATGTTAAACAAATACATCTTCTCTATCATCGACACGCGAAGTCGGCATCCTTATTTATTCTTATACCTTCGATAACATTTACTTAGACCCTCACGCCTCATCCCGAACAGGTGATGATCGTGATCGTCGGCGCCTCGCCCGGGCCTCTCTGTCCTCAAAGGTACCATGGTATTGTGTACCGCCCGATCGATGCCAATCTCTCCTGTAACATATGAATACGCTCTCTCGCATGGAGGAATCCAGCCTCTAGTCCCTCTTGCTCGTGACTGCCTGGACATCGACCCTAAATATCTACCCAGGCTGCTCTGCCAAGCCCTTGTTAACCATTTGGCTTTACCCGACCCAAGGCGCTGACCACCACCATCGGCCTGCGACCCAGGTGACCCTTGGCCATTTGGCCCGACCCGAGGCCTGCCCTAACCATTCCGGCCGACCCAAGGCCTCACCCTAACCATTTGGCCCGACCCAGGCCTCGCCCAACCATTTGGCCCGACCCAAGGCGCTGACCTGACCATCCGGCCCGACCCGAGGCGCCCCAGCCTGGCCAGACCCATTTGGCCGGGCCAGGCCTCACCTACCATTTGGCCCGGCCAGGCCTCGCCCAACCATTTGCCCGACCCAAGGCCTCACCCTACCCATTTGGCCCGGCCAAGGCCTCACCCTACCCATTTGGCCCGACCCAAGGCCTCACCCTAACCATTTGGCCCGACCCGAGGCCCGACCCTACCCATACCGGCCCGGACCCAGGCCTCACTCTGCCCTTGGCCTGACCCAGGCCCTCACCATCAACTTGGCCCGACCCAAGGCCGTAGGCCACTTACCACTTTCCATACCTTGCCCAACATCAACAACATATACTTTTATCCACCCATCATGTAGCTTTTTGTTCAATCGAGCTCACTGTTCGTGTTTTAGCATGATTAGGGTCCTTGACTTGATCGTCGACCAACTTTGCCTAGACCTAGACCGTGACGTTTATCTCAACCAAACCAACCATTTAGTGCTGCCGAACATGCCTAAGCGTTCTGTACCTTACCGTTATATACCACTGGAGCTACTTCCTATGCCTTGGATACGGGATTATATCACCCTTGTTTGGATAAACTATCGACCTTTGCTATGCATTGCTTTGGTTTGCTCGTCAAATCATGTACCCTAGTAAATCTACTATTGCATTTCAACATGTCATCTGCTTCCTTGGACCTACCCCACCACCTTACCATCCTCTCTACCACATTTACCCTTTATCAACCCTATCCTTGATTTCCGTTCACTCAATCATGATAGATTTGAGGGATTACCTATATCCTGAGGAGAAACCACTTCATATTATTGTCATGCGACTCTACAAAACAAGCTACACGACAATAAGGGGCTAATGTAGACACCAAATTTGTGTCTTACGACCCCTTGTGACCCACATCTCATCTCGCATGACCTAACCTCATCACCTAAACCTTACACAATTATTTATTAATTACCTTGTAATTGATAAATCCACATCATCTCACCTACCACCTCATTTTGCCACTTCATCATGACCTAGCCCTAACCTAAACTAACCTAATTAAGACCTATAACTTGGGTACACCTACCCATGACTAATGACCCCTTTCTCGCACCCAAAACCGACCTTCTAGTCACTTGACCAAGCCCGCAACTAATCTCTCGGGAGAAAGCGGGGAAGGTGGGCTATTTTACTAAAAATAGCCTACTTTTTCCTCTACCGATGCGGTTCTACTCGACCGCCGTCGGTTACGTAACCGCCATCGGTTCCTGTAAATGGTCTCCCAAACCAAAAACAAAGGATCGGAATTTCATTTTGGATCGGGGTGGAAGGATTTTAGGAATCAGAGAGATCATTTGGGAGTGATAAAGAGAGTCAGGATCTTCACTTGACCAGAGCGAGAGATGAGTGAAGAAGCCGAGAAGAGAGTTGCGGCAAAGGAGATCAAGCCCAAAATGAGCAGAACAGCGAGTTCTCGGATACTCGGTGATCATCGGGGGAGGAGATATTTCATCTTCTATTTGTCCATCCATCCTACCTAGAGTTACGCCTTTGTCATCGAGTTCTTGGACTTGCATCTTCGTCAATAACTTGATAAGTTACATCTTGCATGTCCTCTTTAATAACATTTCTTAGAACTTTTTGAAGCACTGATCCTCACAAATCCATTCCTAGATCCACTACCCAGCGTAATCTTTATTGCATCTAACTATCATTCATCTACCTCTCATCACCTTATTTCCTAATATCACCTATATACCTTACAAACAACACAACCACCCCACAAAACAACCAACCTTGGATCTTAGACCCACCGATATCGGTTATCGATGCAGTATCGGTTATCTGACTATAACCAAAAACCAGCCTTTCCCTACCCGGTTCAACGAAGCAATTTAATTGATATCTTACGAGTCTTTTGTGTTAATTCATATTAGCGAGGAATTGACCACCTTGAAAGGAAGTTTTATATTTCCTAGGCCCAAGGCGGTTCCCTCATTTATTGTCTAATCAAAATCGTGTGGTCTTGTGTTCTTATTTGCGAGTAGTCCTTCGAGACAAAAGGAGTTCTTTTGATCTTTCTCTGATGCGCGCACACCATCTCGGCGTTCACGGGTATTCCTCCTAGCCCTAACCTTATCATTTCTAAAAGGAATGAAACATTCCGAGAAGTAAACAATGATATTAAAAAAACATAGTGAAAACCATTACATCGAAGAGCAAAAATCCATACAAACAAGCGTGTAGTTTGTCATTCTCATTCCATAGTCAAATTTGGAAGTCCATTCAAATTAGATAAGTCATTCACACATACGAGAGCCTTAAATTTACAAGTTCATGAGACATTTAAGTAGTTTAGACTTTTCGATGGAAAGCGAGGGAGCCATAAATTTCTAAGTTTAGCGGAATATGCGGTGAATATGCTTGCGCATGTGGAAGGTCAAATCAAAACTGAAATTTTCACAATAGTCGGCGGCGAATATTGTATTTTATCGGAAGCTACGCAGGCGGTCTGATTTATTTAATAAATGCTCTAGGGAGTCTAGAGTTGAATGAACTAGAGAAGGGCCGAACAATGAAAAAATGCCCGAGAATGCGAGAAAGAGCACACACACACACAAACGCTTGTGATTCACGAGCCAATCACGGTAGTGGAATGTTGAAGCAATGAGCGATGTCTTCAAATGGGAAAAGTGTGAGTTGAACTAATGCGAGCAAAGGTAAATATTATGACCTCATGATGATGGTCTAAGGATGAGCAACCCAAGCAAATGAGTCAAGTTAATATGCGAGAGAGAACCACATGATCAAAGGCCACGAGTTACAAGCTCAAAACTGAGCCATAGACCGAGTGAAGGAAGGGCCCGCAGAAGATCAAACAACCACAAAGGAGCACCTTGAACCTAAAATTTTCTCTCAACACAGAAAACAACAGCATAAAACCAAACACAAGAACCTCCCTTTTTTTAAAATAAAATAAAATGCAAGTAGAGCACAAAACAAAATGGGAACTTGCACAAGAAACTACGAGGCGAGAGAGTAGTAAGCAACCAAGGTGAGCAACACGATTCCGATCCCCAAGCTCTGATACCATGTCGGAGGAATGACGAAGATCTGGAGGGAATTCGTGAGCATCAACACGTTGCACTCAACCGCGGAATGATGTAGTTTCAAGATCCAAGCAAGAACTCACCCATGGGAGCAATGTGCATACATTAAGGAAAAAGGCTCGATTCCATACGCTATTCCATTCCACCATATTGCTCAATATGAAAGGGTGTACATATAGTAGTGAGGTGTGTAACTCCCCCACAAATGTAGGTTTGTCGAGAGGTGGAAGTTACATTCCCGGAATAGCTGGTCAAATATAACTCCCATGATGCTCTATGATGTGTGTAAGGCCATAATGACACCCTAGGACACCTGAGCATGGTGAATCACCTATGTGGAGGAAACCCATGTGCATGGTAAATATCCTAGACCAACAAATTTTATTAATGACCCAATTTTGTGAATGAATTAAAAAAAGGTCCTCTAATTCCTTAATATGCTATTTTATACAATCTTTTTATGTGTTATTTTTATAAATCTTAGTTAATGAACATATGAAATAGTTTTTCTTGAATATACCCTTGATTAAAGTTAAGAGTTGGCCTTCAAATTTAATGGGTGAGAACATCCCACTCGAATCCACTTTAATATGAATGATGTGACACGTTAAGTCGAGTTTAAATAAAATTAACATAATAAAATAGTATTTAATTAAATTTAAATAGAACTTAGAAATATTTAAGAAATGAATATCTAAAAAACTGCTAACTATAATGAAAGAAAATTGCTCTAACAAGTGAAATTCCTTCACATTTTCTCACCTAAATATGTAAGTGAGTTGCTTTTAAAACACACTAACAATATGATATAATTACTCACCCATATAAATACTAACATAGCATTTTCTTGGGCGCGAGGATGTGGTCGATGGTGGGCCCACGAGTGCTCGCCATCCACCCACTCGGTTCTAATCCCCAGGTCCTAGGGGACCGGTTACCCTTGCATTTAAACAACCAATTGAGAAGAGTCACCACCACAAAGTGTGCAAGGTCATTTGGGTCATTAACTCATGCAGTATTAAAAAAACATAGTGAAAACCATTACATCTGAAGAGCAAAAATCCATACAAACAACTGTAGTTTGTCATTCTCATTCCATAGTCAAATTTGGAAGTCCGTTCAAATTAGATAAGTCATTCACCACGCACGAGAGCCTTAAATTTCCAAGTTCAACGGACATTTAAGTTGTTTAGACTCTTCGATGCAAAGCAGGGGACTCGGCGAGCCATAAATTTCTAAGTTTAGCGGAATCTGCAGGTGAATATGCTTCGCGCGCATGTGGAAGGTCAAAGCAAAACTGAAATTTTCACAATAGTCGGCAACGATGACGAATATTGTATTGTTTGTATTTTATTGGAAGCTACGCAAGGCGGTCTGATTTATTTGATAACGCTCTAGGAGTGCTCTGGCAAATTTGGCGCCTATAAAATGGCTTGTTTGTAGAGAAACAATTACACTCTTTCCTCTCTATCCTTTTCTTTTCCTCTGTTATTTGTTATCTGTTGCAGAAAGTAAGAATGACGGCCATCAAATTACACGGTTATCCTTAGTCGATGCCAACACTACGAATGTGTTGGCCTGTATTCATGAGAAGCAGGCTTGGATTTTGCAAGGCGTTTAGACGTTTTTAGTCATTTTAGATGTCAAAATATAGGCACTTTTAAAATATGACCGTCATGCTTGACAGGTAAAATTATAATTTAAACGTCAAAATGACATGTACATTACAAATTTAACCATCAATATATATATATATATATATATATATATATATATATATATATATATATATAGAGAGAGAGAGAGAGAGAGAGCTTATTATATTATATATATTTTGAAATTCATCAAAAATCTAATATAAATAAAAATCAAAATTTAGAAATATTTAGAAAAAGAAATATAGAATCTTTGGACTTGTAGTTTCTATCTTTTTCATGAGTATGAAATAGAAACTATGAAATAGAATTAGAAGCTGCTGCAGTGCAGATTATTAATTACTAATTTACACACCTTACTCACAAAATCACCTTATCATAGTCACAAATCACAATTCACAAATCCCTCCACTTGTAGGCTGTAGTCGGACTATGGTGAATAGTAAATACTAATATTAAGAGCCCATCAAATTATCAATGTGGCGCAACATGTTTGGAGAAGCTATGGTCAAGATGGGGACGGGGAGGCGGAGCATACGGGTGTGAGGTGTCCCTTTAGATGAGGATCTCGAGGTGAAATCGAAAGAGAATGCAGATGCCACGAGGCCGCATCGTCTGTGAACATCTCTTATTGCTTTCTGAGGATAGATTCTTTCATGTGCTTCTCGCTCTTAGCATTGCGTCTGCCTGCAATTATTTCATTCTTTTGTTCTATGCCGGGTCAAATATGACCGCCACGAGGGAATCAAGTGAATAATGCCAGGCTCAGCAAAGTTTACTACCTTAAATACAATATATGTTAATTGTATGCGGCTCTTTCCTTTGTTTATTATATGGATTGGATATATTTTTGAATGAGCCGCTTATCTCTTGGCGGACGTGGATCTCCAACTCAAACCTTAACTGATCTTAGACTCTAGCTCAAACCTTAACCGACAGAAACATTGCAATTGCAAAGCTTGGAGTTGGCAGAGTTGTAGTGAAATGCACAAACAACTAAAAAGGCATAGCGTGTTGCGTAGCATTCAAGTTCAACACAAATAAATAGTTAGCAGCGGAAAACTGGCATAGCGTACTCCTAAAATTGTTGTTACTACAGTAAGATCTTCCGAATCTGAGTCTCTATTAACTGCAGAATTAATCTCTGTATTTTTATAATTTGTGGTGCATTATTATAAAGAAATTAATATTTAAATTGATTTTGCAGGTTTTGTAAAATGTCAGAAAGAAAGAAGAAACAAAGGACAATCAACCAAATGTTTAAATGGTCAATTCCATCTCAAGATCTTCAACGTGAAGGTATTTCTGAATCTCGACCTAATATTGATTTGAATGAAGATCTTAATGAAGATATAGAAATTATGGGAGGTGAGGTTGAAACAAACAATACTTGTTGGCAAAGAGGTAAAACATAAATTGAAGAGAGTTTATAGAGTAGAGTGGGAAAATAAGTATACATGGTTAAAAAAACTATCCATGAGGATAAAACTTCTATGAAGTGTGAATGGTGTGAAACATATGGAGCACCAGGTCCATGGGGAATAGGAGATGGTTGTACCAACATGCAGAAAGATGCAATTGTAACCCATGAAAAATCTAATGTTCACAAACTATCACAGGCAAAATGGGTATGTGATAAGCAGAAAAAGGTGATATCTATTCCAGAACATATAACACAGATTGATGATTCTAATAAGCATAGAATTATCACAACCATGAAGTTGGCATATTGGGTTGCAAAATAGGATTTATCTTTGTCTACATATGACTCTCTTTGTTCACTTGTCATGTCATTAGATACATCATGTATGCCCAAGAATAAAGACTATGCATCATATACAAACCGAAAGGCAGCCAATCAATTTATTTTTTCTATATCTAAATATCTTGAAGAGATACAGATCTTGAAGATGAATGAGAGTCCTTATATCTCTTTCATGTTAGATGAAAGCATTGATCATAGCCTAGATAAACATCTTGTTGTTTATGCAACATTTCTAGATTCACAAGGATTGGGGTTGCCAGTCTCTCAATTCATGAAACTTATTAGTGTTGGTGATGGAAAAGGAAGAACAATTTATGATGCACTACAAGGTTTAAGAAATGAACGGAATATTTTGAACAAAAAATTGATAGTTGTTTCTACGGATGGTGCTTCTTCTATGGTGGGAAATGAAAATGGATTTGTGACCTTGTTAAAAAAAGATGTGCCAAATTTAATAGTTGTTCATTGTGTTGCTCATCGTGAGGCATTAGCTGCATCAGATGCTTCTAAAATGATACCAGAGTTAGTGTTTGTTGAGAAAGTGGCAAATAAAGTCTATTCATGGGTTCAAAATTCAACAAAAAGAACTAATGAGTTGATTGCATTACAGGAACTTATGAAACTAGAAACTCTCCAGTGCCTTCAGATTCATGGAGTCAGATGGTTATCTAGGGGACAAGTTATTGAAAGGCTAGTGGCATTGATGCCTGCTATAATGACTTTGTGGAAAAGTGAGAAGAAAGAATCATGGTATGATAAGGCAAGAATATTTTCTGTTCAGTATTGTTTGCACATGCTTGCTGATGTTATGTGTGAACTTAACAAGTTAAACAAAGAATTTCAAGTGGAGCACATTGATGTCACTTCTCTTGGAGCTACTATTGATGCCACTATTAATACTCTAAGGAGAATGTTTCTAAATAATAATTCATTTCCAAATGGTGCTTGCTACTTATCAAAATTTTTGGAGGCATCTCAGTTTGGCTATCTACAAATCACTGATAAAGAGGGAGTAGTTCACAAACATGAATTGCTTTACACATCTATTCCCAATGCACATGGTGATACTCTTAATACACAAAAGCAACGATTCAGTCCTTGTATTGATGGCACATTACAAAGTTGCATACAACTTACAAAAGATTATGTTCAAAGACTAACAGATTGTCTAAATGCAAGGTTTCCTGATCTTTCTATTTTCAATGCAGTGAAGTTGTTTAGTCCCTCACACTATTCACATGATGTTTTGGTTAGAGAAAATAATTCAATGTGTTGGCTTGAAAAACTTTTCCAACATTTACAGCAGATTGTTTGTAATGAAGGGATGGACATTCCATCATTTGACATCGAGGCTTGTAAAAAAGAGTTGCATCAATTTATTGATACACTCCACTCAGGGTGTGAGGGATTTTCTATTAGAGAAGCATGGAGGGTTTTTGTATTTCTAAAAGTTGGCAAACCAACTTTCCAAACATGTTAAAACTATGGCAGAGTACACTTGTGATTCCTGCAAGTACAACAACATGTGAATGAGGGTTTTCAAAGCAAAACCTAATTAAAGATATAAGAAGATCAAAGCTAGAAATCATAACATTGGATGCACTCATGCGAGTATCACTAAATGGACCTGATCCTTCTATAATCGACTGGGAGAAAGTGTATGACATTTGGAGAGGGGAAAAACAAAGAAGGTCACAAAATATTTTGTGAAAGCATGGTTGATCAATGTAAGTTTTAGCTCTTTGATAAACTCATTTTATCTAAATAAAATTTGTAGTGATGTTTTATTTCACATGATGTTTATATTCTACTAAATATCTAGAAATATTATGCATTTAATTTTATATTATTTATTTCAATTTCATTTTAGAAATTTATTTAAAGTTATTTTTTCAATCTTGTAGATGTAAAATTTTACTCAATTTTTATTTTTGTAATAGTTATTATAAAAATAAATTTGACGTGTATATTATATTTTAATGTCAAATGACATCCATATAATTTTTAGACCATTAAATGAGATTATTGTGACATGTAACATTGAACATCAAAATCCAAAGAGCGATGAGAAGGAAATCGATTACGAGTTTGTGACAATGGATATGATTCTTGGTGCCCACAAACAACCCTCTTTCCTCACTCTCAATGTAAGTAAACCCAACCAAACTTCTTCCACTTCCACTAATTGATTTTGTTAATTTCATTTAATTAACATTCGATGTTCGTGGATGCAGCAAATTGGGTCAATTTCCAATCATTTAGGATGGCGATCTCACCTTATTTGGTACAAAACTAACCTTCCCCTTTCTTGGTTTGAATGAATATAATTTTCTACTTCTCTTGGATGTAATTTAATAGGGTTTTTAACTTGACAGAGTCAGAGCCATTATAAAGTATTTGGCAAAGAAGAACGAGGGGAAGGGTAGCAACGTGGGGGAGTACATTGTCAGAGCGAGGCATTGGTGGAGCGGTGGTCTCAAGTGGAATCGCGATCATACAATCTGCGGTGACTTCCATTATTGTTCAAAAAGTGTTCACTCCAATGATGGGAGGAAGAAAGACAAAGGCATAGTGCGAAGCGGTGTGGAAAAGCTGAGCAAGGTGTTAGATGTATACGAAGAGAGGATGTCAAAGAGCAAGTTCCTAGGCATTTTTGGGGATTTCTTGACATTGCGGATCTTCCACATCATTGTATACACATTACCTCATTAAAATGGCTGGAGAGGGACACCTCATCACCTCTATACCCCATGTCAAAGCATGGTGGAAACTATCTCTTCTCACCCTTCCTGGCTCAAGGTTCTACATTTTGCCAAATTTTAGTTAACAATGTCACTCTAGTTATATTTGTTAATGTCTAGTTATGCTTATCTATCTCGTATAAATAAAGAAAGGAAGGTCTTCCCTTTCACCATGAATTTCTAAGTTCTTTCGTATATCAATCAAGGTTTTGGCTTTCCACCATGAATTTACTTGCACAAGTCGAAAATTTGATCAAAATTGTAACCAAGTTTAAAAGCAATATAAAAATACATGATCTTTTAGATTTATTTGGGTTTTTGGACCAAATCAAATGTTGGATTTAAATTGAATAAAAATGTTGTACAAGTGGTTTCAAGATGCACTAAATCAACATATATGAGATGGTGTAGTAAAATTTATATGTAAACATATTTGAATATGTATTTTAATTAGGAAACGTAAAAGAGGAGATGAAAACTTATCAAGCAAGAAAGCACACTCATTCTACAAACAATCGACCATTACGGTAGTGGAAGGACCACTTTCATTATTGTATCTCCTCATTTACATTAGCAATCATGGTATATTGAGTTTATATGTTCATGTGCACCAAGTCTACAATTGGTATTGAGGGTAAATGGTTTACTAGTTGCAATGCAAATGACCTAATTAGAATTAACTAAGCATCAACAATAATTTCAAATTAATTGATCTAAGGCGATCTTTTTCACCTATTATTTATCCAATTTTTTATTTCTTTTATTGAAGAATCAAAATCTAAATTATTCTAATAGTTCAACATTGAGTAGTATCATATGCATGATTAATCAACTTTCCTTAGCTTAGTTCATTGTGAGGGTATCCATTCTACCATATTCATACCACACTTGAACCAAGTATCAACCCTTTTGGTATCTCTTACATTCCATACCTTATAAGATAATGGTGTGACAACATACTTATACCATCCATAGTTGAACTATGATGTCATTTATTTTTATGCAAAATATGACTCATTATTCCTAAATCCCAAATCCATAATTCCTTCATACTTCTTAACATATATTCTTTTTAAAGAAATATATTAAAAAATAAGTTTTTAAGTTCTATAGTAAAATAGATACTAACAAAAAGAGATTAATATTTATCATACTCCAAGGCAAAGATGTTATTGATCACTCGAGAAATAGTTTTATTTGGGGATTTGACCATGTAATCTAATGACAAAATTTTCATGTTAATATTCTTTTTCATATATGAAAATTTTTTTAATTTATTTTTAACAACACTTTTATAGATAAAGATTTCTTTGTGACTAATAAAGTTACTATGATATCAATCTATTGATTTAGATCTGTTAGGATATGGATTTGCACTCATGCAAATGACATGTAATAGTGTGGGTCCTAGGAAGAAGTCTCTCCTCAATGAAGGTGAGGCTGCCTTTATTGAAAACCAAAACTATATTTACATCGTACATTAAAAATTGTAAGTGGGGATGTTTTGGAACATCAATGGAAATAAAAGTGAATGAGGGAGATGGAATGGAATGAATAGAAGGAACATGCAAGAGTTAGGTAAAAGCAAAGCCAAATATTATATGGAGAAGAACAATAAATAACTAACACAAGTAAAATAAAGTTTGCATCAGCTAAACAATAATGAGTAAAAGGGAACACACTCGAGCAAGTAGATGATTAGAGATTGATCATTGTGAACTAGAACAACATATTAGTAGCATTGACAATAAGATCCAAGAGAATATTTGTATACAAGATTCAAACACTAACATATAATGACCATAAGAAAATTAAATACTATAGAGAGACAATGAATGAGACACAAAGTTCATATTTCATTAACTCCAAAATGTCTTCTCAAAAGAACACAAAGTTTCTTTCTTTGAAGTAAAGCTTGCATACAAAAATATTTTCTTCTCCTCTCTTAGCGTCCCCTTTACAATTATAACCCAAAAGTTGGTTACAAAGTAGTTAGGGTTTTACATGAACATTAAATAGGGCATTTTAAGTGACTTTGAATTTCTCACCAACTTTATTAAAATCAATTAAAAATAGAAATCACTGAAGTTATCCAAAGTTTTCCAAAAGTGAGTTCAATAATAACACCATTTTAAAATACCACTTTTAAAACATACGACAAAAACTAGTTCCTTATCCATTGAAATGTGGTCTACCTATCTCAATCATATGAGAAATGGACTCTCCCACTTCGTTAGATACCAAGAAAACTATCTCCTCGTCCCATCGGTGAAATTAGGATCTTCCGCCTTCGCCAATTGAAAGGATTTGAACCTCCCCAATGTTACAAACATATTTTCTTCTTCAAGAGGTTCATTTGGTCGAAGAATAGCCTCACAAAATACCTAGAATTCCAAGATCCTACCTGACATATCATTCAAATTGACCATATTTGATTGAACATTCTCAAACAAGTTCTTTAATTTGATGCAATGTTCCATTGAAGCTGAAGAGAAATTGATGGCGGGAGTATACATATCCTTAAACAATTGTGAAAATTACTCGTCCACATGTCATGATGAATACCTCTTATTTTTCTCATTTACAAGACCACAAGGGATCTTAGTTATGAACTCCTGAATCAAGGTGAGTGAAGTGAAGGATTCATTGCATATGCTCTCATAATGGATCATAGAATCCTCGAGTAGTGTATTTCTTGATTTGAGATGTAGACACCAAAGAAAGTGTGTCCCTCGACATCTAACTTCGAGAATTCCTTCAATGGCTAAAGTTGAAGACTCCATACTTGTCATCTCCTGTAGACTAGGCAATATCTCATCCAATTTTGATATCTTAGAAAAAAAATTCCTTGAAAGAAAGAATTGGATCAAGATATGCACTAATATATTCATGGAGCTTAACAGTTGTTTTGATCGTCTCTTTACTAAAATTTAGTGACATGGCCCAATGTGTTTATTTATTTTGACAAATTGAGAGTTTCTTCATCAGGGGAAGCCATTGCATCGAGTACTAGGAAAGTGGATGATATGGGATTTATCAGATGTTGAACATAATCCACCAATTGATTCTTTTCAGCCTTGAGCTAAGAGTTCTGAGACTTATATTTCTCAAGCCTCTTTAGAATGATATCTATTGAATCTTGGGCCATTGCCATGTCACTTTCTAATGTGGACTTCCCAAGTTCAATTTTGGATGGTAAGATCCACAAATATGTTTCCATCATCATCCACCATTATTCGGGAGAGAACTTTAGGTTTCTTGGGAATGACGTCATTCGAAAGCTTGAAAAGGGCATCAAATTCAATGTCAATTGCCTTGACAACCCTCTTCCTTTTCTTGATTTCACAATTAACCCAAAAGGAGTATCCTTCACCACTTCCATATACAAAATCCTAGAGTCCGAAGTAACATTCCCATTGTTCTCAACATCATTAGATTATACAAGAATCCTTTCCACAACCTCAATTTTTGGAGAAATAACCTCAATATCTACCTCTTGAACATTAGGGAGATTTTGAGAAATCTCTTTATGAATTTTAGGTTCAAAAGCATTCGATATCTAGACTGTTGGTGCTCAAAATAGTCTCTCCCCATTTTGCCTTTGAAAATCTATCGATTTACGGCCTCTATCACTTTCTACTTCCAGTGTTGTGTCTGCTTAATTTCTGTTGCCATTTTTAATTTTTTTCTGGGTCGTAGATCGCTTATGGGTCCATGGTTTACTCCTCATTTCTTTGTTCCTCTGGAAAAGGTCTATAATGTGGGTCACATGTTCTCTGTTCACTCAAAAACTTGGGCTCTTCCATTGTTTCCATTTTCCACAATCGGGATTTTCTTGTCCTTGTCATTTCTGCCCTAAATACTTGAAGAAAAATGAATGGATGTATCTCTAAGGAACATATTTGAGCCTTGTAACATTCCTGAGTTCTTTCTCCTTGGAGAAATTTTCATTTCCGGGCTCAAATGGTCATTTTCTGTATTTTACGGTTTGACGGAGTTTTATCCTAGTCAAATTTACATCCTTACATCGACAACGGATGTGGCCTCTTTTGGTTAGATGTAGCTTGGTTGGGTACTTCAAAAAAATTTATGAATTGCCTTAACTTAAAAATTTGCCCACGTGGAGGAACGACGCTCATTTGAAGATTTGCTTTTGGTTTGGCCCTAGAGTAGCACCGGGAGGACACGTGGGGATTTCTGATGCTTCACCCTAACTTAGATAAAGTTTTATGTAGCTGGATACAGTTTGGCAGGACAGAGACAAGTGGAGGCTTCTGTAGGGTCTTCCCATACTTAGTCTCTTTTCAAAAAAAAATTGGGAGGTGCGGGGACACGTGGCGATCCCACACTCGTTCAGGGTCTTAAACTTGGGTACCATTTTGAAGAAGCATCAGGAGGACACTTGGAGGCCTCCGCTCACTTTGCATTTTTCTTGGACTTTTCAATGGCCAAAGGAGATTGCCTCGGACCTGACACATGGTGCCTTCTCGCTAAGTTTCAAGCCTTCAAACAAATTTTTCTGGGCTGGACATGTGGTGAGCCCGCACTCTTTCAAGGTCTCAAATTTTGGGGACCATCTCAAGGTGCGCCATTGTGACACGTGGCAATTTGAAAAGTCAAAAGGGGTGGGGAAGTAGACCATCGGGGGCAACTTAGATTTTTTGCCTCTTGTATTCAAATGACTAAAATCATCAAAATAACCCACGGGCCCAATAGAGGAAAGGTCAAAGCTTGCTCCAGTCAATGGTGGAGGTGTGGACCTTTAGAGGAAAAGTGGGAAATTTTCCTTTTTGAGAAAAGGAGTTAAAAGCATAAAAGGAAGTGGGGTTCCGCTGGGACCCACATTGGAAACTAGAAGCGGAAGGGCGGAGTTATGGGGAAACTTGGAAAATTTCCTTTTTCCAAAAAAGGGGTCAAATGGCAGAATTTGTCCATAGTTCCTTTGGGACCCACCTTAGGACACATGTCAGGCCCATTTTTAGAAGCGAGAGGTGCGGAGAAAAATGGGAATTTTTTTCATTTTATTTCAAAGGGTCGTAAAAAGTTAAAAGCAAGCCCTTGAGCCCATTTTTGAGTCTTCCATGTGGATGGCCCAAATTCAAAGTAGAGATCAACGGAAGCTATGTGTCTAAATCTGATTTTCCCCCATTTTTACTAAAAGCTCCTGGAAGTGCGATTCTTCATGATTTCTTGGTATTTTCTACATGCCAAACAGAGAGGTGAGTTAATTTTGATATCTAAGTATGGTGGGAAAGATCTAGAGACGTCTTTCACCATTAAAATGGTTTGACTATCGAACTCGATCTGATTTTTGATTTTTCTTCTCCCAAGCACGCAAGGAGCCAAATTTGACATATTAGGGGTGAAAGTGGTTGGTGAATGGAAGGAAGAGTGATTTTCTAAAGGAAGGAATTGAATGCGGGAGGTTTTCGAAGAGATTTTCCCCCTGAGCACCTGGTGACTTTTTGTAGATCTAATTCTAGAAATCGCGATTATGATCATGAAAGCACTAGTAGCACTCAATGTCTAGATTTTTGGAGGGAAAAAGGGTATGTTGTAAATGTTATAAATGGAACAAATTTATCATGCAAATGGTTGGAGTGTTAGGGGTTAGGACTAATTTTTCTAATAGAAAAAAGTTTGATAGAGCCCATCTTTTTTGAGAAGCCATCTAAGAAGCTTGTATATCTCTTTTGTTTTAAATTTGATCATGTCGAGGTGGTTGTGAGTGTACAACCATTGAAAATCTCTGAGATTGTTCTATAAACTTTCCCCTGCTGATAAATTTAATCAAACTCGAGTTATTTTGTGTTGATCTTGAGCAAAATGTGTCTGTTTCATCTCTGAATGTATGCGAGTAGTTTTTCTTGTTTCTATTGCAATCTTGTATTAAAATTTGATTCAATCACACAGGTCTCAATCCTTGTGACATTTTAGTGGCATCTGAAGTTTCATTCTCAGAAGATCTTTCATTTGGGAGTGAAATAAATGATTTAAAATCACTTTTCTTTCATTGTTGATAGAAATTGTCTATAAGCCTCTGGGTGTACCTTAGGCATGATTTGGCTCAGATCTTGATGCTTTTTTGGGTTCTCTAACTCGAGCCTTCATGTCAAAATATCATATATTGTATGAAAAAGTGCTAATTTGGGCCTCCATTGAAGCACATATTCAGTTAAAAAAACATTTTGGTTGTTCTGTGGCATTCTGCTTTGGTTTAGCCTTCCATTTTATAAGACCTCCCAAGGTTCTAGTGAATCAAGTTCATCTGCTCTCCTCCCACCCCCTTTTGTCCTATGTGTATGCAAATGCATAATCTCTATTACCAAAACATGCAGAAATAATCAGGATCCCAAATGTCTTTAGTAACCTTTGCCTTGTTTTGAAAATATATCCATAATCTGGAATTGACAACTCGTGAGAGTTAGATTTGGTGTGTTGATCTTATTTTCCCAAGGTATTTTCTATAAAATTTATGCAAAAGAAGGATTTACAAGTATTCTTCAATAAAAGAGGTTACAAAATAGGTTCTCTTACCTTGGTTGAAAGGCACAACCTAAAATAGTTAGGATCAGATCACATCCTTTTAAGGTGTTACCTACTCATTTCAAAACACTTGAGTCTAACAAATCGAGATAGATTCCTTCCCCGCTACAAAATGACATACACAATCATCTATCGCCTTTGAGTTTCTGTCAAATCCATGATGTTGCTCTCGAGTCTTTGAAGGATATTAAATTTGGGTACCAACATGGACTACTTGCACTTGAGTAGACTCTTTGTGCACGTGCATGTGGATTGTTTGTTATGAGATTCTATGAACTATCAGCAATATGAGTAGAATAATCTCTACTTGAAGTAAAAAATCCTTATACATGCTCCCTTCCTTCACTAGGGCTAGGACCCTTAGATTTTTCACCTTGCGACACCTTCTTTGGTGAATTGTATTTTGGCAACCACTACTTTCTTGCTTGATGTGTATGACTAGATGGCATGTAGGTTGATTGAGAAGAAGCTTTGGTTGACTGGAGACCTCCTCGAGTTGACAATTTTTGTAATCCTGAGGTATGATTTTGGATTGATGGTAAATTTGCAAGTTCTCTTTCGTACCAGGATATTCTTCTATCGAGAATCGGTTGATTCTTGCTATCAAGAGAAAAATCATCTATTTTGGTCCAATAAATTTGTGGTAATGGGATAAATGCAACTGCATCATATGAGGGATCAATAAAATCTTCATCATCATCCACCAATGAATGTTGAGGGTTTCTAATGTGAAAGGCCTTGATCTGAGAAAGGGTTAGGTGGGAAAACTCTCGCCTTCTCACTTCATATTTGTCTAAACAGGCAGCCCAAAAATCTTCCATGGTAGGGTTGTGTTGATACTTTGCTCCAAGAATCTTCTGCATATATCCATTGATATCAAACTGGAATCTCTTCACATATGGATGAATAGTGATGAGGGAAAAAACTTTTTCCATAAGTTGTGCACTGAAGAGATTTGGACATTGGTATTCCCCAATTTGGATTGGGAAATGAATTCTTGAATGATGCTTATCACTGGGAAGACAGTGAACTTGGAATAGTTGTCATGTAAGCTCCATTAATGCCCACTTGTCACTGACATACTTAGGAAGGTTCCATGGAGTACCCGCAAATCTGCTCACGTGAATATAGGAAAAGGATGAAAATTGAATAAACCATGTTCCCCATTCAGAAATGACATCCATGGCCTCTTTGGAGAATCTTTCCTCTATATTCTAATTCAGGTTTCGAATCACATGGAAGGTGAATGCATCATTAACTCTTTTGAAATTATGAGAGATATTTTTGAAACTTAGTTGCAGATAATAATGAAAGACATTATTTGATGGACCCATGACTCCCTTCATTTCGAGCCCCAAAAATAACTTCCTTCTAGCTACTACATAATTTAAGTACTATGTCATGTAGAAACATCTAGTCATCTTGACATTGATCAATTATTTGTGAAGAGTATCACTGATTATAGTGGCCCAATCCAAAAACTCTCTCTTGGAAAGGATGATACCGATAAAATGATACATCCATGGGTGGAAAATCTGGCAGAGGGTAGACCAAAGACTCCACTCAGGAGAGTGATCATGTCCCCGATTTCCTCCACAAACTCAACGTGGTACGCTTCCTTGAAATATGGTAAAATCGAGGCCTCTTGGTCACTAACTAGTTGTTATTAAACATGTTGCTCCACTTGAGGGGTTCTTCATCCCAAAATTCTTGTGCTGAATTTCGAGTGATGTCAGCATTCTCAGGGAAGTCAGGTATGTTGAGCAACTCCTCAATGTTCTTTGGTGTTATTAAGAGGAAAGGCTTGTGATTATCTTTATAAATTCCTCGTCTCTCAGGATCATAATGCTTTGTGCAAGCGATAACCAACTCGGGTATTGCACCGAGACTAGAAATTTCATTGCTTGGGGTAGACCGCTATGGTAGAGCCTATCCGAGAATATGGTTTTTCCTTCATTCACTGATCACAAAATTGTTGCACATTGATGTGACAAAGATTTGTATAAGTGATATTGTCGTATGCAGACTTGATAGAACTGGGAGGGATGATTCCTTGGAATTCATACTTGAGCGCAGACTTATTTGATTTCTCCACTAGCTTCCTTGATTCTCGTAGATTTATTGGATTTTTCGGCCATTATGAATTTTACAAAAAAATAACTTAGTATCGCAAAACAATGTAAATGGTGTTAGGTCTCAGTATCCAAACCACCATCAATGCAAGAGGAATATAGCTCATTTTAATTATTATTATTATTATTTAAAAATAATAATAATAATCAACCTTGGGTTACATTTTTTTAAAATACTAACATGAGCAAAATATCGAGACTAAGCTTGAATTACAAACCGGGTTTATTTTTAAAAAAATACTAACATGAGAAAAATATCGAGACTAAGCTCGAATTACAAACTAGGTTAAAATATTTTTAAAAATATATTATTCCCGATTGTAATGGCTTCATGTAGAATTAATTTGAATTATTTAATTCTCCACCTCTTCATGTTGGATTTGAGTTGCTCCTCTTTACCCTCTACATGGATGATTATCCTTGATCTTTGAATGTGTATGTGTTATGTGGAACTTATGATTTTTTTATTGGCAAATACGTGAACAATGCTCTTAAAAATACGTGGCCTTTTGAACAGCTATTTCTTTCCTTCTACCCTGCGTGGCATGTTTGGTTCTTGGACTGCATAGCCTTTGTTCTCTGACATTATGCATGTCAATGTTATTTCTTTCACTCACTTGTGTAGACTTTGCTTTAACTTTACTACCCTTCTTTGCATATGCGTGGAGATTTTAAAGAATGGAAAACTTGATAAATGCATTGAAACTTGATGAATTCATTGAAATCTATTTTTTTATATTCTTGTTTGGTAATGGGTGGACATTTTTCCCTTCCTTACCAATGTGTTGAAATTTTGATGATTTAAAAACATGCGTATATTTCCTTTCTCTTCCTCACACGTGGAAAATATTATTTTCCCTGTGTAGTGTTTTTTCTTGGAAATGCGAGGTTTTATATCCTTGGACTGATGCGTGGAAGATCCTATCTTGGCATGGAAATTTCTTTATTGTTTGTGTGGGAAAATATCCCTTTGGCTATGTGGAATGTCTTTTCTTTACCCAGCGTGGACTATTTTCTTCTTCCTTAGTGTGGCATATTCCTTTCCCTTCACTCTTGCATGGGTTGCTCCACATCCACCTGCGTGAAACATGAACTGACAAGTGAGTGTGTGGATTTTATTTTGCCTCTGACATGTGTAGCTTTGATTTCCTTGACATGCGTTCAAAGTGGATGCGTGGAATGTGGCTATTTTAGTTGTTATCTTGTGTTTTTCCTGGCATGTGCACGACCAATGTGTGGTATTTGAAAACAACTGGTAGGTGTATTACCTCCTTGAGCGTAAACTTTGTTCTCTCACAGCTATGCATGGCCTATGTTGGTGAATGTGTGGGCTCCTCTAATCAATGCATTCATAGTGGACTATTATTCTTTGTTTCTTTGTATTGAAATGCAAAAACAAATTAGCAATAACACAAGCAAGATCAATTAAATCGAGTATGGAAACTTCCTTCACTGAAAAATCAATTACTCTCATTCCCCTAAAATAAATAAGAAACAAAACTTCTTCCAACTAGTTTCACGAGGAAATGGTTACGGGAATTAAAGAAGATTCCCCGTAACCATTTCCCCTTCTCGTTGAAATAATTGACTCCTCTTCCTTCGGGTAGTGGCATTAATTGCTAGGAAAAAGGGAAAAAATATCAGTCATTTTCCAGCGGAAATGACAAGGTAGGTTGACAATCCCCATCTTATTTCCCCATATGGGAGATCGGGAGATTTTTTAAATGTTTTCCAATCGGTTGAATTGGCAATTAGAAGAAGAAATCCCACAAGTGGGGAAATAAGAATAATTTTCTAGGAAAAGGGGAAATCCAGGTACGAGAAGCCAATTTGGTCTCCCCGATAATTGGAAGCAGAAGCTTTATTTTCCTCGACAATAAAAAATAAAACTTTTCGATTAATTTTTAATTACATTAATGTTTATTTAATTGAAAACCCCAAAAATTAATAAAATTGGTGTTATCAAATAAAGGGTAATAAATTGATTAAATATTAATTGATTAATTAATTATTAATGCAGTTTATGACATGGCGAGAGGAGTTCTTGCTCAAAATGAATGAAACGAAGGCTAGAAAGATCAAAAGAACGAGACGATCACAATGAGGGTGATAAAACAATAAAAATAATACTTTAAAAAATTCAAAATTTTCATGCTAACTAATTTTGTGAAGACAAAATTAATTAATAATAGTTGGCTTTAATTGGGGACAAGGACTTCACGGATGCAACAACAGACCCAAATAAAAAATTTAATGAACATGATCTCAAAGGCAATGATGCAAAAAAATGGGAAGACAAAAGAGAGGAAACCAAAAAAAGGAAACAAAAACAAACAAAAATCCTAATTACCTATGTACATATGAGGGACAACCCATTTTTAATTTTGATAGTGCTTGAGATATTGTTTGTTATAGGGCAAAGAAAATGAGTTCCATCGGGATACACCAAGTTATAGGTGTTATCTCCACATAAATTATTGATTATGAAAGGGCCCAACCACAGTGAATCAAACTTACCATGCTTTCCTTTCAGTTCATGTCTTTTGTCCTAGAGAAGAACTAAGTCATTGATTTGAAATTGTCTCTCCTTAGTTTTTCTATCGAAAAATTTATTTACTTTTGATTAGTTTTCCTCGATCCTGCTTTCCACTAGAATTAGGATTCAAGATCCTAATGAAATCTAAACCCCATTGTTGAAAGGATTCTTTAATGACAATTGTCTTTAAAGGAAAAGCCACCAATTTAGGTTGTCCAACAAATTTTTGAAAAGCTTCGCATTTTGCTACCCATTTCTGAGCATCGGAAAACATAATGGGCCAGTAATAATGTGCTTGCAAAATTTTATGAGTTTCCACTGGGCAGAGAAATGACCACCAAAAGCATGATTATGAAAGGCTTCAAGCAACTTGGGTTGTTGTTCCTTATCGAAACATCTGAGGAACATGCCATCAATTCCTTTCTTGAACAATTTGTTGTCCCAAATAACGTTCCGACAACTCTCCATTTGACAGTTCTATTTTCCTTAGTTGTCAGATTCTCAAGACATTTGCTATATGTGAGAATGTAGGCTATATCAGAATACCATTCGTCTCGCATCTTGTGAAAAAATTCCAATGGTAAACTTTCTTCAACTTGTTCTTCTTTTGAGTCATCTTGTGGCTCATTCTCTGCAATGAGTTGGCAAAGTCCTCTTCCTCGAACTAGCTTGGTAGGTTTGATGTCAAGTCATATTATTGGATCTGTGAGACCCAATTACCTCTTTTAGATCATGGTTCTTGTTGTGTCAACATTGATTTAACTGTGGTATCTGAAACTAAGAATTTACTATGAGAATTCAATACGTAGTATCTGAAATGTTTCAAGGCTCTAACCACTCGCGTACTCATTCCTCTTAAGGGGAGTGTAATTAAGTTCATGTCTATTGAATCCATAACTCATGAATGCAATAGGATATTTTATTCCCTCTTGATTGTGTTGAGTCAGGATGGTAGAGATTGTGTGCGGTGAAGCATAGCAATAGATTATGAAATCCTTTTTAAAATCGGGACACACCAATGTAGGAGATTTTGCAATAGCACCCTTGATTTGTTCAAATGCTTCTCTACCTTCCTTCAACCATTTTAAGGATTATTGTCATTTCATCATATCAATGATTTGTTTGGTCAACTTGGTGAAATATGGCACGGACCTTCTCAAAAATTTCACCTTCCCAAAGAATGAGTGGACTCCAAGCTTACTTGTAGGCAAGGAAAGATTCTTGATAGCTTGAACACATTCAAGATCAATCTTAGTTCCTTCTTTAGAAATAATATGACCTAGGAGTTTCCCTTCCGTAACTCCAAACAAGGACTTCTTTGGATTCAGGGAGATCTTATGGAGTCTACACCTTTGCAATATTTTCTCTAAATCTCTTAGGTGATCTTATTTCTTCCTTGAGAACAATGTCAAGTCATCTAGGTATATCATGATGATCTTGTCTTTATAATCTACAAACATCATATCCATAGCCCTTTGAAAATTATCACCAAAATTGATCAAACCAAAGGGTATTCTTCTATACGTGAACGTACCCTAGGGGGTGGTGAGTGTGGTTTTATTTTGGCCTTCTCTAGCTACTTCAATCTAATTATAACCAAAGAATCCATCTACCATAGATATCATTTATGATCCAGTTACTTCCTGTAGAATATGGTCCATGACCGGAAATGGATAGTTATCCTTTAAGGATGCTTGATTAGGATTGCGAAATCCATGCAAACCCTAATTTCCCCATTTTTCTTATGAACCAAGACAATATTAGTTATCCAAGTTGAATTTTGAATAGGAAAAATTGTTCGTGCCTAACATCTTTTGATATTGTCCCTGCTATCTTGGGATTATATTATCTTTGCTTCTACATGAATGGATTTATGCCAGGTTTCAAGGGTATGGCATGTTCCATTTCCCTAGGTTGGAAAGACTTCAAATCTTCATTTTAGTAAGCTACGACATCAGAATATTTGGTAAGGAGGCTTACAAATTTCTTGTGCTCCTTAGGTGAGCAACACTTACCAATTTTGACCAAGTGAGGTTTGTCCTTGGTACCAATGTTAACTTGCTCATAGTCAGCAGAATTCATAGGTCCTTCCTGCTCTTTCTCTTTGATAAATCTGTCATGCTTGTCAAAAATTTCTTCAATTGAAACCAATCCTTTTGGAATTTTATTTCCTTTGAGTTGAATGATGTCATCACTAGGATATTCATTCTCAACTCCTTCTTGAATGGGTGAGGTTGTTGATTCCGAAATGCATAATCACTTCCTTCAAAGTACAACTATTCAAAATTATCTCTCTTTTCCAAGAAGGCAATAATTTGTTGATCATCATTGAATACTTGCTAATTTTCTGCATTTCAAGAGCACGTGGCCTAAAAACCATTTCAATGGTGTATTTATCTTGATCAAACTATGAATGAGGGATCATTAATTGAAGTGAGACTACTAGAGAATTTTCTTTGTCATTATTTTCGCGAGGGAAAGATTATATGGAAAAAGCATCAAATATCTCTATCGCGTCCCATACTTTATTTCTATAATGTCTCAAACCATCATTCTTTACATGAAACTAATTTTTACTTGTTTTACGATCAACTCTGCATCTCCAAAGACTTTAAAATTCTTGATCCTTTCTCTTAGGTAACTTGGATGCCAAGGATTAATTCTTCGTATTATGTAGTGTTATTAGTATTTTAAAATTGCGGTTTGTAAGAAAAAGTAAATATTTTGCCATTTAGAGATATGAGAACCACTCCTACGCTGAAACCTATTGAGCAACAACTTCCATTGAAATCAAGATCCCAAAATTCATTGGGATCTTGGCAAGTGACCTCAGTGTGTTCATCTTTCTTTGTCATCATATAATTACCCATACTTGACTTTTGAAATAGAAATTGTCCACGGGGTCATCGATTTTCGTTATGGTGAAATTTTCATGAGTTTTGGCATTAGATTATTCATTTCTTCCATTGATAGGGATCATAACATGAGACCAAACCATTTGAATCTCACCACCCGGTGTATGCAAAATTTCTGCTCAACAACATACCATATGAAGTAGGAATGCCAACAACTAGAATGGTTACCTTGACTCTCTTTTGAGTAAATTGAGCTAAAACCATTTGAGCATCTTTAATTTGCCCAATCGAGAGAAACTTGTCTTGTCTCCATTGAGTAACATGATCCGAATGTTCTCACAATTCAATAGAAGAGCATGTGCACTTTTTAGGAATCACATTATCGAGGCTCCGGAATCTATAATACAATTACTTAATTTGTACCCGTTGATCAGAAAATACATAAAGAAAGGTTCAATCTTTTCATTCGAAGGTGTAGTGGCTGCCACAATATTTTGAGACTTCTCGTCTTTGGGAGTTTTTAGAATACCTTTAGAGGAATGAATAGTATAGTCACCTTTGATAAACTGGACCAATTTCTCGAATTGATCCTTATTGGACTTCAAGCATTCTTCCTATGACATAGAAATTTTGGTTTTATTGGTGTGATCAATGATATCAAATTTGGGCAAAATGATCGTACTTGATGTCTCAGATACTAGTTCTTTCGAACTTGATGATTGCACACTTTTGACCTTTGCTTCAAGTTTGGTTGATACTGATGTGGAAGAAAAAACTTTCTTCGTAGATAATTTATCAACTCATTGAATTGAAAAAGGTCCCCCTTTCTTTAGGATAATTTTAACCTTGGAAACCTCAGTCACCTTGGACTCTTTAGGAGTCTCATTTGTCTTGTATTCTTTGGAAGCTTCTTTAGTTTTATATTCTTTAGGAACCTCCTTAGAGATATTTTTAACTTCCACCTTAGTGGTACTCTGCTCCATTTCCTGAGAGCGTGTGAAGACAACGAAAGATTGACTATTCATATCTTCTATAATTTATTCATATTCATCTTCTTCTTCTGAACGATACTCAAATAAATGATTATCACTTTCTCCTTGAGTTCTTCGATTTCGGGTTCAAATTTCCTAGAGTTTATCTCTTCTTTGTCTATCTCAATGACCTCAACTTCATCATCGCTTTCTTCAACAATGTCACAATTTGACTTAGTTGCGGGAGTTGCTTCAATAGGAAGCCTTGTCAAAGCATCTGCATTTTGGCTTTGTTGGGAACGTATCCTTTTCTTGGGATATCTTTGTAAGGAGTAAGTTTACTACTTTGAGCAACTTGATTTTTCAAAGCTAGCACATCATTAGCCAACTTAGTGAGTATAGCCTCTGAAGCATTGGGGTTTTCTTAACTCTTTCCCTTGAGGGAAGTTTTCTTGAATTTTCCTGCCATGATTAATTCATCCTTAATTTCTATGGCCAAGGATTGAGCAAGTTCCAAAGTAGCCACTCTATCCCTTCTCATCTGATATCACACTTCTGATTGTTGTGCATTGATAAAAAAATTGTCCATTAGGGTTCGGATGAATCCCGGTAGGAACTCTGTTCACCATTTTTTTGAACTTAGCCATGCAATTCGTCATGGGTTTTGTTGGCTCTTTCTTTTCCTGAGATAGTTGGGAAAGAAGGGCATGTTCATCTTTTGCCATCTTGAATCGAACTTGAAACTTAGTTTTTGTATCATTCCAGTTTGTAATGCATCCACTTGGCAGATGATGAAACCAATATGCGGAAATTTCATGCAATGTTTCAATGAATAGGAGAATAGCAACATATTCATATTCCACTGAAAAAAATACACATGCAACAAAGAAGGTAGAAATGTGGTCATCTAGTGATGTCTTCCCATCTCCATCAAACTAGGCAAGAATCTTCATCAATCCTCATGGGAGGCAAGAATCTTCATCAATCCCAATGGGCCTATGATATTTCCCCATGGTATGTTAACTACCATCTTGGGAAAGGTGGTATGTGAAGGCAAAACAATGTGAGAAAGAAAAAAATTGGGAAGTAAAGGGGTTACTCACTTGTTTTGGAGCTCTCTCTTTTGGATGCTTGCTTGTGGGAGTTGAAGGGTTCTTGGAAAATTGCTTGTGTTTGAAGATTTTGGGACTTTCTTGGAAAGTGGAGATTTACCATGGCAAGGTAGGATCTTGCACTCTTATTTTCTTCTTGTTTCTTGTATGAATTGTGTTTTATGGATTTGTGTTCTTACTTGAATGTGTTGGGTAGTAAATTGACCTTAGGTTGTGGTGAGATTTGGAAATGGGGATGAAATATGTTGGGAGGCATAAGAGCTTCTTGTGTGTTTAGGAGGGAGTGGGTTTTGGATGCCCCACCTTATTCTACTTTGTTATTTTGTATTTTGTGGGAGCCATAAGAGAGAGGGAGGCATAAGAGAGAGGGAGACATAAGAGAAATAGATATGTTGTTTTGGGAGGCATAAGAGATTTTGGGATTGATTGTGTTGTGGAGGAGTTTAGAGGTGGGCATCCAAACCCTTGGGAGGCACAAGGGCACCCCCATTATTCCTATCTCTACTTGGCTATTTTAGAGCCATTGTTTGGGAAGTTGTTGAGTCTAAAAATAAGTGTTTTATTTGTGGTTATCTTTCTTATGTGTTGATTGCTTGGAAGTGAATGTTGAAGCATTTTTAGTTTCCATGTGTTGGTCCATCCCTTATTTCCTTTTGGTTGGGGCTCGGGGGCCAATGAGAAGAATTTATTCTTCTTCTCATTGGAGTTTTGGTTGGGTGGAGAGTGTTGCCTCTCCCCCATTTTTGGTTGTTGTGATCAAGTGAAGAGAATATGGAGCTTGGTTGGAGATTTGATTCTTGGAGAAATAATAGAAGACAAAATGTATTTCATTATAGTTTCCTTCTTGTAAAAATTCCCACTTCAAGTGGAAGATTATTGTATTATTCTTTTGGAAGAAAAGTTGTATTGATCATTAGTTATTAAGATTGTATTGTATGTTGTGAAGGAAAGAAATACATTTTAGTAAAGCTAGTCTTGTTATAATGGAAAAGTGATTAGAAAGGAAAGAAACAACTTGTTCATATTTTAGTCAACTTATTATCTCATTTAAGTGTGTAGATCTTATTGGAAAGTTAGTAGTTCTTATTTTAAAACTTATTGGAAATCTTGTAAAATTTGGTTGTGAGAATGGTTGCAAATTTGTAGATTGTAAAAGCAATAAAGAGTTACTCCCATAGTATTACATGAAAAATTATAGAGTGGTGAAATAAGTTATATTTGTTCATTTCCTTGCATTGTTTGAAAGAAAGCCAAACTATGTATGTTTAGATGGAAAGTACTCAAAGCTTCCTTGTCATCTTCTTGGTTAATAAAATAGATAAATTCTAAAATTTAATGGAGTAAAGAAAAATGCATGGCTACTACTAGTCTTAGTTTCAATTGTTTGTGAAAAATTTAGTGTCAAATTCCGACAAGTTTATACAAGTGTCATTTACAAATCAAGTATTAATTATAAAAAGAAAGAGGATTTAGTTTTTGTATTCTTTTATTACCATCAAACTATACAAGAAATTTTAAGTATGAAAATTAAATTAGTTAACACTAATGACAATATAAATGTTACTACCTTGATATTATTATTGAAATAAGATATTATTATTATTAAAATATTAATAATATTGAGATACTATTAATTGAAGTAATATTCTCTTGTTGCACAAGGGTAGCATACACGGGCTACCCCTTTGCATCAAGCGCTTATTCTCTTGTTGCACAAGATTTGCATTTCCAAATACCCTAGCCTCCCTTCCTCCCCCACATGACTCCTCTCCCTCCCTCCATGACACACCACCCCCACTCACATCCCTTCCACCACGACCCCCACTCTCATCACCGCCACCACCCCCACCCAAATCCCTTCCACCATGACCCCCACTCTCATCACCGCCACCACCCCCAAGCCTAATACCAAAAATAGAAGAATCTCAAGTTTGGAAACCCCAATTTCGAGTAGAATCCTTCACAGTAGCAAGGATATGGAAGTTGCACAAAACCTGCTACACATAAGCAGTGTTGGCCATGAAGAGGTCTCACAAAACGAAGAAAATAACACTATACAAAGACTGAATGACCTTGAAAAGGAGATGATGAAGATGAAGGAGGAAGTGACGTAGCTTACCAAGAAAAAAGGGAAAAGGAAGATTGATGAGGGTACTGAGATAGATAACTAGTAAGTAGAGGATATCTATAAAAAGTTGAATTCCTTAGATAATCGAGTGGGAAGAGCCAAGGATCGCCATGAGAATAGTATGGAAATTTTTAATGTTATCAGTGATTTTCTGGAACAACATGTTCGCAGCATCACTGTGTTGAGTGGGATTCCAGAGACTTTGTGGGGAATGGCCAAGGAGAGCAGCCAAACCTTGGCTAAGCTTGATACTAAGGACCCCACCCATATGACTACGGTGGCCCTCTTCACTTCTCTACAAACCATAAAATCTAAAATCACCAGAGAAGCTAAGAAGTAAGGTTGTTTTTCGCTGCAGGCACCGATCTTTTCCGTCGTTTTTGTTGTTTTTTTGTTATTTTCTGGCTGCATGGTTGCAGCGCTTGTTCTGTTTTGCTCCTGATGTAACTTTTTGGTTACGGTTGATTTCAAATGCCTATTCTGGATGCTGATCCTTTTTTTGCTGATACTTTGATTGCTATATCTGGCTTTTTGGCCTTCTTTGTAAACAGGGTATAGTCCCTTCAAAACTATTTGCCATCAATAAAAAAATATTGAAGTAATATTAATATCAATTTAAAAATAAAAAAATAAAAATAACAATAAAACAAAATGGTTTTATATATATATAAAGTACGAATTAATTTTTATAAAAAAATGGGATAACCAAAAGTAATTTTTTTAAAACAAGTCCTTTGTTAGGAAGGTTGCGGGGAATAGGGTTGGGGGAGGGTCACCAACCACACCCCACCCCATTAATAAATGGGATGGGGGTGGGGTGGTGACCCTCCCCCAAATCACATAAACATTTCGCGTGTATTATACCTCGGCCATCGAACTAATACACAAAGGAATAGGGTTGGGAGGGGGGTCACTGATTGACCCACCCCCACCCCATTAATAAATGGTATGGGGTGGGGTTGGTGACCCTCCCCCCAAATCACATAAAAATTTCACTAGGTATTAAACCTGGCCACCAAACTAATACATAGTTTGGCCCTCCCTCGATATGCGACATTGTGTGCTTTCTCCCATGTGGAAATATAAACGATTTGTGTGTGTGTGTGTGTAATAACCACTGTAATTTTATTATTATTTCAGGTTTTTTTAGTTAAATAAAATATGTGATGAAAATGTATGTATGTATGTATGTATGCAAAAGGTATATGTGTATATTTTTCGATCTAAATAAATACAACCAATATTTTAGACGTTTTTCTTTAAATGGGGCAACATCCATAAGCCCATTTGGGAAAATATCATTGAAATGAAATAAACAAAAATAAACCAATGTTTTGAAATCCTATATAAGGGTGTGAATAACACCAAAAAAAAAAAGAAGAAGTGCTTCCTCCCAAAAGCTTGAAATGGCCTCTCATGGCTTCTTCTTCCTCCTCCAACCTGCAAAACCAAATAAAGAAATAATGAACCAAACAAAGAAGGGATAGCTTTCTTAAGAAAACTTTAGGGTTAGTTGTTTTTCCCTCATCTAAGGGCCCCAAATGAATCCATCCAAGGGATGAGATTCATCCCTACAAAAGTAGGTGGGGAGTGGGTGAGAGGAATATGAATTTAAATTTAAATTTAAAATCTAAAATACATGGGTTGAACTTTTAAGGGGCCACTTTATTGTGTAAGGGGTGTGTTTATTCTTCTAACCCTTGTGCAAATTTTAGGGACCTTGTTATTTGTTTTGAACCTAGACACCTTGTGGGATTAATATAACTCTAGTATTTAATTTAATAGACCCCTTTATCTTTGGGATTAAAATGTGTAAATTTCAACTATAGTGAAATTTAAATGTTTATCAAAAATAACTTTTAGGGGAACCTAAAACATACCTTAGGATAATTAAGTTTTTTAACAGGTGATGAGAGTTTTAAATTGTTTTATTATAATGGGGATAAAAGAAATTTATTTTATAACTTTGATTTAAAGCAACTTAGAAAACAATAACGTGACAACCGTTATTTTCAAACCCTTTTGTGGACACGTTTTCAAAAAAAAAAATCCATAATTTTCTAGTTGCCTAGGTTATTCTTGGGTTTTGTGCGGCCAATTTTAGCGAGCGTTACATTAAACACATTTTCTAGACTTATCCTTAGGCTCATGAGATTTGGAAATTGATTCCCACCTTAATCCAATCTTCCACCCATAACCCATTTACTAGAGAATGGATGTATGCATGGATAATTATCATTGGCTAGTGTATATATCATATTCGTAGAATTATATTAGATATTTATAATAAATTTTATCTTGACAAGGATATAAATTTTTCTTTTCAAATAATGACACTCTCACATATGTTTTATGTTAATAGTAATGTTTTTATTATCTCTCTAACTTTCCTATAGGTACATGACAAAAAAAGAAAAGGTTTTTATTGATTTTGATTATCTCAACCACTCATCCATATGGTGAGTGCACCCTCCACTATGAGTTGTGTACCTATAGATCCTCCTTAAAATTTCCATCTCCTTTATCCATTAGCCAACGATGGATACTATCCTATAACCTTTTCTACACTCCTCTTTACCACATTCATGTCTCTACCACTCCTAGTCAACTAATGGGATAGAGTTAGCTACCTTGTAAAAATATGCCATTGAGTCCTTTTAGTCATCTTCATTGGTGTAGGGTGGTGATATGATGATGATGATGATATGTTCTTTACTATAGTAGGCAATAATGTAAGTCTACAATAATATTTAAGCAATTATATGCTAAATAAAACACTAAAAACATGGTATACACTACCAAATTTTGATAATCTACTAATTATCATATTTGTGATGGTTTTTTATTACGACATGAATAAACTACCAAAATATAGTATAAAATGTTTTTAGTATATTTTTGGTAAATATATTATCAAAAATTGGTAGTATATGTTTAACCAAATTTGGTAGTCTATTTTTATGGTAATAAAAATGTCACAACTCTAGTACCATTAGTGAAAAATTGTAAATTCCAGTATTAAAATTGAAAACCTACTACATCTTGATGGGTATTTTATTATAGAAAATTATTACGCTCACATGTATTTTTCCAAATTAAAAATGCACCAAAAAAATTGAACAAGTTGTATCAACGACATAATTAAAGGGTTGTAAATATCATATAGCTCACATGTGGATGGATGAAATTTATTCCCATAATGCATGTCACCTACAATCTAAACAATAACAAGGTGTGTTTTAGGTTTATAATATCCAATTGATTTTGTGTCATATGTATATGATGTTGTGTTCATTTTTAACATGCCTCATCGAATGGAAACATTTACTCCTTTTCCATAAGATTGGGTATTTTTATAAAGTTCATTGTGTATATTGATTGTAATCATGGTGGAGTCTATTTTATCAAAGCATTAGCATTAATGAGATATAGACTTGCCAATATCATGATAAGGAATGTTAATTGTCTTCTATTTGAATGGTTTGATCAATATCATTGGTTTCAAATTATAATTATGTTTATTTTGAACATTAGTCAACATCACCCTACATGTGGAAGTTGAATCCTAAAATGTGATTATAGGCGGTGAAAGTGAGGGATGGCATTGATGTAATGTGGTGGCTACATGTTAGAGATATGGACATATTTACCCCAAATAGAAAATATTTTATTGGACACATCACTACTTATCTCAAACCTTTCTTAAGTGTTCAATATCATGATGAGTGTCTATGCATGGTGGGAGATGGCTCTAGTTTCATTGGTGTGGAAGGTGAAGATGGTATTCAACATTGAGTTTGAACGAAATCTTACTTGGGCTAATGGCGGTACACAAATTTACACACATTTTGTCATGCGTTGGTAACATAAGTAGATTGTGCCTAGGTTGGTGTGTTTGAACCGGGATATCTTATTCCAATTGATAATGATTATGAATAGAATGCTACTCATGACCAAAGCGTGGTAGTTGACCATAAGGATTTTTTTGTCTAAGCAATCTCTTTTGGATATTATTATTAACTTTATCTTTGTTGAAGAGAGATCACCTTATCGGTGCTCACCTATTTTTGGCTCCTCTCTCTCCTCCCATCCCTACGGTTTATCTACTAGTACAAATATTTTAATTACATTTATTTGAAAAATTGTGGTAGATATCAATTTCAGTAGTCTTGTTTTAGATTTTTCAAATATTACATTAATTAATAGTTTTATTACATTCTTTTTATATTTCTCACTGGCTACATGATAAAAAATAAATTTTTGAAGAAAAAAATCAATCTTTACCATATGGTCAAAATATTACTATTTTTTATTGACTTCTCAAAATTGTTTTATAAACAAATATTAAGTAACAATCAAATTTAATTTAGAAAATAAATGTTATGACCATCGTAACAAGATATTACTTAATTTTTATTGACTTATTAAATGTATTATTATTTTATTTTATTTTTAAATGAGTGTGAAATAGACAACAAATTGAAAGAAAGATATAAAAATTGACACGATCACTACCATTACATTAAAAATACCTCTTAACATAATTATATATTATGTTTGACTGTCGAAAGGCCGTTCAAAGTATAAAAAGTCATAAGTCATCATGTCATGCACCGCGCACCAGAGCCTTAACTTTCTGAGATTAGTGGAAAGCATCTGGAAGGTCAAAGCAAGTGAGTATCTAGAGGGTCAAAGCGCGTGGAATCGTCTTAAAGTTTCAACGACTTATTCACATTAGCAGGCAACGGTTCTATTTTGGCGTGATCCGATTTGATAACGCTTTGATGATCTTGCAAATTTAGGGCCTATAAAACGGCTTGTTTGTAGAGTAACAATTACATCATTTCCTCTCTACTCTTTTGTTTTCCTCTGTTATGAATAATCTGTTGCAGAAAGTAAGAATGGCGGCCATCAAATTACACGGTTATCCCCAGTCGACGTGCACTACAAATGTGTTGGCCTGTATTCATGAGAAGGAAATCGATTACGAGTTTGTGACAGTGGATATGCTTACTGGTGCCCACAAACAACCCTCTTTCCTCGCTCTCAATGTAAGTAAACCCAACCAAACTTCTTCCCCTTCCACTCATTGATCTTGTTAATTTCTTTTTAACCATTTGATGTTCTGTGGATGCAGCCATTGGGTCAATTGCCAGTCATTCAGGATGGCGATTTCACCTTATTTGGTACAAAACTAATCTTCCTCTTTACTGGTTTGAATGAATCTAATTTTCTGTTTCTCTTGGATGTAATTTAATGAGGTTTTTTAACTGACAGAGTCGAGAGCCATTATAAAGTATTTGGCGAAGAAGAACGAGGGAAAGGGCAGCAATCTGTGGGGGAGTACATTGACCGAGCAGACATTGGTGGAGCAGTGGTCTCAGGTGGAATCGCAGTCGTACAATCCTGCAGTGACTGCCATTATTGTTCAGAAAGTGTTCGCTCCAATGATGGGAGGGAAGACGGACGAAGGCATAGTGCAGAGCAGCGTGGAAAAGCTGAGCAAGGTGTTGGATGTATACGAGGAGAGGCTTTCAAAGAGCAAGTTCCTGGCTGGCGATTTCTTCAGCATTGCGGATCTTCCACATCTGTCGTATACACATTATCTCATAAAGATGGCTGGAGAGGGAGACCTCATTACGTCAAGGCCCCATGTCAAAGCATGGTGGGAAACTATCTCTTCTCGCCCTTCCTGGCTCAAGGTTCTGGATTTTGCCAAATTTTAGTTGATTATGTCACTCCATTCCTTCGTTGTCGCTGCCTTTTGCACCCTTGAATAAAAAATAAGTGAATGTGGTTTTCCGCTATTACCATCAATTTTCTAGCACAGGTCCCATATTTGATTGTGGAGTGGAAAGAGATGAATAAATTTTTTTTTTTAAATTATTATTACGAAGATATAGAGAAGTAGAGTGTAAGGAAATCAACAAAATAAACCTATCTTGATAAGAAGTAATCATACAATGTATAGAATTTCACATGTTTTTAAAGTCGTAACAATTGAAAAAATTATATTTTATCATATGGAATCATCATGAGTTTTGGCCGCATAGTGGAATGGTTTAAGTCTGAGGGTCCTCCATCGGGGTTATGGAAGTGATTTGCAAGAAAAGGAAAGATGTGAAGATATAATCATACTTATTATGCGAATAATCATCAACCATAATGTTAATTGGACATCCACTTTTGTTGTCACCATTATTAACATTAAAATCATGATATAGAAGGTTTGTATATTTTAAGCCTATGAACCATTATAGGATTGATTTTTGAATGAAGCACAATTGAAAATTCGTAGAAACAATTCTAAAAACTAATTTACAATCTTCAAATTATGAAGACACTCTCTATTATGTTCGTTTAGGGCCACTTCCATCCTAACATCACTTCATTCACATAAGTAACATGCTATATGTTGATGTGGACCAAGCTTACTAGTTGTGTTAAGGGTAATTAAATTACTAATTGCAACAAAGTAATAACTATAATGACTAAGTATTAAAATACAAATCTAATTCCTTGTTTATTGATTAAGAAATTGTGTTTTTCACCTATTTCATCCAATTTTTATTACTTGTATTGATGGATAAAAATATGAATTATTCTAGTAGTTTACCACTTACTAGTAGCATATGCAAGATTAGCCATTCAACCAATTTCACATGATGTTTGAACCAAATTTCAACCCTTTTGGTATGTCTTAGGAAGGCGTCCAATGGAGGGGTTGTTGCTCCATGTAGGTGGTTCTATAACAAAATAAATTTAGAAGGAAAATAAAATCATATTTCTCTTTAAAATCACCAAAAAATAATGGTGGGAATGCATATGGGACTATCTGCTACAAGAAACCAGAGCCCAAGCCCCTCCATGAGACCATGCCCTAGAAGTTTCCTCTTCCAATTCTATTTTATAAGACCATATTATGCCAAATACCAATTTATAAATGCGCAGATTTAATTTTAAATTTTGTTGCAAATTAAAATATTATATTTTTAAATATTTTCTCTAAAAAATTGCAGCATACTCTCGAATAACTTATATACCATGAGAGTGCATTTACTATAAATACTCATAAAATTACTCTCCACGCCAACTAAGAAAATTTAGGAGTACCCCTCCCATGGGACTACTTCCTTAGGATCCTTACATTATAAGTTAATGGTGTGATAACACTCTTATACTATAATATGCATGGTTAGACTATAACTTTGATTTATTGTTTCGCATTTTTAAATCATTATTCTTTAATGAACTATCTAATGAATTCCTAATTTCATATAAAATATTTGTAATTGATTAATAAATTCATGCCAATGATAGGCAAATTGTGTGTAAATGAACTACAATTTTCATATTTGAATTCAAATCATTTTGTACAACATAATGAGCCCCTTCTTCCATGTTCTTGTAAATATTAAAAATTATTTGATTTTGAATTCTTCCCCTTGAGCTTGGCTTTCTCATATTAATCAGGTCTAGAAATCCCATCTCCATTTTATTTGGTGTCTTATACATGAAGGTCTCCCACTTGGTAAAGGACTTATTCACATACTTGTGCTAAAATTAAATATTCAAAATAACGTTTTTGAACTTTTCCTCTAGCTTGAATGAGATTTGGTAATATCCACCTAAAACCCATCTAGAGAAAGAGTTTGTTTGGGGATAATTTTCATTGGCCAATGTATATAACATATTTGTGGGATGTATTAAAGTATATGAATATTTTTCTATCTTTAAAAAGATATAAATTCAATTATTTTTCATAATAATATTCCCTCACGTCTTCATGTTAACACTAAATTTTTGTTATCTCTCTTACTTGTCTATACGAAGAAATGATTTTCATTGGATTTCAACATATCTAGGATTTATTCAAACATTAGGTGAGAACTTCCTACACTTATACGAATTGAGTTCCTTTAGATCCTCCAATGTAAAATTCATGTCCCTACCACTATATATGTATACAAAGCTAGTTCTATAATCTATTCTCCACTCTTATAACTAGCATATAATTCTAAAATCCTCCTTAACTGAAGGGTTAGAGTTTACCACCTCCCAATCATATTCCATCAACTCATCTAAGTTGTCTTAATGGAACAAGGTGGAGATGAGATTGTGGTGATAGCTTCTCCACTATGTGGGCCATTATGGTGACTCTATCTACCTAATTAGTGATTGATTATGATGGTTGGATTTCCTTGAATGGCACCTCAAGAGAACCATCCTCTTAGAGTGTTATTCATTCAAAGGATGAGTTTCCTCCTCCCTCTATGAGTAGTTACATTTTCTTGAATTTTACACTTGGTGTTTTTGTATTTTTATAATTCTATTGACGAATCGTATTTTTGACTTGTTTCTATCCTTTTAAACTATCTTTTTATAATATCAATAATGAGAAAGGAATTTTTATCGAACACCCTTTATCTAAAGGAATTGTAGGTGAAATCCTATGTACATTCTTGATAGAAACCAATTGATATATTAACAATCTTTTTGCTAATTCTTTTATTAAAACCTAAGTAACACAATATCTTAGTAAAATTATAATTATATAAATTGCATATGTACATTAATATTATCCTAAGAATAATTAATCTGGGGATAAATTCAATAAATATGTGAGTATATATTTTACCTAGGAACCTTTATCAAATAAGGCTTTAATGTCTAAATAATATCTAAATCAAGTAAAATTTTGAATTTTGTGCCTAGTCATCTCCAAGCATCCAAATCTATCTTGTATAATAAGGTAATTTGCATTCCCCATTTGTGTATGTCTAAATATTTTGAGTGGGATATATGTAATTACTTTCAAATTTGGGATAAACCTATGAAGATAACATCTCAAACAAAAAGGATTACATGCATTGTATGTGTAAGTAAAAATATGAAATCATATATATATATATATATATATATATATATATATATATCATACAAATTTACGATATTAAAATCATGTGTTGTGAGTAATTAAACCAATATAGACATGATATAATAATGGTAATCATTATAACAACATCCCACATATAGACTTATGATACGGTTGATTCGTCTAATATCATAAGTATAATATATAGAACTATGAAATGTATATTTTTCCCCTTAGTGGGATATGTACACCCATTTATGAAGGATCCAAAATTCAATTATGTGTACACATAAAGTACACAAATTTGTGATAAAATTAAAACATGAAATTTTTATTAAGTAAAGTAGGAGCTTGGGGACGATTTTTTATAAAGGGGTCTACAAAAATGCTTCTTAACCATTCTTAACCAGGTCTCCCTCTTATAGATTCAACTCAACTTTCAAGAAATATTATTATCAAGTGCCCAACCAAGGCTTTAAAAATTTCTTGTATCATATTAGATGACTTAAAAGACTCAAAATTCTCCACTATGTTTCTATCTTGTTTTTCATTAAACTATCTTATAGGGCAACAAGGTCTAATTGACAATATTAAGAGTTACAAATATATTTATGATATTAAACACATCTATGAGGCTTATGTATTTTAATAACACTTTTCAAATGATGATAAAATAATTTAACACCTTTATCCAACTTATAAAATCAATAAAATGCAAATTTACCCTTTCTAGCTCTCATTTAGGTCATGTACAAATCTATAGAGAATTTTTCATCCATATCTTAAATTGTACATTCTGGAAAGATCCAAAATCACCAAAAATGTTAGAGGACATTTAAAACTACCTTTATACAAAATTTATCAATTTTGATAGGTTAAAAATCAAGATATTCAAGGTTTTGCACTAAAACCCTAGAAAGGATTATGTAAGACTCTAGAGCACACAAAAACTATAATTTTATTTTTTTATCTTTTTGATTGAGTTATCATTTACATCTACTATGTAATAGTCTATTTTAACATCTCCTATATTTTATAGGCTTTTAAGAATCATCAAATCCATGAAAATATTATTTTAACTACGAATGCACACGAAACCATCAAAATTATGTAATTCCAAACCGTACAATCTACAAACAACAAAATACATGTTGGATCGGTTCAAGAAACATTGACACACATATGTAAGAGCATAGAAAAATTATAATAGGAAGCCCTCTTTATTTATTATTTAATGAAGACAATAAAAATCCCCTGTAACCTTCTTACAAAAAAAATAAGTGTTTATGGTGATTTTCAGTTAGTAGGGTTTAATGATACCGCACCGAAAAATGCAATGTCGGGATGAACGAATACACAAAAAGTTCAAGAGACTCATCCTTTTGCCAAGCGAAACTCGTATACAAAGACAACTAGAAAATAAAAATATTAGATAATGATTGAATGAGTTTCTGAAAAAGACCAATCCAAGGAGTCCAAAGGGATTGCTTAAAAGGTGTCAACTCATATTTTTACAATTAAGTGATTTGATAAGATAATAATATAATAGCAATGTAATTTATAATTTGAGAGGGATAGAGAGATCTCGAGAGGGTTATGGCAAGTTCAAAGTCAAAGAAATATTTGAACCAAGCTTATTCTACAACATCCTATATTTCACGTACGATTTCAAGTTTCTTCTCAATGTCTTTGATTTCA
The DNA here is from genome assembly GCA_018340775.1 of Taxus wallichiana var. yunnanensis. NCBI lineage: Eukaryota > Viridiplantae > Streptophyta > Pinopsida > Cupressales > Taxaceae > Taxus > Taxus wallichiana. The sequence continues at coordinate 993,140,134 of CM031239.1, forward strand.
GGAGTAAAGGAAATAACACACAGGATAAGCTTGTATGAGATGTCAAACTTCTCCGATAAGAACTTAGAAGGGTTTTTGCACAATCGAGGGTCATATATGCTTGTGATGGGGTGTGATGTACCTGGAATTTTCATCTACAGAGAATACATCTTGCAAGAAAACATATTGTAAGCATGGAAAACATGTGCATAAAAAAATATAAGCATATCAACAAACCTTCTCATCCATGTCTTCCTTGAAAACCTCAATGATAAGGTTGTAGAAGCTTTAAGCTTGTGCAACCTTGTAAATGATTTACTTGGGGTGCTCTTGAAAGAGAAATCCAAATGTGGATTTGAAAATTCTACGAACACATATTTTGGCTATGATATAGCTTCAAATATACAAATATTGGAAAGTCAAATAGAATAATTCTCCTTTATAGAGGTGGGTAGTGGTTAGAAGTGGTTGTAGATGGTTGAATGCATGTGCCAAAAATAGTAGTTGAGAGAGGTTGAACAATTTGGTTGAATTTATTCCCATGAGGGGAAGTAAATAAATTTAATTAGTAGAAGTTTCATCTAGAAAGGTGTTTGTGTGTGTATTCAATTTCCCCCACATTTCTAGGATTATAGAAGTGGATTTGACCAGACTAGTGAAGTGGAGTCCAAGTGGGGTCTAAATGGAACCTAATTGGAAGTTGAATAGGAAAATAGGTTCATTTTCCTAATTAAGTAGCTAATTTAATTTTCTACAATGTGCACGAAAATTAATTAAAATTTATTTAATAAATCATAATTATCCTAGTTGAAGTGGGTTAGGAACAAATTTAATTAATACCAACAAGGTGTAATGATTAATTAATTTGATTAATCAATTGTAAGAGGGTATGAACAACACGATGAATTGGAAGTATGTGATTTTGGGTGTTTAAATTTTCCCCTCTTTAATGTGAACTATTATGAAGTAATAACATTTTAAAGATATTAGACATATGTAGATCATAAGACAATAAAGCATTTAGATTCCCTAATAAGTAGAATGGTAAGGGAATTCCCCCTCAAGTGGGTGGGTGACACAACAAAGTGGTGGAAAACCACTTGATAGGAAGAAGACAAGTAATGTGAATAAGGATGGGAAGGACTGTGCTCATAGTAATATGAGTGCCATTTAGAGAGTAAAATTTAGAGAAACCTTATTTTTTTTGTTGCACAATAGAATTTTCACCATGATTATGAAATAATCATGATGGGTAACCTAGATGCATGTAAAAAACACACACACAAAAAAGAAAAGATAAAAAGGAAAACAAACCCAATATATGCCACAAAATTATGCACCATGACTATGAAGAAGCCAAGATGATAACATAATATGGGTAATTGGTCCAAAAAGAAAACACCGACAATTCCACACAACTTTGAAAAATATGAAAGTTAACTATGCCCCTAATGTGTGCCACAATGATGATTAATCAAACCTAAATTCCCCCAAGCACTAAAATTTATGAAATGCATTGGGAAAAGATCATACTGAAGAGCACAATGATTCTTAGATACTCTAATTAAAAATCTGTTGGATCCACATCAAAGAATGATTTGAAAAAAAGGATCATTTTGTCCATGCAATAAACTTGGATTGCAAGAGAGGTAGAATGAGAGCCTAAATTTCCCTAGGAAAATTTATATCATGAAGGAAAAACAATTGATTGCCACGAGCATAGATATACACCACAAGAAAGAAAAGTGATAGTCATAAGATTGGAACGATCACTAGGGTAGTAGATAAAGGTATGACTTTATCAATATTGTGTTGAAATATTTAAATATCAACTTCGAGGGTTTTCTAAATATAGGATTTATGTCATTAGTGAATTTTTGTTCAAAAAATAATAATTTTTGCAATTTTTTTAATTTTTGAGATTTATGATTTTTTTGGATTTTGCGAAGATTTAGAAAAATATTTGAGATAAAAATACAAATAAATGTAAAAACTTAAATACACAACATAAAAGAAAACATACCATGGCTTATTTAACAAACCAAGATGAAAATGCAACACGTGCAAGCGACATGAAGACTCGAGAAAAGCATTGAAAAGAAACCCAATATGAAGCAGGAGTGAACAACAACAAAGTTATTTGTGAACTAAGATGCGAAGAAATTTCCTACAATTGGCCTATAATACAAGTAAACTAATTACATCAAAATAATAAACTAACAATAGAAAAGGCATCGGCACAATGTTGACAAACATAAGATGACAAAAAAATTGTAATAACGACATCTAATGACACTTATAATGTGTTCCACATTGAATACTAAGACAAATATGAATGCCCCTGGGTGATAGCTTAGCACGTGAGAGGATTGGGTCAGGTCGAAGAGCAAAGTGAGATGCTGAAATAATCCAAAAATACTCTTATCGAGATCCCATTAAAGTTTTATCTATATTCGATTAAAATTTTGAAATCCAAGTGTGCCCCAAGCAAAGTTATATTGTGAAAGGGGTAATTGATTTCCTCGAGCATAGATATACACCACGGGAAAGAAAAGTGATTATTGAAAGATGATCTGAAATGATCATGAGGAGTGTTGTCAAATGGATAAATTGTTGAATTGTATTATTCAAACATCTTGAAATTTGGTCAAACATTCTATGAATGTTTTGTTTTTTCCATTTTTATATAGTTTTTGGTTTTGGAACAATTTTATACTATTTTTTTATTTTTGAAAATATTTGAATGTTGTTGATATTTTGTGAAAAATATTTTAATGTTTTTGTAATTTTGTGAAACATATTTGAACGCTTTTATATTTTGAGAAATATATTTAAATGTTTTTTTAGACTTGGTAAAATGGGTCTACTACTTCAACACATGTTTAAATAATTAGAAGCATTTCATTCCATTGGTAAAAATGTAGATGATGTAATGATAGGATTTATCACTCCATTCATGACTCCACGCAACTATGAAGATGCAAAGGCTAATCACCGAGAGACAAGAAGGATGTAAGAACTAGGTGAATAGTGATACGAAAATAAAGATGATGAATGTTAAGACACAAGGTGTAATATCGTTCCATGTTAGAAAAATGTGACTCATCATCCTGTCAAGAGTATATGACTGATTCCAAGATGATTCCACTTTATAGGTTTTGACTAAAATAAAATCAGTAGATGGCCTACTAATTGAAAAGATCTGGTTGAAGGAATTTTTGTCTCTCTTTAACATAAAAAAACTTCTTGAAATATTTTTGATTCAAAGCACTTTGATTCATATTTTCTAAAGTAATTTTTTTTTTTTTAAATGAACCCCTACATGTTTCCCCATGCCATCAGTAAAATTAAAGGGATTTACACTAAAGATAAAATGTAGGTGAGTAAGGACATCTTCCTTTGTTCCCAATCGCATACTACTAGTAAGAAGTATGCGCTCATCACCGAAGACTGTGAAGGATGAAAGATGTGATATTTTTTTTGTATTTTATATTGATTTTTCCTTATATTTTTCAAATTGTGCTTTTTGGGAAAAAAATTTCCCCAAGTCTCAAACCTCATGTGACTAGTATGACACAAGGTTTCAACACTTGAGACCGAGATGGATGATCAAAATGTCAAGGTAAATAAAATTGAGATTTTGTTAAAGAGATGTCTTATTTGAAAGGAGGAGTTGGCATCGTAATCTTTGAGAAAAAATCGTAGGTAAAAAGATCTAAAATGGTAGAAACCATAACAGGATGAGATACACGATTCCCAATAGGAAAAAGGTTAACCTATGTCATGTTAGGTGAATAATGTGAAGATATGATAATGGTATGATTAATATATCTTTCAATATAAAAATGCTTAAAATTATTTGTACTTACTTTCCTACTTCTGATTTGCAAACAGTGCTTTAAGGAATGGTTTGATATGGATTTTAATTCTCTTTTTATGCTTTTTTATTTTTCAAAACTTTAACGGATGAGGATTTTTAATGGACACATTGGGAGAGAGGTTCATGTTTATTAAATTTGAATGGTCCTGAAATAAGAGACTTGGGCAGATGAGATCCAAGTCAAGAGAGGAAATTGAAAGATTCGATAGGTTCTGAAATATGAGACTTAGGTGGATGAGTTCCAAGTCAAAGGAGGAAATCTGAAGATTTGTTAAGTCCTGAAATATGAGACTTGGGAGGCGGAGTTCCAAGTGAAAGGATGAAATTTAAATATTTGATAGGTCTGGATTACGGGACTTGGGACGAATGGGTTCCAAGTCATTAGAGGGAATCCAAAGATTTGATAAGTCTAGAAGTACAAGACTTTGGTAGACATGATCGAAGTCAAATTAAATAATTGAAAGATTTTCTAGGTCCTAAAGTATGAGAATTGGGTGGATGAGATCCAATTCAAAGGATGTGTGATTAGATAGATCTTTTATTAGATCGAAAGACATATGTGATGTTAGATTCAAATTGTCAAGGTGGAGAATATGTTGAGATTCATATTCACTTTTTGAGTGGAAGAATGTGAGGAAAAAGGATTGATCTCTAGATGTATATCCAAGATTTCTTATAGTTCGTAGAGATGAGATATTAAATGTTGTTCCTTAGAGAAGGGCATAATTGATTTAATGATAAATATGAAATCAAAGCTTGAAAAGGTTGTACAAGGATAATCACAGGTATACGCACCTCATAGAGTGCATGCATGTAAATTTCTTGATATGTAGAAACTATCATCGGAGATTCCTACAAGAGTGACATTTTGAGGTAATATGGACACAGGATGTTGCATTTTTGCAAGTGTCCAAACTTGTTTTGGTTGTGTTTCCACAAAAAGATTAGATATGTCAAGCATAGGATCCAGTAGTGAAAGAATGGAATCAAGCTTAATGGTTCTATGTAATGGACCCTCTTCTATAGTGTCTATAGTTATAGCAAGGGTTGAAAGGGAGTCTTGAAATAAGTTCAAGTTTCCATGTGATGTGAGAAGGTTGTTTTTCGAAAAGGGTCGATTAATGTGTCTGTTTGAACTAACATAAGAAAAGATGTACAAGAAATAGATTAGTTTTTGGTTAGAGATACTTGAATTGTGTCATCTTTATCTCTTTGAGTGTTATTATATACAAAATTTTGGACAACATTCAACTCTTCATTATAATTTGTGGAATTTGACATGTTATCTATTGGGAGAGATTCTTCATCAAGCTCTATGGAAATGACTTCACCGTCAATTAAGTCTTGAACATAATGATGGAGAGTTAAACAATTATTAGTTCAATTACCTTCATTACGGTGGTATTCAAAATATTCAAATGTTGTATAACATGTAGGCTTGGGTTCCTCATTATAAAATGGTCTCATAGTTGGATATTTGATCACATTAGGATTTTCTAACTTTTGAAAGGGACTAAATAGAGTTTCTCTAGGGGTGTAAACTTACAATCAATTGTGCACAAATTAGTGTCTACGATAAAGGATATGATGGATTTATAATCAACGTTGTTTGAGGATTCACCATGTTCAAGATTTTTCCCTTTGTACCATGGTTAGGAAATGGATTTGAAAACAACTTTAGATTATAATTGGGTGTTTTGGTTGGTGTTAGGGATTCAAATGCTATGGATCCATTGTTAATGAGGTCTTGGATTTAATTGAAATTTTTTTTTTTCTATTCGATGACCAGCAATGTGATTAAAATCAAAATATGTGTTAATTCTATATCAATCATGCAGAGGTTCCCCTTCAGGAAAGGGTTACGTGATAGGGTAAGTGACCATATTGGCAATTGTTAGTTGTAAAAGGTTAGAAATAGAATCTCCTAATGTTGTATATTTTCATCATTTATAATCACGAGAGGGAGGTTTTTCTCTTATTTGAAGAGTGATGATAGGTTTATACTTAGTCTATTTAGATTAATTGTTTTGTATGTTATGCTCATTTTAATTTTCTTTAACACCATCATTGACAACATTGTGGTTGCGGTTGATGTACCTAGGTTTATCATGAGGAGTGCTAGTGTTTTTGTTATTATTATGAGTGTGCTCATTGTCTTTAGAATGAGGCTTGATCAATCCTTTAACAATGAGGGATTTTTCTATTTGAGTTCCTTTTTCGATAACTTCCTCAAAATTGTTGAGGCAGTGCATCTGCATGTGAAAGGATAACTCGTTATTAAGGTTTGGGATGAAGATGTTAACTATTTTTTTATAGGGATTGAATATGGGAATCATTTTCCATTCATCTCCATCGTTGTAAAAATTGGAAAAAGATTTCGTTTGGTCATTGTTTTGTGATGCAAAAATCCATCATTGTGAATTTGAATTCAAGGCTAAAAGACAAAAATTTAATGAACGTCTCTGAGAGGTCCGCAAAGGTAGTAATATATCACTTTGTAAGGTGTTAGAACCAGTCCAAAGATTTTACTCCTAGATTTCTAAGAAAAATTTGTAAGAGAAAGATATCGTTATATGCCACTGCTTGGCATGCCATGAAAAATTCCTTAGCATAATCTCTTGGATTGGTTTTTCCCTTATATTTTTCAAATTTGGGCATCTCGAAAGAGCGTGGAAGGGGTATGCGTAATATGTACTTGTTGAAAGGGTAAGGAAATAATTCATCAAAATCAAATTGTTTACATTTTTTTGCATGCTCGAAATAAGGTCTTTCATCATTTTCCATTTTCAAGAAAATGGTGAATTAGGTTATGGGATAAATGACGAATTATCATTAATAAGATTTTTTTCTCTTTAGTTGTCTCAAAATGATTTTTGAAGGTATCGTCACTTTTCTTCATGTATTTAGTACATTTGTTATCGCATTTAGTGACTCTAGAGGATATAAGAGCCAATTATTTTTATATGGCATTAATTTCATCAATCAAGGCTTGGTTGGGCTCGAGCGACGAAGCACTAGATTTTCCTTTATTATAGGCACTTGTTTTACTTGTTCCTACATCGTCATGTTTGTTTGAATTTAGTGGTGTCTTGTTAGGTGATTTAGGTTGTCCTCATGAAGTTTTCAAAATTTCCTTGTCAAATTCCGGAGGAAATATTTCTCCCATCGAGAGGAGATGAAGCAAAAATTGGTTCTTATTTTGTCGTAAAAGGTTGTCTATGGAAATATTTTTAATTTGTTCTTCATCCTCTTTGTCAGAGCTAATATGGAAAGGATTTCCATCTTTCCACCTGAAGGGACTATAATTGTGATCTCTCGTTCCCACCATTTTTGAATGAGGAGAGGATTGAAAAGAGTTGTGATAGAAAAATCAACCCTTAGCAAAGTTAATGCTAAGATGGAAGATGGAAAATGTTAGAATTCTCAACCCTAGAAAAATAAGTGCTAAGAGGGAGGAGACGAAAAGGTTATTTGATAATTCGAGTCTTAACAAAATAAGGTATTAAGGGAAAAGGGGTGAAAAATATATTAGATATGCTCAAATATTTAACAAAAATGAATGTTAAAAGAAAAGAGACTTAACAAGGTGAGTTGATAAACTCTTAACAAAATGAGTGTTAAGAGAGACTAAAAGGTTTAAAAGGTAAACTATTAATTAGATGAGTTTTAAGAGAAACGAAAGAGTGTGACTTCTTAATCCTTATCAAAATCAATATTATTAAGGTAGAAGATGGAACTCGAAAGGTTATATTAGAAGAATATTAACAAAATGATTGCTAAAAATGAAAATCCTGGAAAGGTTTCTCGACCCTTTATAAAGTGAATGTAAATAGAGAAGAGTTGAAATATTTTGGCTTGTTCAACTTGTAACAAAAGGAGTGTTAAAAAGAAAATACTTGGAAAGATGATGAATGTACTCAACTCTTAAAAAATGAGTGCTAAGAGAGGATACTTGGAAACCCAATGCAAATTCTCGACACTTAACAAACCGAGTTTTAAGAGAGGATACTTGATAATGGAAGGGGGTGCTCAAATAACAACTTTGTGAATGTCAAAATAAGAATTGAATAATAATGATTGAAAAGGCACAAATCTCAAAAATTGAAGATAAGAGATGAATGCAAAGATATTTATTAAGGATCTCAAATTATAGAAAAGAGAATGCTTTAAAAGAGAGGAGGGAAGAAAATGAGGATGTCAAAAATTCAACAAAGTGAATGTTAAATTTGACAACATAAGATGATGGAATGCTTAAAGTTCAACAATGTAATGTTAAACTTAATACTTAGGAAAATGATAGTCAAGGTGACAACGATGGCGCTTGACCATGATATAGTGAGTATCTTGACGTCAAGACTTAGATAGAGGGATGATTTTTCTTAAGTTAGGACATGGATGTCTAAAACTCAAGACTTATACTTTTATTGCAAAGTGATGAGGTGGATGAGAGAGAAAATGTGGATGAGGAGATTGGAATACAAAATTTTAACATTAAAAAGAAATATGATAATGATGTAGTGAAAGTTGGCCTCTACCTTAAATTGGCTTGGTCAAGGTGTGGCTTCCTAGAATAAGTTCTCTCCCTAGGCACGTCAAAGCAGTATATCCGAGTGAGCACGGTACTATTGCTAGTTGTCGGCTTTACTTTACCCCTCTTGATACAATAAGAAAGGATTTTACTCCGCTCAAAGGATCAAACCAGGGCTACCACTATGGATATCCATGACTCTAATCTCTCACAAAAGGCATACTAGTAAGTTGGGTGGGGGTACCCATTTTTATCCAGTTCACTCAAGGCACCAAATATTTTGGGGTTCCTATGATACTCCTAATGGTGATTTTTTGTCGCCTAGCCATGCACTTCCTATAGTTACATTCGGAAGAAGGTAATAATACCAACTCTAAAAATTTTAAATTAAGTTTATATTTATAACATTTATAAAAGGCGATAAAGGGTTTTCTTGATTTGTGAAAAAGGTAACTTGTAGTTAGTAGTTTTTTTTTAAATGACCTCATTTAGATATGGTTATGTAAACAATTAATTAGAACATTTTCCTATGGTGAAGAACACATGAAAAAAAAAAAGCAAAAACTCACATTTTGCTTTTTCAACATCATTTGTGCAAGCGTAAGAAAAAGTGTACATGTGGTTTTAGTACGATTAGCCTCACAAAAACAAAAAATGATAATGTAAGAAAAACCATCCAAAAAGTTTTATTTAAATTGTAAAGAAGTTAAATGTTTGCAAAAGTCTCTAAAAAGTGAATTTAATTGGACAAAAATGTCTAATAATGCTATATTAACAAGTTTCACAATTAGTCTAATTTAAGGCAATTAAAAAAAAAACTTAAAAGGGCCTAATTACTATAAAAGACCTAATTAATTAAAATAAACTAATTAACTAATTAGAAGCAATTAGTTAAATAAATAAAATAAACTAATTAAGTAATTTAAAACTAACTTACTAGATTCTTAACTAAAATATACTAATTAAATTAATTTAATAAGAAGAATAATGAAAAAGGAAAACTAAATGATAACTTATGTTTAAGCCTAAGTTTAAAACTAAGAAAAAAAAATAAAATGTTAGTCCTAAGTTAAGCATAAGTTAAACCTAACCTATTGAAATCTTTTAAAGACAAACAAAACCTTAAAATTGGAGGAAGGAATCCTAAGAGAGGAAAAAAATGAAGTTTTGGTGACCAAAATCAAGCTCAAGTATAGGGATTTGTATGTAAGGAGCTCATTGATGAGCTTAGTGGTGGCTCACGAGAACAAGGAGAGGATCCACGTGAAGGGTTGGGTGATATCATAGTGTGGAGTGGTTACGATATGGTTTTGAAGCGATTGCGAGATCGGTGCATAGATGGAGGTGGTCAATGGGATCCGGGAGTTGGATAGGGTATTGGGAAGGGGTATCGGTGGTGGCGAGGTTGGAACTCGGTGGGGAATCGGGGCTACGAAACGTTAAATCGGTGGTTTTAGGAGTTGTTTTATGAGATCGGGTTGGGCGTGAGGGGAGTTGGATGAAGGGTAGGTCTATGGATTTATGGAGTGAGTTAGGGGAGTGCGGGATCATTTTTCTTATGGGTACCTTGTTGTTGCAGAATCACAACACCCCTGAATTCAGTAGCTTGATGAGTCAAGATCTTCAGTGTGATTGCACAACATGGAGCATCTCTCAAAGTGTGGGACTTTGTGAGTTAAGAGATCTCTCTGGATGAAGGTTGGCTCATATTCCTCTATTCAGATGCACATGTTCGGATTGTAGAGGGTTATTCTAAATCCTACTCTAAGTTGCCAAGGAGACAAGGTTAAAGAGATACAAGAAATAAAACCTAATCTAACAGAGGTGATGCACCAAAGGAATGTTGAACATTTACATTGCCTTTAAACACAAACCATTAAAATGTAAAACAATATTCATACACATATGACTAACATTGTAATGAAGGATCAGGAAGAAGAAATAAAACATAGGAGAGGGGTGAAATCATCCATGGACTTATTATATTACTCCAAGAATTGATACAGTGCATTACAACAACCAAGATGCCAAAATTGCATTATAATTTGGATGGAGGGGTTCGAGACTCCACGAATTTACCTACGCAGAGCAGAGAAGAAGGGAGGGTGCAAAGAAAGAATGTCCAACCCCTTGAAATTGTCCCTCTTGTACAATATATAGGAAGAATGAGAGAGAGAAAAGGAGGGAAAATCCAACCCTATTCCAACCACCCCTAAAGGAGCATTGAATTCCCCTGTCGCAATGATGAGTCTTGTTGTAACACCCATGCCCCGTCACTATTCCTTTGAGCAAGAGAGGAAACCCATTCTTCATCATGGTGGTAGGTGGGAGACTTGATGGCCTCTGTAATGGTGGGTCGAAACATTAATGGTGGCAGGTGGGTAGCAGGTGCTAAGAGCTCTCTAAAATGTCCCCTCCTACTTGATTCAGAGCTTCTAATCGAAATATATGGCTGCTGAAGGCATTTTGGGTCTAGAGTCTATTCGCGCGATCCACATGGTGGCCCCGTGCATCTCACAGTTTCATCCCCTCCTCTATGTTCCTAAAGTTATCTTTGAAGAGACATGTGGTGGCTTCCGCGGGCTTGCTCTATTTCCTTTGTATTCTTTCCAAGCCCCCTTCTAATGGTGGAGACATTGTGCTCAACCCGAGACATGTGGAGGTCTCGTGCTCATTTGGAAACTACCTCCAGAATTTACCTTTGAAGTTGCATGGATGAAGCACGTGGGGGCCTCCGCTGGTCCTTCTTTACTTTTCAACAGTCAGCTCTTTCTTTTGGACCCTAGGACATGTGGAGGGCTGGTGCTAGTTTGGGAGCCACTTTTAGATCCGCCCCTTGAAAGAGTGCCAAAGATCCACGTGGAGCCTTCTACTACCTTGCCTTATACTTAGCTGATTTGGGACCCAAGTGAACATTGCCTACCTCGTCCCTTTGGTGAGTTAAAGGGGCCCACCATATATAATGCTAGAAAACCCTTGTGGGTGGGACCCTCACAACTAGTTTCCCTAAAATGTGACAGTGGGACATGTGGCATCATCCATGGGCCGCTCCTCTATCTCCCCATGTTTGTCTTAGTCCCCTTTTTCTGGCGGGCCATTTGTCTGACCTTGGACACATGGAGGTTCAACACACATTTGGGACCTACCTCCGGATTTTGCTTTTGAAATTGTGCCATGCTGACACGTGACTCCTTCCATTGGCCTGCTTCTTGTTTAGAATTTTCAACAGGAGACCCTGCTTTTGGGGCTCTAGGACACGTGGAGGGCCAACGCTTGTTTGAGTCTCCGCTTTAGGTCGCGCTTTTGAATTTGCATTGATAAGACACATGGCATTGTCTTAGGTTATTATATACTTAGCTGATTCGAGCCCTTTGCCATTTGATTTTGTTGGACCACGACTATGTGGCGGGGTTGCACTCATTTGAGTCTCCACCTTGGGCTCTCACTTTTAAAATTACGCCGAGTGACACATGGTTCTTTCCGTTCGTTTGAAATTTTCAACGTTTGACTCGTCCTTCTTTTCTCCTTGGACACGTGGAGGGCTAGCACTAGTTTAAGGTCTTTCTTTGGGCGCGCCCGAATATGCATCATTGAGACACGTGGGGGCTTCTGTTGACTCTCTTATACTTAGTCGATTTGGGCCCGCTTTGTCCCCCTTTTTGACTCTGACCACGTGGAGAGCCCACGCTCATTTGGAAACCCACTCTTTGGACCCAACCTTGGTGTTGCGCCAATGAAACATGTGGAGCCCTCTGTGGGTCTATGACTTTTCAACAGCCGATGAGGCCTCCCTTTAGACCTTGACTACATGGCGATCGGCACTCATTTAGGGCCACCTTTCGGGCTTGACCTTTGAAGATGCTTTGTTGAGGCATGTGGCTCCTTCACGCTCGTTTTCTTATACTTATCCAATTCAATCTCACGTGCACATTGCCTTTCTCCTTGTTCTCATGTGCACCTATGGTCTCTTCAGTTGTTTGCTCCTTTCTCAACCCTGCCCCTTCATTGTCAAATCCGGCCTCCCCTTGATTTGGGATCGATTGCGAGCTCGTAGGACTTAACCGACCATTCGATTTTCTCCTTTGAAGGGGTGTTTTTGATTAATTTTTCTTAATGGGTAAAATTGGTCAACATGTACATATGGTAGAGTGTGGGAAGATAGGAGTACCTTAATGAACAACTCGCTAAGATGGAAAGTGAGCTAAGCGTATAAGGAGTATGTGGGGATTTAGCGGGGTTTGTTTTTTTATCGAGTATGAACCTCCCAAATTTAGTAGAGTGCCAAATTTTGGCTACAACAAAAAAATCCTCTATAGTTAGATGAAAAACACCTACCTAGCAAAGATTATGTTTTTATTATTTAAATTTGATTTTTGGCTTCTAGAACATCTGCAAAAACCGCAAAAGATTCACAAAAACAATAAAACAACATAGAAACATAATTGTTTTTATGATTTGTATGAATTTTTATTTATAATTCTTCAAGAATATTTTGAACACAATAACACAACAACACAACAAAAACACATCAAACAACAAAATGTTAACCAAATAATACAAAACACACGTGTTAGTAAGATACGAATCTACAATAAAAAGGAGTGAAGTATGGGTAAGTCACATTCGGTGTGCTACAATGTGAGAATGGAAAACTTGGTAGAAATGGAGAGATAAACATATCAACAAACCTTCTCCTCCATGTCTCCTTGCAAACCTCAATGATAAGGTTGTAGAAGCTTTAAGCTTGTGGAACCTTGTAAATGATTGATTGTGGGTGCTCTTGAAAGTGACCTCCAAATGTGGATTTGACAATGCTACGAGCACATATTTTGGCTTTGAGATAGCTTCTAATATGCAGATATTGGAAAGAAAAATAACATAGTATAATATAATTGTACATGAATCCAAGAGGGAGCCAAGAATATTTTCAAAGGGATAAGCTTGTTCTTTTATAAAAGTTGCATAGTGGTTGGAAGTGGTTACATATGGTTGAATGCACATGATAAAAATAGCAGTTGAGGGAGGTTGAATAGTTCAGGTGAATTTATTCCCATGAGGGGTAATAAATAAATTCAATTAGCAAAAGTTACATCTAGAAAGGTGGTTGTACGTATAATTCAATTACCCCTACCTTTCTAGAATTCTAGAAGTGGAGTTGACTGGACTAGTGAAGTGGAGTCCAAGTGGGGTCCAAATGGAACCTAAGTGGCAGTTGAATAGGAAAATAGGTGTATTTTCCCAATTAATTAACTAATTTAATTAGCTACAATGTGCAAGACAATTAATTAACATTTATTTAATAAATGATAATTAGCTTAGCTAAAGTGGGTTAGGAACTAATTTAATTAATCCCAACAATTAATCGATCATAACGGGTATAAACAATAGGATGAAATGGAAGTATGTAATTTTGGGGTGTCTACATAGATTAGGCTAAATTGATAAATATATGATAGCGATAATATTATTGAAATGACAGGATCGATTGACGGTGATAAGGAATCGGCGGTGATCGGGGACAAAAGGGTCTATTTTGATAAAAGATGATAAAATAGACTATAACTAATGCATGATAGAATTTGAAAATGCTAAGATGAACTAAGGGGACTCTAGAAACAGAGAAGATATAGAAAACCATGATGGCAATGTGTTTAAAGGGCTAATGGAAGACAAAAGAAAGAAGTTCTCCAATCAATGGAGATTGGGGATTAGCAAGTAATTGCTACTAAAATTTAAAATATACTAACACTTGATCAAATGATTAAATGGGAGATTGAATGTAAAATGGATATAGAGGATAGTGAATATGATTGTGTGGAGGATATCACTAATGCAAAATGTTATTGAAAATAATAAAAAGGAAATGTACTAACTTTGTTTAATGTTGTGAAGGATAGTAGGGATCCATATGGATGATTTATTGTTTGAAAAGGGTTCTCAAAGGATGACAACATATTTTTGATGTGTTCTAACATCATGATATCGTATAAGGTGCAAAAATTCCTTCCTTAATCTAATATCTATCTAACTAATAAATGGAGAAGGAATGTGGTTAAAATAGAATTGACAACGTTTTGATGATTGCGGAAATCACGAATCTCCATTTGATTTATTCAAGGATGGTTGAAAAAAAAAATATGAAAGGATGCCAAATGGTTTGAACTACTTACCCTCCGAAGGTTTTATTTTTTCATAATGGCGGAAGGTTAGGGATCTGGGTAAGAAGATGTTATAGAGTTGGCATAGTTAAGGTTATTTAGGCTAGATTTTTTTTAGATGGTTAGGGGAGACTAAATAATATTCTACGTGGATAAATGATGTTTTTACGATGGTAAATTGGATTATAGTGATGATGGACTTAGGATTGATATTAAGGTGAATAGTGATGATGTGATTAATATGTGAATGGTCACCTAGGGGTGAAAAAGTGGCGTCTACATTTGCGCCTTTTGACTTTCTGTAGGCACAAAGTTACAAGACAAAAACTAGTCTTGAGATCCCCATTTTTATGATAATAATATTTTCCCCCATCAATAAATTGACTTAATTTTTAGTCATTAGATTTAAAAGACTTGGATTGATTGGATAGGCATGCTCAAATATGCTTTGGGGCTTGATTGTAGTCTAAAATGACCATGTTGGAGGTATGTGTATAGATGGTAGTAGTTTTGAAAACACTTGTTAAGGAAATTATATGGCTTCATGAGGGTAACACTAATGCGGAAACCCTACATGCACATTATTATCCAAAATTCACCCCTCAAGGTAATTTTGATAACCTGCATCATTTCTTTAGGCTTGAGTGAGTAGAAATGGTCCAAGGCCCAAAAACTCAGGTTTTGGGATTCCCTCTTCCTTCCTCTAACTTCCCTGTCCAAGAAAAAAATTCTAGAAGTTAGAAAAAATTGCAAAAAATCTGAAAAATGGGCTTCTTTTAGTGTATTGTGGCAAATTCGGGTATTTATGTCCCAGGCGGCAAGACAAGTTCTGTGAGACATCTGGAACCCCAAAATGCCGAGTGGTTCAAATCGACAAAATTAGATATTTTTGTCCTGTGATCCATGGAATGTCGGGGTAGTTGGGACCCAAAAACCTGATTTTCTCAAAATGGCCGAAAGTAGAAGGAGGACCACCGGTGAAGTTAGGTCGAAATGTCCCAAACCACACATGGGATGTCGGATGATGCAGGACCCATATGGCCGAAGTCATCGATTTTCAAAGTGGGTCAAGTGACATGCAGAGGAAGCGATGGCCAACAACTTGGATGGCCTAGTCAATAGAGGGGCATCTAGGACATCTAAACCTGAAATCGCTGCACTAAGAGGAAATTGGTAAAAGTGAAAAAGGAGACCCAGATGGTCCAGTACGTGTGGGACATGAGTTCTCCAAAAAGCTGAATTTCCTGATTTGCAAAGTGGGTCAAGTGTGATGCGGATGAAGAGGATGTTTTCGGCCCAAGTCACACAAGGGACATGAGTTCCCCAAAAAGCCGAAATAGCTGCATATAAAGGAAAATTCAATGCCTAACCCTCTTGAACTTCAAACGGCCATAAATTTTGACCCCGAGCTCCGATTTTCATGAAATTTGAATTTTTAGAACAAGCATGATGTCCTCTATGCTCATGAAATTTTGATGAGGGTAGGTATATGAAAAAAGGAAACATATTCATCCCCAATCAATCAGATGCTCATTTCCGTCAAATGACGAAATGCCAGTAGACCCAAAATAGCTACCCGCACTCAGAAGGCCATAACTTTTGCATTTCTCAATGAAAATGCATAAAATTAGTACCATTGGAATTGTGGTTCGGGCTCGATGCAAAAAAATCAAGAAATCTATAATTTTATGAAGAATCGATGGATATTTTTCTTAAAATGTGCCTAGTTCAGAATAGTGGTTTTATTTGGTAGTTGGGATGCATTCAATGAAGCATGGGCTGACATATTTCACTACTGCAAGTTATGGGACAACATGGGGGACCTTTGCAAGCAACATACCATCATTTCAATCCATTTATGACATCTTACAAGTGGTGAGAGGACAAATTTCGAGATTTCCATTTTTCCTCTCTCTCTCTTTTCTCTTCTTAGATTTCTATAAATTGAAGTGTTGGGCTCATTGTAAAGAAAGATAGTTTTGAGTAGCAAAAATCTATCAAAAATTGTTTTGTGAATTCAATTTGTTGTAGGACCTTGTAGTGGACTCCTTGCATGGTGATCTAGGCCCTTATTCTGTAATAGATTGGATTGTGCATATCAATGAAGCAATAGATACAAGTTTGTGGATACTTCTTCCCTTGTTGTGTTTGTTTGCATTCTTCTTGCCCTTTCAAAATTATTACAAATATATTGTGTCTACCTTATACTCTATAGGGATTCATTCTCATTGTGCATGTATGGAATATTGTTGTGAATGCATTTGCTTTGGAATGTGGGGAATTGTTATCACCTCTTCTAGTATGCACTTTTTTTCTATTTTTCACACATTGGATACTATTCTCACACTCTCCTTTTCTGGTGTATCACCACTTTAGTGTAGGCTTTGTTTTCATGCACTCTCTCTCCCTGGTCCCTTAGAAATTTAGATTAGGAAAAATAGTTTTTCCTACATTAGAGTAGATTGTGGTAGGTAGTTTAGGAGCAAGAACCAACTTTCTCTAGAGGTCTATCTCAAGTAGTAAGTCCCACAACTTGGAGATAGTACCCATGTTATCTAATCACATTGTGATCTCAAGCACACACACTTGTGTAAACCATAGGGTGTTGTGATTAAGAGATAACATGTGTTATTTGAGAAGAGCACTATAAGGAGAGGGTCCAATGGGAAAGATCTCGATTTGGATGTGTGAAGTCATGGAATAAAGGGATCAAAAGTGAACATCAAAATGTGTGTAAAATAGATGTATTGTCAAAAAAATAGTTTTGAAAAGGAATTAGGCATTAAGGAAAAGTTATATGAGATATTTATGATGTCACAATGTGTTTGAAAAGGTATAGGTGACCAAAATTGATAAGGTGAATAAAAACGGCTTAGATTGGCAATGATTACAAATCACTGGTGGTTAGGGTGGTTAATCGGTGGTGATTTGTGATTATCGTCTATTGTGAAAATAGAAATTATATAAGCCGAGTTAGGTACACAAATGGATCATTTTCACATGTTCACTTGTGATTTGAGAGCTTTGGTTGATTGATTTTAGGTTTTTTTAGAGATGGAGGTAGCGCAGATGTGGCCGAAAGAGGCGTGAGCAAGACGCGGAGTAATAAGATTTGATTTTTGTAATTTGTTTTCATTTTTGTGTTTTATTTTAATTTTATAAATTTTGAAAACATTAAGGTGAGAATTCTCAATCGGTGGCGATTGGTGTGGTAAATCGTTGATTAGAATGGAAAAATCTATGTCGATTTGAAGGTGGTGGCGTTGGTGGATTTTGGGAAAAAATTCTAACCGAGGTGATTTTTATTTTTTTACTTGGTGAGAGATAATATATACCTCCATGATAGAGTGCCAGAGATGCTTCAGAATGGAAGGGGACATGTGACAGACGTAGAGTAAAATCATATTACTATCGTTGGTTTGGGGGATTCCGTCATTACCAACAGATTCCGAGGGATGTTGATTTGATGGTCACTTTGCTAGATAGATGGTCCCCAAGTACATGGACATTTTGGTTCTATATTGGTGAGATGAAAATCTAATTAGAGGCTGTGTATCATATTTTGAGATTACCTATTTAGGGGATAGGATAATACCTATCACACGGGAGGCCCATCTAGATACCATGACTCGTTTGTATGTAGATGATGCCTTTGGTATTAGGTATATAGCGGGGGTGTTTCACATTAAGAGTTATTATGATGCAGAGGTGTCGAGGAATCAGATGATTTTAGTGGTCATGTTGAGCATTTTATGTTATGCACTTCCAAATTCAAGTTTCCATGGACACTAGAGAATCTCATAGCAAGGATTATGGAGCACCATGTAGTGTATTCTTGGGATTTTTCTTTGTTTTCTTTTGTATACCATGAGCTATGGATGTATGTTACTATTCGGTGGTTTAGTTCGGATGTGGATTTTTTGTTACACTGTTGGTCCTATGAGCACATAGTTGTAGTGAGGCCACTAGGTCTACCTTGGAGATCAAGGGACCCATAAAAGTATGTTGTGGATTTTATGATATGGTGGTATAACTAGATGAGAAATGATGGGGTGGACAGGTATGAGGCGTAATATGTTGAGCACATTTGTAGTGTATTTGTAGATGATGTGGTATAGAGGTCATATGTTAGATTCCCTGTATGGACTAGTATGGATGTGTAATTGATAAGATTGAGATGGGTGTTGTGGATTCTAGAGAGGAAGACTTATATGATTAAGGTTGTATAGTTCCCTATGGTGCATAGGTAGTTTGGGCTCCAATAATAGATACCCTACCGATCCAATCGTCTATCGAAAGGTGACTTAGAGAGGGACCCTCCATTACACCTGTGATCTATGAGGCACACTAGGTACAGTAGAAGGGGTAGACAAAGGATGTGGATATTGATGATGCTAGAGTTGTTGAGGGCTTCAAAGTGAGTGGTGATGTAGTAGTGGGAAGCTCGAGAAGATATGGTGGGGTGGATACATATAGGTGGGGAGGTGGAGGAGGAGGGTGATGATGATGGAGAGTTGGTGAGACTACAAGCATCATTTGATTCTTTACAGATAGAGAGAGATTAGTTAATAGTAGATCAAGATATGGATCATTAAGAGAGGGATGATCTACTATAAAAGTGGGATTAGGAATTCCTAGAGTGTGATACCATGCAGAAGCGAGAGGGATATATACCACAAACAATGGGATGTGTTGTAGGTGAAGTATGAAGATACATGGATAGTATCAAAATCCTTGATGAGTGGAGCATAGGGGGTAGGGCCGAGTGTAGGACAAATCATAGTTTCTACAAGGGGAGTGCGACGTAAGGTGGATGATAGACAAGACCTCTAGGTTTTGTGGATCAAGTTGATCAATATCACGCATTGGGAGATGATATGTGATACTATGAGTGGCTCGTGATATAGATATTCTCGAGACACACCTCACTACATAGAGCATATAGTGAGTGAGCACAAATTGAGTCATCGAGGCTACCTCGGTGAGTAACGGCAACATTACACAACCTTAGAGAGATTTGATACATGATAGAGGATCAAAGGGAGGCCGGGGTGGTGGGAAAGTGTTTTTTTAGTTTACCGCATTTTAGGAGGATTTTGTACATGATTATTATGTATAGATCCCTTTTGAGGCATTTTGTATAAAATTTTGATGAGATATACACACATACAAATGTGTGTGTGTTTTTATGTAATTATGATTTTGGATTCATGTGTTATGATGAATTTAATTTGATGTTATCTATTAGTTTGTGATGAGGTTTTGAGATTTTAGATAGATTATTAATATGATGTTTGATGTTGATGTGATGTAGATTAAATATGGTGCTCTTTGTATGTTTTGATGCACTTTACCTTGTTAAGAATAAATGTGAAATATTTTATTTTTAAGCTGGATTGGATATATATATATGATCGATGGTAAATTTACTTTGCATGAAAATGCACTTGAGGCCTTGTCAAAAATGTTAACATATAACTAATAATAATTAGTCACATGTAGGATCATAGATATATATGGAATGAGCTTATATACCTTCTTTCAACATAGGAAGGGCTCATATGTAGTTTATATAGGAGAGTAGGTTCTCCTTTAATGGCTTATAGGCTTATGCCCCAACTGTATTTTTATTGCGCAAAATGATCAATGTAGGAAGTTTTTTTATGGGAAATATGATTGATGTGAGAATATTTCCTAGGATGCTTTTGATTATTTTAACTTTTGATATGAAGGTTGATCAATGCGGGAAGCCTTTTATAGCCATTGGGTAGCCATCCTTCAAGGGAGTGGTCTACAAATTTTTTATTTTATATTGCCATATTCGATGCAATATTTGATTAATAGTTATTCTTTGAGGGATAAGTATATAGTTTTGATAGTTTTATTAATAGTTTTGTTTCAAGAGACTAGTCTATATTTTTTATAGTATGCATCGATATGTATACTTTTGATTTCGTTTAAGCTAAGGGTAGGCCTAATAAACTATTTGGGAGGGCAAAAACATGTATACAAACTACATATGTGTACCCTTAGCATGTTTTTAGTTGGTATGATAAGGGAAGATGGGAGAAATGATTGTGGGGTTCTTACTTGTGAGGATGAACTTTTCCATGTGTAAAATGCAATGAGTAGAGTCGTGGTTCTCATCTTTAAGGTCATGAATATAGGATAACCACATGAGACCACATAGTTCCAAATCATTACAATGGTAGATGATGGATTGGTGATGGAATGAGATCTTTGATGTGACTAATGTCATGAAAGTAGATGTGTTAACAATAGAAATTCTGCAAGTGCAAGGCATTTAGAGTTTCATTTTCAGGTTTACAATGAAGGAGGCCAAATGAAAATATCCAAATCAATATTTATGAGTGATGATATATGGACCAATCCAATTCAGATTAAACTTCCCACATTGACTCCTTTCCAGAGTAGTGACATTTTGATTTTATTTGAGGAAAATATCACAAATATTAAAGTCATGTTCTTTGACATGTTTATTATATTCTCTTTTGATATGTTCTTGATAGACATGATGATGTTCAAGGGATGTTAGGAAGTGTTCATCTAAAAATTTGAGTTGTGATAAGTGTTCTTTTCGATAATTATCATCAAATACTAAGTCTTTGAGGGACACATGGAGGGATGGAATTTGGAATTCAAGAGGAAGTACATCCTCAAAGCCATAAACTAAATAAAAGAAGGTAGCACCTGTAGTAGTATGGATATTGGTCCAATAGGCCCAGAGAGAAAACATAATTTGGATATTCTAACTCCTACCCACTTAATCGACTTTTTTCATGAGGATTTTATTGAGTATTTTATTGTAAGCTTATGCTTAACCATTTTCTTGTGGATAGTAAGGAGATGAAAATCTAAGCTTGATGTTGTAGGTGTCGTAAATCTTTTGAATCTTTTTGTTTTTGAAATATTTTCCATTATCTATGATAATTTTATGAGGAATGCCAAAGCAACAAATAATGTGATGGTGGATGAAGTCAACAATATTATCAGCTTTATTGGAGATGAGGGGAATAGATTCCACCCATTTGTTAATTATTCTATAACACCGATGATAAAGTGATGTCATTATGAGGAACGAGGGTTGATGAGGCCAATGAGGTCAAGTCCCCATTATGAAAAAGGCCATAAATCTTGGGTGGGTTGTAGAGCCTGACTTGGGATGTGAGTGAGGTTAGAGTGTTGTTGACATTTGACACATTTCTTGACATATTTACAAAAATCTTGATTAAGGGTAGGCCAATAATAGCCTATTAGTAGGTTGTGTTTAGAAATAGCCAAACCACCTGAATTTTCCACCGCATATTCCATCATGGACCTCTTAGATATCTTTATAGATTCATGATATTTGAGGCATCATAGAGGCCATAAAATCCACATTTGTAAAGGACATGTTCTACGATAAGCTGTTAGTGCAGAATCACAAAGACCCCCAAATGGCATGGGTGTGGAGTGGGGCATTTGGTGCGATTGCACAACATGGGACCGTATCTAAAGCTATGGGACTTGCAAAACTTAATATGGACCTCCAGAGAAAGTTGATTCCTACTTCCTAATCTACCTACCTACCACAAGCTACTCCAGTGCAAGTCAGAACCTATTCTATCCTAATCTAACCATTCCAAGGGGAGAGAGAGAGAGAGAGAGAGGGTGAAAGAGCCTACACTAAGCGGTGATACACCAGAAAAGGAAGTGGTTGAATCACATATCTGACTGCCTAAAGTGGAGAGAGGTGAGCAGAGGAGAGGGTGGACAGAATGCACCATGGACCAGAGATAGTTTTCTCATAGAGAAACACTTTGAAACCCATTAAGCACAGCCCCCATAATCTGCAAAAAACATCAAAATATGCACAATATACCCTATGACAACGAGAGGTAAGAAGAGACAATAAAATGAGCCAAGGATGGACAGATGCATCACGAAACAGATTTTATTGCTCCAAAAGTTACACACGGTACATCATCAGTGGGCAAGAGGTAAGAAAATGCCATTACAGAGCCATGGGAGGAGGCTTAGACTCCACATTCTACCCTAAGGAAGAAAGAGAAGGGGGCAGGAGAGAAAAGATCAACCCTTTGAATATGCCCCTTCATTACAATATATAGGAAGAATGAGAGAGAGGAGGGAAGAATTTGAATCCGGCTTCAACCACCTTGAGATATGCATTGAATCCTGCTTTGAAATTTTAACCACCATCAATCAATGCCCCTCTTAAATCTACCTACAATTTGTTTATTTTGGTTCCCTATGTCTTCTTGACATGTTGAAGAAGGAAAACAATGGATCGAATCGAATCAGATCTAGGTAGTTGAAGAAATCAAATTCTATATTAATGTCTTGGAAGACGTTTTCCCATTTTTCACCTACTAAATCCTATTAAGAATGATATTTTATGTTTCCATGGTGTAGAGGGTGTCGATACTTCCAAAAATTCTTCTCCCACCCAAATCTGAGTTTCCAGTCAAAAGATATGGCCATTTGAAGTTTTGGGTCGCGGGAGCGCAATATTTAAAGAGTCTGTCCATACAGGTCCACGTGGCGGTATCGTGCATCTTAGAGATACGGATCCTTCCTTTCGCTTCTGAAATAGTGTCGAAATGACATGTGGCAGCTTCCACGGTCCTACCTCTACTTTGACTATTCAACCCCCTAACTCTGTCCTGTTTTGGACCTAGAACATGTGGCGAGCCCAAGCTCATTTGAAAACCTGCTCAAGACTTTACCTTTAAAGGAATGTCGGGTTGACACATGGAAGCCTCTACAAACTCTTGGACTTTTCAATGGCTGCTCTTAATTTTTGGGTCCTGAATACATGGTGAGCTGACACTCATTCGGGAATCACCTTTTGGACCGCACCTTGAAATTTTCGTTGATGCAACACATGGCGCCTTCTGCTGGTTCTCTATACTTAGTTGATTTTGGGCCCGCTCTGTCCCATTTTTTAACTTGAACTACATGGTGATCCTATTATCATTTGGGTCTATACTTTTGGATCTACCTTTGGAGATGCGTCGGGGCTGACACATGGTTACTTCATTAGCACCTTTATACTTAGTCTTTTTAGGCCCGCCCTGTCCGCCTTTTGACTTTTAATTGTTGGCTCTACCCATCTTTGGGCCTGGGAAACATGGGGGTCTAGTGCTTGTTTGAGTTATCCCTTTTGGATTCAATCTTTGGAGGTGCATCGGCCGACACGTGGCTACTTCCACTAGCACCTTTATACTTAGTCTTTTTAGGCCCATTCTCGAGTCATTTGAGAGCCCGAAGACTTGAGCCTTCTTCATTTCTTCTCCTTTGAGCCTCAAGTTTCTTTGACATTCTCTTATCCTTCCCGACCCTACTATTCCATTTTAGAGCCCATCTACAATCTATCTCTGTTGGATTTGAAGCACGACTCATTCTATGGGGCTGTTTCTTAAATTTCTTCTTACACGGGGTCATTTGATCTTTCGCACGCCCTTCTAGTCCATTGTAGAGTCCCTCTGTTGCCTGATTATAGGATTTAAACGTGATATCTCTGGTTTCTTTCGTGTGGGATTGTGGCTGACCAATTTTACCGGGGAAAAATTGGGATAACAATAACATAGTAGTTAATGCATTGTAGAAAATATCTATTAACTTTATTAGATGGATCATATGGGATTTTAGATTGAAAAATATATTCATTGAATTGAGTATAAAAATATTGGATCAATTATTTTTTTTAATATTAACACAAGGAGTTCATTCATATAATATGGTTGATCAATTCTATGTGCAATGCAGTTGAACAATTTGGAATCTTGATTGATAAGGGGATAAGTGATGCAAGAGAAGCCATAGTTTTTGTAAAATTTTGGATGAAAGGGGAATTGTTTAGATTGTGTACTGATCAAAGGCTTCTAAGAGAAAGTTGATGATGTTTTTGTATTTTTAAGGTTTTGATTTTACATTGATAAGTTCCTTTTATTTTATTGGTGACAAGATGACAGTCCCCATATATTTCAAGGATTTGAACAACAATCATAACCATGGTTTAGAGACTGATAATGAGTGATTTATACTCAAACATGTTGTTAGTGCATTCAAAATTTAGTTTAAAAGATATAGGAATAAGAGTCCCCAAGGAGGTATGATGATGATATTGAAACCTCTTCCCGCCGACACTTAGAACCATTGAAGAAGAGTATCATTTTTAGGGGAGTGTATTCTTGATCAATAGTGTTGATAGACTCATCGGGAAATTGTTCATGAGGTGGTTGATTATTAGGAAGGGGAGATTTTACAAGTTGTTCAAGCGATGGCTTACCCCTTGATGGATTTTTGTGACATGAATTATAGGTCAAATTCATTCATAAGCATGAGCCATTGGGTGATGCAATCACTGTGATATGGTTTAGAATGCATGGCTTTGAGAGGATTGAAACTGGTGATGACATAAGTCTTATGATTAAGGAGATAGTGAAAAAGCTTAGAATTTCGAAGTACAAGGCACAACATAACTTCTCTACTTCATTGTAATGAGTTTTGTAGTTGTGAAGAGTGTGGCTTATGTAATAGATGACATTCTCTCTACTCTTTTCATTGCAAGGTACTAGTATAACACCCAAGGAATGGTTAGTTTCAAATACAAATACATAAAAAAATCCCCTCACATGGAGGTACGAGCACGGGTGGTGATAAGAGATATTGTTTGATCTCTTCAAAGGACTTTTGACAGTTTTCATCCCACTTGAAATGGACATAATTTCATAGGAGATGGTGAAAAGGATGAAAATGATTTGAAAGTTGAGAAATAAAGTGGTAGACTAATTGTATTCTACCTTGAATACTACAAAGTTATTTGATATTGGAACGAGGAGGCGTCTTGATGATGGCCTTGATTTTATTGGGGTCTAATTCAATGCCCCTGATAGATACGATAAACCCTAAAAGTTTCCCGATAAGAACACCGAATACGTATTTAGTCGGGTTAAGGTGGAGAAATTATTGAATAAGGTGGGTGAAGATGTAGTTGAGGATGAAGAGATGGTCCATTTGGTGTTTGGATTTACCTAAGAGGTCATCAATGTAGTCTTCTATGGTTTTTGGATGAGATTATGGAAGATATAAGTCATGGCACATTGATAAGTTCTTGTGCATTCTTCAATCCAAAAGGCATGACTCGGTAGCAAAAGGTTCCCTAAGGGGTAATGAAAGATGTATTATGTTGTTCCTCTAGCACAATGAGAATCTTATTATACCAGAAAAACCATCCATAAGAGATAACATTTCATGGCTTGCCATGAGGTTGATAAGTTGATCAATGTTAGGAAGAGGGAAGTCATCTTTAAGACAAGTGAGATTGAGATCTCGGAAGTTTATGTAGATACATAACTTTCCAAAGGATTTGGTTATAGGTAAAATATGAGAACCCACTATGGATAGTCAATGGGTAAGATGAAATTAGCAGAGAGAAGATGTTGTAACTCTTCTTTTATAAGTAGGGCTACGTGAGGTTACATTCTATGTAGCCTTTTCTTGAAAGGTTTGCCTTGAGGAATTGTGAAAATATTGTGGACAATGATGTTAGGGTCAATACTTGGCATGTCACTATATGACAATACAAAGGTCCTGATTTCGCACTCAAAAAGGAAGGTGGTGAAATCCTTTAATTTTTTTGAATCTAAAGATTGGCCAATTTTGACTATTTGAGGTTCTTACAAAGTTCCTATATTGATTTCGATAGTGGATTCATTAAATATTTTTAGTGCATCGAGGTGGTAGAGTCATTTGAAGGTAATGGTCCTCGACCCCATATAAGATAGGATGGATTCATCGTCATGGAATTGAATAATTTTGATGATAGGGGAGTCTTCTTCTACCATTTCGGATAATACAAGTGGAAGGGTCTTAGTCCCATTATTAGTCTGATAAGTGTAGTGGTCTTAAGGTAATTATATTGATTAAAAAAAGCTAGGAATAATGGTTATAATATCATCTATATAAAAATAGTCATCGGGTGAAGAGGATGGCTCTATTTCTATTATAGATTTGGGTGTGGTGGTTGCAAAAGTGTCTGGGAATATTTTTTAAAACCTTATCCAATTTTTTTCATGAGGCTTCCGAGACTGTTCAAAGGCCAAATTTTTATTCCTTGTTCATAACGTCCTAAACCAAAACCCTTCCTGGTGTAACAATGAAGATAAAAGTGTGTGAAGGATTGATTGTATAAGAAAGAGAATTTTGATGTGAAGGGTTTGGCGTGATATTGATTTTCATAGTATTAGGAAGGATGGTCAATCCCTCCATAAATAAGGTTGATTTTAAGATGGGGAGGACCAAAATAGATTATATCTCCCACATTTCATTTGTACATAGTTTTTTTCAAGTGTTCCATATGTTTTAGGTGTAATGATTGAATTAAGGGCTATAAGGCAAGTATGTCCCCAACAAGAGACATTACATAAAATATTTGAAGGAGCTATCGTCGATAACTTAGATGTAGAGATGGAAGAGAGCGTAGGGGCTTCATTAGAATAGGCCTATTTTGTCTTAGGAATGAGCACATCATTGGGTCGAGAGGTCATATGATATGGTTTTAAATAATTTGTGTCGATTGGGAATAGTAAAGTTTTTACCTTCATGTCCATACTTTAGACAATGATGCAATGTTGATGGGATACAACGCAGCTTTTATCCGTGGTCATCCTAACATCATGTTGTACTAAAAATCTCCTTCTACAAGATAGAAGAGATCATGAAGGATTTTAACACCTACCTTGATGGGTAAAATGACCATGCCTAAAGTAGGGACAATGGTGTCATTTAAAGCATGTAACATGACAGTGAATGTGAGACAATGGTATTAGGTAAGTGAATCTATTTAAAGGAACAAGAAGATATGATGTTGATGTTGGCACCATTATCAATCATAACTCTCTTGATGAGAGTATCATTGATCTGGGTGGTGACAAAATGTGGAAGATGATGGTCTTCGTGCTATAAGGATGGAATTTTACGGTCGTCGAAGGTGATAGTGTCAAATATTTTAAGAGTGCCAATAAGTTTGGTGAATAGTTAACGGTATTCCAATGGTAATCTTTGAGATGGATTGGAGAGCCTCCTTCATTTCTTGTATATGTTCGGAGAATTTTGAATAAGCTTTTAGAGGAACACCTTCACAAGATCTTAGTGGAGTTGTTTGATGACATTGTTTTATGTGCAAGGTGTAAAGGATGGACACCTTGGCCTTAGTGAGGATTTGAATCATAGCATGGAGGTCTTTGCGGTCCTCGGTGGAGTGTCCTAGTATTCGATGATATGTAAAAATTTCTTCATAATTATACTTAAAGGGATTCCACCCTCGAGATTTAACCTGACTTAATAGGAGGTAATGTTATGGTAGATGATCGATAATATTTTTGAGGTTTATAGTATATTATCCTATCATAGTTATTCGAGATGATGATAAGGATGAAGGGATATGTATTTTGTTTGATGATTTAGAGGCTTGAGATGATGATTCCATAATCTATGTGTTGTGTTTAGGTGTTGGTCGAGGAACTTCCATATACTCTATAATGGTGACCATGATTTTAGACGAGGGATGAGGCCCTAGAATGGAAGGTAAAGATTGTATATTTCGGTAAGGTTGTCGATGAATTTGTGGTATAACTTATGTTTTTATAGATAAATGAATTGTGGGTTACGTAGTAGGTTCATTAATATTCTTGATGTGGTGTTGAGAAATGTGTTCTATGAAAGATATTTTTGAATCTCTATAATAGGTTTCTTCGTCGTAGATTTTGAAGAGAGAATGGGTAGATCGAAGAGGATGTGCTAGATGTAGGAGGCTTCGTTGTCTCGATAGTGACAAGACTAGAATGGTCAAATGATTTGTCTTGTATATTTGTGGCAAAAACACTAAGTGTTGAGGATGTATGCAAGAGATCTTAAATAGTATTAATATTATGATAAGATTTGATGGAGTTAGATTGGGGTTGACAGGAGGACATGGAATGATTCGGAGGCACATTGATTATCAGTTTTTAATTTACCTTGGTCAATAAGATCCTCGAAGAAATTTTCTTAATGAACGACACATTTCAATGTCATGACCTTGGACTTGATGTTATTTACAATAATCATTATCTCGATACTATGAGGGTCTAGATGTGGACATCCGATACATCATATGGGGAAGCTTAATCATACATGTGGCTAAAATGTTTTCAAAAATTACACTATAAGACTCCGTAATATGTGTGTAGTTGCATTACAATCGGGACTATTCAAAGTCCAAATGACCTTTGGATACTTATTTTACAACGAACGCATTTGTTGAGCCTTTGTATTTTTATTCCTAGAAGAAGGTTTAAAGGAATAGCTAGGTTTGGGTTTCTTTCATCGATTTTACCATCTTTTAGAGTGTAAAGCTCCATTTTTCAATCCATGGTAAAGGCTTCATCAAATGTTTGGAAGGATTGGATCTAGAGGGTTGATGATATGTGTTTAGTGCAGATCGAGAAGATAACTCGATCAACTCAGTTTATGGGAGAGATAATGATAGTTGATTGATAATATACCCCCATCCGGAGATGAATTTTTCAACATAATCATATTTAAATTGTTTAATAGCATAGAGATCAGTGATAGAAATCTTACGAGTGATATTGATGGAGAAATGCTCTAAGAACAACTATGCAAGTTGTGTGAAAGAGAAGAGGGAATATTGTGGAATGTTATTATACCAATAAATTATGGGTCCTTTTAAAGGCATTGGAAATGTCCTCAATATTAGATCTTGATTATGGGAAATGAGATAGAACACATGGAAGAAATCTCTAATGTGTTGTTGTGGGTCCTCCTTATTATAGAATTTGATAAATTTTGGGAGTTCCTAGTGTGGGGGATAGGATTTAAAAGGTATTGATGGGTAGATTGGTTTGTTACAAATATACTTATAGGAAAGGGTGATTTTAGGACCCATATTAGTAGCTTCAATGATTGAAATCCTATTCATAACTATTTTTAAGGGATCGTTTTGAGATGGTTATTGAAGATTAGACGATGATGAAGTAGGATGGCTATAGATGTGTGAGTTTAATTACTTATATAACTGATATGGTAAAGGGATGTTATTATGAAGTGGGGAACTTGATGGGATACTATTGGGGGTGTTGATAGACTAATGGTTATGAGGGTTGAATGTATAGATAGGGGATATGAATGGAAGTGTGGATAAGAGGTCGTGATGGTTGTAGTATATACTAAGAAGGGATGGTGTTGTATTCTAGGACGGGGTGATAGATGCCTGCTATGAAAATGGGCGAGTATTAGTGATGGAACTCATATTAATGAGGGGTATATGTGTAGATAGATAGGACTAGATTATGGATTGAGGATGTAATTTTTGATGGGATGAGTTGAGATGCAATAAGAACAGTTGTATGAAGAGGAAAACCAACCGAACTTATAGGAAGTGGAGGGGAGCACTAGATGTTACAAGATTGGCTATGGAATATGATGTGGTGTTTTTTTTGTGAGGTTATCGAGCTTAACGAAGGGGCCAATGATGGGGAAGGTTTTTGGTTTGATGTGTTTTGTGATGAGATAGCATTAAGGTTGAAAGTAACAATCGGTGGTGATGAAGCAAGGGCTGATGTGTCTATTTTACTATTAGAGGGGTAAGGGGATTTTTTTGGATAACATGCTCATGATCGGGGTCAATGATTTAGGTATAATTGATGGTGATAGTGGTGATGGGATGTTGATGTTATGGCTTTGGTTTTCAAAGGACACCGAGAGGCGAGGTAAGCATTGATGTCAACTAGGTTAGAATCTAGAATTTTTATAAAGATTGGATCACCACTATTTTATAACCATGGGCTCGATGGATTAGGAATATTAGATGTGGCTAGCGATTGCTAGGAGAATGTGGGGTTCCAAGTCTGTCTCTAAAAGTGGATTCATTATGTTAGGGATGTTTTGGATATAGGACTAAAGTGAGTCTACCATATTTTAAAGATTATGAAAGTGATACTGTAGCCTAGTTAGGACCATGAAATAAACAAATAGTCAATAAAAATTGAAAGATAGTTAGTTTTAGAAAATTAAAAACCACACAATCCAAAGAAAGTGTTGGTGCTCAAAATAGTCTCGCCCCATTTTCCTTTGAAACCTATCGATTTACGACCTCTGCCATATTTTATTCCCCGTGTTGTGCCTGGGAAGTCTTTGCTTTCTTTTTGTTGCCATAATTAATCTGTTCCTGGGTCGAAGATCACGTATGGGTCCATTTGTGTTTCCTTGTTTCTCTGTCTCTCTGAAAAGGTCTGTAATTTGGGTCTCCCATTCTCTATTTATCTAAAAACTTAGGATTTCCTGTTCTTTCCATCTTTCACAGTTGGGATTTTCTACCCTTGTCATTTTTTCCCTAAATACTTGAAGAAAAATGAATGGATGTAGCTCTAAGGAACATATTTGAGCCTTGTAACATTTCTAAATCCTCTGTCCTTGGAAAAAAATTCATCTCCGGGCTCAAATGGTCATTTTTCTACATTTTACGGTTTGACGGGTGTTTCTCCTGGTCAAATTTACATCCTTGCATCGACAGGGAACATGGCCTCTTTTGGTTGGATGCGGCTCAACAGGGTACTTCATAATTTTATAAATCACCTCAACTTGAAAACTAGTCTACGTGGAGGAACGACACTCATTTGAAAGTTCACTTTTGGGTTTGGCCTTGAAGTTGTACCAAGAGGACACGTGGAGGTTTCCATTGCTTTTCCCGGACTTAGACAAATTTTTATGCAGTTGGTACAGTTTGGCAGAACAGAGACACATGGCGAGCCCGTACGCATCCAGGGTCTTCACTTTTGGCACCATTTTGAAATTGTGCCATGAAGACACATGGAGGAACGGCACATGTTTGGGGACCAGCCCTTGAGTTTCATTTTAAAGAAGCAACAAGAGGACACTTGGAGGCCTCCGCTCACTTTGCATTTTCTTGGACTTTTCAACGGCCAAAGGAGATTGTCTTAGAATCTGACACATGGTGCCTTCCACTAAGCTTCAAGCCTTCAAAAAAATTTGTTTGGGCCGGGACATGCGGTTAGCCCACGCTCTTTCAGGGTCTCAAATTTTGGGACTATCTCAAGATGCGCCATTGTGACGCGTGGCAGTTTGAAAAGTCAAAAGGGGCAGGGAAGCGGACCATCGGGGTAACTTAGAATTTTTGCCTCTTATTCTCAAAGGGGTTAAAATATCAAAAATGGCCCACAGGCCCGATAAAGGATCAGTCAAGGTTTGTTTCAAGGTCAACGGTAGAGGTGTGGACCCTTGGGGAAAATTTTAAAAAAATTCCTTTTAGGAGAAAAGAGTTAAAAGTGAAAAAGGAAGTGTGGTTCCAATGGGACCCACCTTAGGACACATGTCAGGCTCATTTCTCAAGGGCAGAGGCATGGAGAAAAATGTGAAAAATTTACATTTTTTCAAAGGTTGTAAAAGTAAAAAGAAAAACCTCGGGCCCATCTTAAATTGAATCTTCCACATGGACGGCCCAAATTCAAAGTAAAAATCAACGGAAATTGTGAGTCTGAATCTGATTTTCCCCTATTTTTACTGAAACGCTCCTGGAAGTGTGAGTCTTCATGATTTATTTGTATTTCCTACACGCCAAATAGAGAGGAGAGTTAATTTTGATATCTAAGTTTGGTGGAGGAGATCTGGAGACGTCTTTTCCATTAAAATGGTCTGACTATCGGGCTCGATCTGATTTTCCATTTTTCTTCTCCCGAGCATACAAGGAACCAGATTTGATAGATTAGGGGTGGAGGTGGTTGGTGAATAGAAGGAAGAGTGTTCTACTAGATGAAGGAATTGAATGCTGAGATTTTCGAAGAGATCTACCCCATGAGCACCTAGTGATTTTTAAGATCTTATTCTAGGAATTGTGATCATGATCATGGCAAGCACTGGTGGCACTCAATGTTTTTGTCTTTTGGGGAAAAAGGGATTTGTTGTAAATGTTATAAATGGTACAAATTTATCGTGCAAATGGTTGGAGTGTTGGAGGTCGAAGAAAATTCCTAAAAGGAAAATTTGACAAAGCCTATATTTTGAGAAGCCTGTATATCTCTTTTGTTTGAAATTTGATCATGTCAAGGTGGTTGCAAGTGTATAGCCATTGACAAGCTCGATATTGTTATAGAAACTTTCCCCTGCTGATAAATTTAATCAAGTCTGAGTTATTTTGTGTTGATGTTGGAAAAATGTGGTTGTTTCATTTCTAAATGTCTGTAGATAGTTTTTCTTGTTCTTGTTGCAATCTTGTGTCAAAATCTATCTTAATCACACAAATATCAATCCTTATGACAGTTTCATGGCATCTGCAATTTCATTTCTTAGAATATCTTTCATCTGGGAGTGAAATATATAATTTAAAATCACTTTTCTTTCATCTGTTGACATAGATTTTTGTACGCCTTTGGGTGTACCTCAAGCATGATTGGGCTCAAATCTTGATGCTTTATTGGGTCTTCCAACTTGAGCCTTCATGTTAGAATCTCATAGATTGTGTGAAAAAGTGCTAATCTGGGCCTCCATTGAAGCACATATTCTGGTTAAAGGAACATTTTAGCTATTCTGAAGCATTATGTTGTCTAAGCTTTCCATTTTGTAAAAACTTTCAAAGATCTAGAAAAACAAGTTCATTCTACCTCACCTCCCTCCAAAAATTCATTTAAAACAACCAATCCTACCCATACTACCCCTATTTGTCATGTATGTATATAAATGCATAATTTTTACTACAAAAAATGTAGAAACAATCAGGATTCCAAATGTCTTTAGTGGCTTGAACCTTTCTTAGAGAATATCTCCACTATCTAGAGTGATAACTCGTGAGAGTTATATTTTGTTACATTGATCATATTTTCTTCAAGGTCTCCTTAACAACTTCATTAGGAAGGACATCCCCATCTCCTCCATAAACAATAGGCTACAAAAGGGTCCTCTTACCTTGGTTGAAAGGCACAACCTAAAATAGTGAGGATATATCAAATCCTATTAAGGGTGTTACCCATTTCTCCACATTTGAGTGAAAAAGACAAGTTAGATCCCATCACGGCTACAAAACAACTTATTATGATCTATCTGTCTCTAAGCTTCCCTGTCAATACTTGTGATCTTTGCTCAAGCATTGAGGAGAATCAATTTGGATACCAATAGAAATTTTTAATTATCTTGATTATCTTAAGCAAGTCTTAAATGAAAAATGAGTGAAGGGTAAATATCATAAATGCTATCTAAGGCATGTTTTAGGTTTTTAGGGATGGAGTCCCCAATATACCTGAAGGTACATGAGGCCCAAAATTTTGTTGGTATCGATATAAGGAATGGTATTAGAGCCTACCCCCTCACTTCATGGTCTCACGACGATAAGGGTGTTGGGTTCTTAGCCAATATACCACCCGCCTTATTATTTATACTCATCTAGAAAATTGAGTTAACTTTTCCTCTTGGTGATGAAATCCAAGTAGATCTGCATGCAGGAAGTATTTTTTAAATGCAAATCTGATGTGATAGATTGTTTGCTTGTGTGTGAAGGGAGTTTTTGGATGCAATTATTTCCACTCCTAATTAGACTAGATGAGCAAGCAGATATGAATGTACATTTTAAGATCCAAAACAAATGTTTATTTTGATGACAAAAAACCAATCAAATGTTGAAAGAATGAATGAGAAAAAGAAAATGTTTCTTTGATCATTGTTTCTTTTTTAATTTTCTACTCATTTTTCAAAATATGACAAAAAAGTGCTCCAAGCTGAAAGATTATATGATATTAACAAGAAAAGAAACAAAAAGATATGAAATTTAAATTAAAAAGTAATAAATTTCCCACCAAGTGTGCCACAATGTTTATGGTGATTTTTGGTTAGTTGCTATTATGTTGAAATACCAAAACTCTAAATAAAGCGGGGTTACCGATACCTACGTTGAAAAATGTAATGTCGGGATGAATGAATACGTGAACAATTCAAGAGACTCCTCCTTTTTCCAAGTGAGAAGACTGTATTCAAAGATAACTAGATAAGAAAATATTAGATAATGATGATGAGTCATTTAATTTCCTTTCAAATACCGCATCTTTTGTTTTCTGTTGAGCAATTTGTAACCCTAAAATTATATTTCCATATGATAATGCTAGACATTTTCATCACAACATGAACTCGTGGCATTAATATTAGTTAATATAATTAAATTACTAGTTTACTTTATTATATGGTGTCATGAGTATACATTTATTCTTTCAATTGAAATATGATGTTAAATTGTGCTTTGTATAATTCCAACATTGTTTGCAAAGAACTTGTTATATGCAGCAAGCGGCATGTAGCCAAAGGATATATATGTAGCAACCTGACATGCATTGAAGGAATTTTCCACAAAAAGAGTCTCGCAACCAAAGGAGGTCACACATAAATAAAGTTGTGATTCTGAGGAGCTTGTACAATGTGGAAATCACACCTAAGCTTGCACGTGTCAATGGAAGAAGTAGTTATGAGAACTAGGAGATAACTCAATGCCATCATCTTATTATGTGTTACAACTTAACAAAGAACTAGCTAATTTAATTCATAATTTAATAACTGGTTGATCAATTGATTGATTAGTTAAGTTATGTGATTGATATGTAAACAACTACTGAGTATTTTTGTTGCATGCATGTAGTCTCTAGATTGTTTGGTTAAGATATTTTACTTAATCTAATTAGAAATCCTAGTAGAAATCTATCTCTTCATGTCTCTGCTATAATGAATGATATAAAAGGAAATATTAATGATGTAGAGGAGGAACACATAGGGGGTCGATCCATAGATAGGAAATTTGATGTATTTTCCAACTGTAATCTTCATGCAGGTGAAATAAAATTATAAGTTATGTTAATTTGTTATAGTTACAGGCCTTAGGAGCGATTAGCACTCAAGGAAGGACCCACTTATGGTTTGCTAACCCTCTTTTTGTTTATTTATTTAGTTTATTTCATGATTAGATTAACATTTGTTCATTCCTTTACTGTTTTCTTTTTTACATGCTTTGTTATTAGCCATAGTATTTACTTTCAATTAGGATCTAGCTCATTTCTAGAATTGTTATTTCTTAATTATAGTGACAAAAATTTATCTTTATACCTCCCAAATATCTATAAGCGTGCATAAAACACGCAATATTGAAATTTTACATCCCTTGGTCTAATAATTAAATGACTATAAATTAATGAACAACATACTAATTGCTGCAAGTTAATTTTCACCACCATTTTATACGTCGTTATTGGGGATATCTTTGCCAAGTTATAAGGTTTTTGAAGAGGTTTTTCATTTCTTAGAAGCAATTTAGGTTTTAGGAAATTCACCTCCATACCCCCACTAATTTCCGTTGATTGAGTTGAACTAGTAGATGCATGCACCATCCAAGGGATGCTTATGGTAGATTTTTACCTAATCCACAAGTAGCACATATCTCTTCATATACTTATAAGGATTCTAAAGAATATATACTTTCCTCTATACAAGGTTTATTGTTAGAATATCACTTCCCAAGTGAAAATTTTGAAGCTACTCTGAGCAACCAAAGATAATAGAAGAAGTAGACCAAAATTCTCAAAACAATGGGGCAACTACTTTTGAGTTTCCCATTACCGATAATGATGAAGTTGTTTCTATGAAGAATATTTCTCCCTTAGCTTTTCCTAACTTTTATGGATCCATAACTGAAGACTCAGAAACTTTTCTATTCAAGTTTGATGTTTTATACAAGAGCTATGATTATACCACGATGCACACAAATTGAAGTTATTTCTGCTATACTCAAGGATGCAGCCTTGAGATGGTTCATGGGTTTAGGAAGAAATGTTATAACCACTTGGGCATAAATGAAGGATAATTTTCTCAATAAGTATCAGGATTATTGTAGACCAAGCAATAGAGGAGGTGATGAAATCTAAAAATGGCACGAAGGAGGATGAACCATTGGAAGACTATCTAGAAAGATGCATTTTCTGCATTCAAAAGACAAAGCACACAAGAATACCTCTTAAATCTCTCAAGTTACTCTTTTTGAAGGGACTCGGTGAGGAGGATATGGATGCTCTAGACCTAATTTGAGTAATAGACATTTCAAAATCTTCCTTTGAGGAAATATATGAATCTTACGAGAATTACTTAAGAGCTACTATGAATAGGATAATAAATGTAAGATCAAGAGGTGGATAAACTACCAAAACAATGGGGACATATCCAAGTTAGATATTGTTAACATGTTCAATAACATGAAGTAGGATATTTTCAATAAATTGGATAATCAGTTAGATACTCTTCATGCCAAAAAGAAAAGAAAAGATGTATAAATAACACTCACTGAGTTTTTCCATGCATGTAGAATAAATAAATATGACTACAGATGTAGAGGATTAGCCGACATTGTGGAATAAAAGGTGGATTCACCTAAATTCAAGATGTTAGAGATAGAGGATGGGTAAGTATTTTATGTTGCTCAAAGAAAACGGTGGTCGCCAAGACAGGGAGGTATGTCACAAGACCCTATGCAAGCATTTCAAAATTGATCTAATAATCAATATATACCACCTCCACCTTAGGATAATCAGCAACAAGGTTGGGCTCCATATCATAACCAATATCAACAATAGTGGCAACCTCAGTTTCAAGGCCAACAATAATCTCAACATCCCCCTCAATCATAGCAACAACCTTGGAGAGGAGGGAAGCAGTGGAATAACCCACCTCCTAATTACCAACAATCCTACAATCAACCTCCTTACCCTCAACAAAAATATTTAATGCCAAATCCTCAAGTAAACTCCCAACCAAAGGCCACTCAACTACTAGCTCAACCAACACCTAACCCCAATAATAATTCAGCTCTACCAACCTTTTCCACTAAACCATCTCAATACCCTACCTATTCAGTTGAGGTTGATAATATCCACCTTCGCTCTCGGGAAGAGCACTTCCTCTACCAACTGGA
This sequence comes from Taxus wallichiana var. yunnanensis, assembly GCA_018340775.1. Lineage (NCBI taxonomy): Eukaryota > Viridiplantae > Streptophyta > Pinopsida > Cupressales > Taxaceae > Taxus > Taxus wallichiana. The sequence continues at coordinate 993,177,714 of CM031239.1, forward strand.
CCCATCATTACTAAAATTGTTGAAGAACCACAGATGTTGCAAGTAAATATACAACAAAGAAAACACACACTATAAACCAATCCACAGTAAAGCTATAAGATGTTGCATGCTGGTCCGCACCAACCTAAGAAAACTTTTAGCAAGGATAAAACTTAGGCTAATGAGCCACCTTTTCCTGAAATATTATAAGAATAAGACTAACCTCAAATTAGAATCTGATTTTGATTTTTTCAACTAACTAAAGGATATGGTAAAGTGTTTATGCATAAGAAAGCAAGGAAGAAAGAGAAAGGATCCATCTGTTGTACAAGTTATTGGACAACTAGTTGATATTATGCTTGGAAATTCAATTCTTACCAAGTATATAGATTCAATCATTCCATTGGTAAATTTTTCAATTAATGACACAATAATAAATAACACTCTGATTGACTTGGGGGAAGCCATAAATGTCATGACCAAGCATATTATGGATTATCTAAAGTTAGAAGGGATAAGACCAACAACCATATTCTTGCAGAAACTTATAGATAAATCCAACGATCAAATCGAAGGAATCCTTGAAGATGTAGTGGTATTGGTAGACTTGGGAATACCCTTCTGAATTTATTATTCTTTAGCCAAAAGTAAGCTTGGGAGGATATCCTATCATCCTAGGAATACCATGGTTGGCCATTGTTGATGCATTCATAGGGTGCAGATATGGTAATATGATTATTTATAATGGAAGTGGTACTAAAAATCTCATGCTTTATCCTCCTACACAACCACTTAATGAAGAATATCAAACCATTTGGATTGAGGAGCTAGAAGAATACCAAAACTCTATATAATATCGCATGATGCTTGAGAAATCATGCATAATTGAAGGACAAGAAGAAGATATTATTCTTTCTATGTTTTGTTGAATAACTATAGAAGGAGTGAAGAAGTAGATGGAAGATTACAATGCCTAAGTTTTCATGTGAACCAAATTCTATCGTATAAAATAATTATGGATGTTCTAGGTAAGAATTGTATCCTTCACCAACTTCTCCCACATGATTGCATACTTGAATTTCTGTAAGAAGCAATGTATGTTCCATGATTGATCTCTCTAAGCAAGTGGAAATCCACTTAATGTGAACAAAATGTTGAGCATGCAGCAAGAGCAGTTGTTGATTTCTCTTCTACAAAAACACAAAACAACATTTACATGGGATCCATCCTAATATTTTTACACATAAGATATATATCAAAGACAACTACAAGCCAATAAGGCAACCACAAAGAAGAATGAACCCAATAGTGAGAGACATTGTGAAAGAAGAATTAAAAAATTATTAGATGTTGGATTCATATATCTAATCTCAGACAATCAATGGGTGTCACCCCTTTTCATTATACCAAAAAAATGAAAAATGGAGGATTTTCGTAGATTATAGAGAGTTGAATGCAGAAACAAAGAAGGATCATTTTCCACTCCCTTTCATTGATCAGGTTCTTGACACTTTGGATGGTAAGAAATATTTCTCTTTTCTTGATGGATATAGTGGTTATAACTAGATTCAAATTACACCATAAGATCATAAAAATACCTTCACATGTCCATGGGGAACTTATGCTTATTCAGTTCTTCCTTTTGGCTTATGCAATGCACCTACTACATTCCAAAGGGTAGTTTTAAGAATTTTCTCATATCTAACAAATGATTGCATGGAGGTATACATGGATGATTTTATAGTACATGGAAGTAATTTTGATGAAGCTATGAATAATATGGACAAATTTTTGAAGAGATGCAAGGAGCATAATTTGTCTTTAAGTAATGAAAAATGCTACATGATGATGTCTGAAGGAATAGTCTTGGGGCATTATCTATCATCTAATGGAATTCAAAGTTGATCTAGCAAAAATATTTGTAATTATAAATCTACCAACACCAAAGAAACAAAAGGATGTGAGGAGCTTCCTAGGCCATGCTGGTTATTATAGAAGATTCATACAGATTTTAGTAAGATTGCAACACCATTATTTGTACTACTGGGGAAGGATGTTGCATTTGAGTGGACTGAAAAATGTGAGACCGCATTTCAAACCTTGAAGAAAATGTTGACTACTACACCTATATTGAGAGGACCTAATTGGAATCTACCATTCCACATTCATATTGATGCTTCAAACCATGTCATTGGAGTTGTTTTAGGATAGAAGGATGGAGTTCTAAACTATGCAATTTATTACATGAGCAAGAACTTGTAGCATGTTGAACTTAACTATACAGTCATAGAGAAAGATTTCTTGGTAGTTGTGTATGCTATTAATAAGTTTAGGCACTACATCATAGGTTATCTAGTGTTCATTCATACTGATCATGCAACAATTAAATATTTGATCAATAAACCAATTGTGAGCAGTAGAATAATTAGATGGTTATTACTCTTACAAGAGTTTGATGTCACTATTATGGAAAAACTTGGCAAGGACAACGTGGTAGCATATTTCCTTTCAATAATGGATGTCGGTGACAAATAGAAATTAGTTTATGACTCTTTCCTAGATGAGAACCTATTTTCCATTTCCACCAAAACACCTTGGTATACTTGATATAGCCAATTATTTGGTCTCAAGTAAGACACCTCCACACTACTTATATTCTGAAAAGAAATACATAGTTGAGAAGAGTGTGCATTTTTCTTAGATAGTTGGATTTTTGTTTCACATAGGGCAGGATAATATCATGAGAAGATGCATTGATGATGAGGATATTTATGATGTTCTTAGAGCCTGCCACAGTGAGCCTTGTGGAGGGAACTTTGCTACAAAAAGAACAACACATAAGGTGTTGAAAATAAGTTATTACTGACCAACACTACATAAAGATGTATCTCTATACACAATGAGGTGTGATAAATTTTAAATAATGGGTAATCCTACCATGTTAGATGAGATGCCACCGCCGCCTCGATTAGTATTACAACCATTTAGATCCTAAATCTTAGCAGAAGGAATACATCTTGGTGTGCACAAATTACCTCACTAAATGGATAGAAGTGAAAGCATTGCCAAATTAGAAGAGTGAGAAAGTTTCCAAATTCTTATATGACCACATCTTCACAAGGTATGGAGTACCAAGAGAAATTGTTACTGATCAAGGTACACACTTTACTATTGAAGTTATTTTTGATCTAGCTAAGGAATATGAAATTAGACATAGGAAGTCTACACCTTATCACCCCCAATCTAATGGCCAAGTTGAGGTGAAAAAAGGAAATAGAATCTATCTTGAAAAAAACTATTGCATTATACAAGATAAATTGGGTAGATAGACTTCTAGAGATAGTATGGTCATTCAATACAATGTGAAAGACAATAATTGGCTTCAAACCATTCAAGATTTTGTACGGTAAGACTGTTGTTCTCCCTATTGAATTTGAGCACAATACAATAAGGACTGTACTTGAACTAGGCATAGATTTTTTTGAAGCTCAAAGGAAGAGGATTATCCAACTCAATGAGATGGATGAAATGAGGAGACAATATGTGCATAATATAGAGGTGGTACATAAGAAAAGGATTAAATGGCATGATAGGTTCATTAAGAAAATAAAATTTAAATAAGGTTATTGGGATCTATTATTTACATGTTGGAGCTCAAAATTTCACCATGGATATGATTATGAGTGACCAAGAATTATGAGGCAACATGGGATTGTCTCTTAGTTGTGGGACCTACAAATTGAGATAGACCTCCAAAAAAATTTGTCTTCCTCTACTTATCTCTAAAGCTAAACTACTCTTAGGAATTGAAATGCAACTATCTAACTCTAATATAAAATTCCAAGGGACCAGGTGAGAAGGAGATGCATAAAACATAACCTTAAACTAGAGAGGTACTAGTACCGAAAATAGGTTTGGAGATACTCTCAGGTGAGTGAAAAATAGGGAGAAAATGATGAAGGAGAGGGAAAAAAAGAGAGCCACAATTCCAAACAACATTCAAACTACCATTTTCCATGGAGCACAACACATTTTAGATCCCCTGAGGAGACAATATATGCAAAAACCCGCATGTACAAAGGAAGGAAAGAAAAATACAATAGAACACTGTTAGGGCAAAAGAATAGCCACAAAACAAGTGATTTCATTGATTCAAATATGCACAGTCCATTACATTAGAGGAGAAGAGGAAAGGATCATCATGCAAGATGTCCAAACATGAGGCTTGCAACTCACAAGTGTTCTGGAACCATTTGGACAGAGTTCCATTACAATGAATATCCCCCCTTCTCAAATATGAGAAGTTACAATATATAGAAAAAATGAGAAAAGAGAGGGAAAAGAGAAACTCAAAATTCTATCTTTACCCATGAACAACTATCATTAAATGCTAGTAAAATTTCATGAGAACCTCTAAAAATTCATTCCTCAATGTACTCTATCTTTTGTAAGAAGAAAAGAGGACCATACTTCATTAATGTTGGTATTTGGATGCCTAGAATTGTACGTTTTCATGTTGGAGACGTTTTCCAATTTTTACATATATAAACTTTAAAAAATTAAGTAATATAGTTTCCATTGTATGGAGGACATCAAGACCTTTCCAAATATATAAAGATCACGAAAAATGGAGAAGTAGGTCAAAGCGTTATGGTCATTTTAAGTTCAAATGAAAAGCGGCATTTTCCAATTATGCGCAGCTTTTCCCAAGTGTTGCGTGGATTTTGGAGTGTTTTGAGGCTCATTCAAAACATATTTGGATTTTTATTATCCTCCATGGCATTCCCCTTAGCATCATTGAACTTTCATCAAGTTCTCAAGTCCACATTTTCCCAAGTTGGTCAATTTTTTCAAGGGTGCAAAAATGGACAACATTTTTTGGCGACTCACAAGGAACATCTACCTACTAGATGAATTGATCAACAAACTTGAAGCATTTATTGAGTATGGATTCAGCTTGAATCTATTTCCCTATGGAATAACAAACCTCTGAATCTATTTCCCTTTGTAAACTGGTCTCTTAAGACAAATAATAAGTGTTTGATTCCTTCCCAAATCTGATTTCTACAAAGTATGAAGAATAATTGAAATGATTCCTAGGCAAGGATGAAGCATTGCATATTTCTAGAGCCTTTACACTTAGAACTACCTTAAAGGTATGATTTCCCCATGAATACCTCCTCCAAATTTATTGTGCAAGAGAACCAAACAAGCAAAAACTATGTACAAAGGGAAGATCATACATGTTCCAACTAGAAACATGAAGAGTGTGCTAACACACTTCTTCTATTGAAAAACAAACCTACTCTAGCCTACTCTAACTAGAGAGATGGGAAAATCAAATAAATCATACAATTGGAAATTAAAAATAGCTTTCCTTCCTCGTAAAGCGAGACCATGTGACTGATTTGGCAATGGACATGGTCTTGTGCATGAGTGAAAAATTAACTATAAGATGATTTTCCACCCAAATCATCAAGATATCAACTAGAAATAAGAAAAACACCTCTTTTAGTTGCTCTAAATTTAGTTTTGAGAGGAATTGTAGTTGATCCTTGGAAATCTTAAACTCATCCTCATGCTCAAAATTAAGTGTGAGTGGTGGAAATACTGATCCTTGCTCCAATGAAGCCAAGTACTTGATTGGTCAAGGTCTAATCTGTGAAATTTTCCCATAACTTTGAATCCCAACTCCAAGAATGAAGTATTCCTACATACATTTCTAAAGAATTTTTTTACAAGCTTATTTTAATGTTGCTCTGTCTCTACAAACAACTTTGCTTCCCTCAAAACTTCCTTCTCCATGATGACTGATTTTGCAATGGTGTCATCATCTTCCTCTTGTTGAAACATGAATTTTGAAAGATCAAAATCTTCTTCACTTCCTTCATGAGGGAGGATTTCAACAGGTACTTCCTCAATGTTCTCCTCCATGGATGACTCTTGGGATTTTTCTACAGCAAGAGGTTCTTTGTGTTGAAAGAAGGATGGTGGGATTGAGAAGGTAGTGATCTCAATAGGATCTTCCTCACCAACACAATCTTCCAAGTCGATAAAAAAATCAGCCTCTTTGTTGTCCCGATTTGCAGCACACTCCTCTTGGAAATCATCCTCCTTGTGTTATTTTTCTAGTGCATTTGGAGTTGATTCTCCCTTCACTTCTAACTGTGATCCTTGTGAAGACAAAACAATAGCCTTTGAGAATATAATGTTATCATAAACGCTTCATTACGAGAAAATGGATTGTTGATCATCTTCCTCATATGCTTATTTTTGTGTAATCACAGTCTCCACATTGTGTTCTTAAGCTCCAACCTCCTTGACCTCTTTCTCATGAATCAATTTAGCCTTTTCTGAAGGCTTAACCAGTAAGGGGATTTGATCAACGTTGAACCTTGCAACCCAATCTTTCAAGTTTCTTACAAGTTATTATTTGTTAGGCTCTTCAATTTTCTTTCCTCGAATGATTTATTGGTGTTGTTCTTCCCAAAATGTTGCAAGAGGAGGGGTGGGTTGGGTCTCAACTAGTTTTTGTATTATTTGTGGTGGAAGGGAAAGTGCAATGTTTTCCTATGGAGGGGATTGATCTTTGGAGGGAAAAGGGAAGAGAATTGAAGATGGGATGGAAGGGAAGAAGATGGAGAAGGGAATCCTCAATGGGAGTAAAGAAAAAATCTAGGAATATGGGAAATAGGCTGAGATGACATAGATTGTGAAGGAGTAATATGAGGGATAAAATATGGTGTAGAGTTCCCCCATTGATAGGGTTTCCCAACACTAGATTGGTAAACCTCCATTTCTTCAACCCAGTATTCAATTTTAGGCATTATCTCAACCAAGAACTACAAATTTTGTTGAGGGCTGAACCAGTTTTGTGAAAATATGTCCATATATAGGGCTTTCTAAAACTAATCATGGCTACCTTCATTGTACATGTAATTCTAGTCGGTGTCATGTTGATCTCCATCTCTTCAATCTACCTCTAGAAATTAGTGTCTGTCATGGAAATTCCACCATCACCTATATAAATTTATTCCTTATAAACATTTTGGTTAGAAAAATAACCATATGGGTCAGTGGAGGGTAGGCTATATGCATGTTCTTCATGATGGGAGTCATAAAACTGATATAGAGGATGATTTTGAAACTTTGGGGATGGAGGGAAATGATTTTATTCCTGCAAATGAGAATTCCAGAAAGGAAATGAAGTCTTTATTACAAAACTTCATGAAGAAAGTGGAAAGGTATGGAAGAATATGGAATGAAATGGATGGAAGGGAAGGTATGTAACTCAAAAAATGGGTTATTTGAATTAGTGGAATCATCGTATATGTTAGAGAATTCCTCTAAAGGCTGAGATCTCGCCTAGAACATATCAAACTTCATGAAATGAATTATAAACAAAAGTACACACATGAAAAATCTATAGCTACGAATACTTGTCACAAGGTGTGCCAAAAATTTCTATCTCAAAATTGCACCCTAGATATGCTCATGAATGACAAATAATTTTAGGTAACATGGGACTGTCTCTTAGTTATGGGACCTATAAACTGAGATAGACCTCCAAAGAAGGACAACTTCGTCTACTTATCTCCAATTCTAAACTACTCCTAGGAATTAAAATGCAACTATCTAATTCTAATCTAAAATTCAAGGGACTAGGGTGAGAAGGAGATGCGATAAAGCAGAAACCTAAACTAGAGAGGTGATAGTACCAAAAATAGGTTTGGAGATACTCTCGGGTGAGTGAAAAATAGGGATAAAATTATGAAGGAGAGGGAAAAATAGAGAGCCACCATTCCAAACAACATTCAACTACCATTTTCCATTGAGCACAATACATTTGAGATCTAGCAAGGAGACAATATATGCACAAAAACCTGCATTGTGCAAAGGAAGGAAAGAAAAATATAATAGAACATTACCAGGACAAAAGAATAGCCACAAAATAAGTGATTTCATTGATTCAAATATGCACAATTGATTACATTAGAGGATAAGTGGAAAGGATCATGACGCAAGATGTCCAAACATGAGGATTATATCTTAGAAATTTTCAGAACCATTTAGACAGAGTTCAATTATAATGAATGTCCCCCACTTCTCAAATATGAAAAGTTGCAATATATAAAAACAAGAGAAAAGAGAGGGAAAGGAGAAACTAAAACTTCTATCTCTTCCCACCAAAAATGTGATTGAATTCTCTAAAAAATGCATGGGCACCTCTAAAAACCCATCCCCCAATGTACTCTAGCTTCTAGAAGAAGAAAAGAGGACCATACTTCATTAATGTTGGTAGTTGGATGCCAGGAACCGTAATTATTTTTGCTGGAGAAGTTTTCCAAATTTTCACATATATAAGCTCAATAAAATAATAAATCCAATTTCCATTGCATGGAAGATGTCAATACCTTTCCAACAATATAAAGATCATGAAAAATGGAGCAAGTAGGTCAAACATTATGGCCATTTTAAGTTCACGCAAAAAACTATTGTTTTTAGTTATGTGTGCCTTTTCCCAATATTATGTGTCTCATTCAAAACCTCCATGGCTTGTTCTTATACTTTGTGGCTTGCCCTTTGGCATCATTTAACCTTCATCAAGTTCTCAAGTCCACATTTTCCCAAGTTGTTCAATTTTTGCAATGGTGCAAAAATGGATAATGATCCAAAGACCACATGGGAAAACTTAGGAAAAAGTGGCTAGGTCCATATGAGATTGAGAAAATATTTCCTAATGGAGATGTAAAACTCACCACCATAGATCTTGTGAGATTCAAACTACTGGTGAATGGTCATAGATTAATATTGTACAAAAATCCAACTGATAGGATCACCTTCATGCAATAGTTCAGAGGAGGTCAAAGTAGGATGGAGATGAGAACATCAGAGTTAAGATTAGAAGTTAAACCTATTGGTTCATCTTTTGAGATTGTTGAAGATTGAGATGTTTCAGTGACCTTGGTATATTTAGCTTGTTGAATACTCCAAGGGTGAATAAAATTGATGTGATCATCCCTCTTGGTGATCAAAAACACTCAACTAACATGTTTTTTTCTTAGAATTTCTATTTTGCAAGATTTGGTGTATTTGTTGCAAGAAGTGCATGGTCTCTAACATAGAGAGATAATGCAAAGACTAAGTGTTCCACTTGCAGCAGCATGTAGAAAAGATCTGATTTGTTTTCATGTTTGGCATAACTTATGATTGCATGAAGAAAATAAGGAACAATCTACATGTTTAAGTTATGTTACGAGATGATTGGTAATCAGAACAAGTCGTATTCCCTCTCCGAGAATTATTTGATTTCACTAAGGATCCTTCAACATGACATTGCATATGCTTGCAACACTATAACAACATCTACAACGTCATGAAAACTCAACATGTAGCATCATGAAAAATCTACATGCAATAAAAGGTGTAATTACACCAATGTGCATGCAATCATCATCCTACGTGTAGCTCAAGATAAGTGAACTCGTTTCACTTTAAAGTATCAACAGTATGATTATTTTAAATTAATTTTTATGCCATGTCATGAATGTCTTTAAATATCTATTATATGTCTCCACCTTTAAAACTGTGATTTTTTACTCCACGTCAGACCACTTCACCTCACACATTTACAACACTCAAATCAATTTAATCCATTCCCTTTTTGTGTTGCGTGTGAGTTGGTCACATAATTTGAAAAAAGTACTCAAAGAATTCCTCCTTACTTGAATTATTACATCATTTTTACCAAATTGTGTGTTTCTCCCTATCAAAGGTGAATTAATATTTAAAATTCAAAATGGGAGGGGATCTAATTTTCCATGAGCCAATTGATCATTCTCAAATCCGCAACCAGCCACATATATTTCAATATTTTCATAATAGCGGATGGATGGACTACATCAATAAGTTCCAGGGTTTCAATGAATCTATGGTAAAGGAATTTTCTACCACATTTAAGGATGGAGAGGCTATTGTCAAGGGTTTAGCAGTGAGAGTGGATGATGACATTTTGGCTACAGTTACAGGGCTTTGTGTAGAAGGTGAACTTTTCCTTGAGAAGGAAAATCCAGAGGTAGCTCGACCAAAATTTTCTTGATGCGAGATAATAAATTCATAAGCGATGCAGACAAGGTACATTTCACACTTCCCTCAAACCACTTTGGGATGATATTTCCAATTATATCATCAAATATTTTACTTGCAAGGGTAGATATTCCCGATTGAATACTATCCATTTCAAGTTTCTCAATCACTTGAAAAATGATAGGCATGTTAATGTACCCAATTTCTTAAATGAAATCTTGAAAAGGATGAGTAGAGAGTCATAGAGAGGGAGGTCAAATTTGTCTCACCATTTTCTTATCACTCTAATTGTAAAACATACATTGGAAAGAGAACACCCTGCACTGAATTGGGGAGATTTTTCAAGGGTCAAGATATTGATGAATTATTGGGGCATAGAAGGAAGAGAAGAAGAAGTACTGGTAGTTCTTCAACCCATACATTTGAACCCACAACTTCCACTTCTCAACCTGAACCCATAGCTTCCACTTCTTAGCCCACAGAAACCCATGTTTCTAAAAATACACCACTGTGAGGAGAAAAATGTTCCTATATCCCCTAAGAGGGTTCTCATTGCTAAAACCCTACTTGGATTTTCAACTCCTAAATCATCCACTTCAAGGAGTAAGATAAAATGTTCTAAGCCCACTCCTAAATCTACCAAGTATACTCCTAAATCTTCCAAGTCTACTCCTACACCACTTAGGCATTCTCATCACCTAAGAATTAAAAATCCAAAAACATCAAAAGCCACAAAGCTCGAAACCATATCACTTGATAGTGATAAAGAAGTTGCAGAAGAGAATATTGAGGCCACATCAATGGAAATAGATCAGAAAGGTGTTGATGTTGAAATTTAGGATCCGTGGAGGGTATGGAAGAGAAGAAATGTGAAGAAAGTGGTGAGAAAATAGTTTAAGAAGGTCCTATTGAACAACATGTAGAGGTAGTTCATGCTAGGGAAACCCATGAGAAGCATGAAGGAGAAGGAGTTTCCCAGGAAATTGAAGACACAACTTATGTAGCCACAAATGATGAAGATAAGATAGAGGAAGTCCATGACCACACAGTGTTTGAGAAATAAATTGATGAGATGAAAATTGGGGATGGTATGCCCCATATTCTTGAGGAAATTATTGAAAATAGTGTTCACAGGGTTGAAGTATAATAACCACCAGAGAAGATTGAGAGAGTATAGGGGAATGTTCCCACAACAAGCGAGGATATATTTTATACCATATTAGAGCCTTCTCCACCTATTTTTCCACAATCTAGCATTGAACCAGAGGTTATAATTAGAGAAGTTTTCAAAGATCCTGTAAAACCAGCTTGCAGGAACATGGCCACACATAAAACCTTGCTAGACTACTGGGTCCAACAGTTTGAAAACTATGTTAATTAGTTGTAAGGAAAATGGAAAGGGAAAAGGAAGAACTAATCTTCCAACACTAATAGGACATTGAGGAAAAGGACAAGGAGCTTAAGGCCAAGGATAAGGAAATTACAAAGGCTCAATAAAAAGCAATAAGATACAATTCGTAGGTGATGAAATATTTAAATGTAGGCCACCTTCTAACATTTATGCCATTTTATTGAAAGAACAGATGTTATAGTTAAATTTCACTTGTATCAACTCAGATATTCCATTTGATATTAGTGGGGCCAGACCTTTCTTTAGAATATACATGAAAATTCCTCATGAGATTCAACTGCTGTTATGTGAATTGTATATGTACAACTATGCCCTTGAATATGATAGGGATTGGATCCCAGTACTTTATATTGGAGATGTTCCAATTAGGGCATTGTGTTCTTATTTTAACAATGAATTGTTATCAGAGAAAAATAGATGGAGGAATACATGCACTTGTCAAAAGTGCATCCATTAATGATCAGAGGTGAAGCTTGAAATACAGGGAAATTATTGAAGAGTATGGAAAATACATGGAACACATGGACATTAGACAACGAGTACACCAGATGAGACATGAATCTCATGAAGAATCCAAGGACCACATCAAATACAATGTCGGATAAATAGTACATGCTTGCATAACACATTGGCAAGATATGTCCCTGGAAATGCAGAAAATAAATGCACTCTTATCCCAATATCATTCCAACTTTAAGGAGGGTAAATGCATACATTGAAGTTTCTAAAGGATGTGGAAAAACTTGGTTTCCCATTGGTTATTATCCCCCAATATTCCACTATCCTATACCACATTGGTCTAGTGACAAGCAATGGATGATGACATACGGGACGAGTCATGGATAGATACGGGAGGAATAGAGGTTAATTATGCATGGAACCTTAAGTAACATCTACCCGGTTGATTTCAAATGTTTATGCAATATCATTCGAGATAGAGCCAAAGAAGCTTGAGGAGGAGCAGAAAAAAACCGAGGAGGAGAAGAAGAAACCTAAGGAAGATCCAAAGAAACATGGATGAGTACATTCAAGATGTTAAGTCGGGGGAGTAATGAGTCAGTCAATTTCCTTTCAAAAACCTCATCTTCTATATTCTATTGAACCATTTATAGCCCTGAACTTGTATTTCCCTATGATATTACTAGACATTTTCATCATAACTTGAACTCATGGCATTAATATTAGTTAATATAATTATTACTAGTTTACTTTATTTTGTGGTATTATGAGTATGCATTTATTCTTTTGATTATAATATGATGTTAAATGGTGCTTTGTATAATGTCATCCTTGTTTGCAAAGAACTTGTTATATGTAACAACTAACATGTAGCCAAAGGATCCATATGCATCGACCGACATGCGGTGAAGGACTCATCCATAGAAAAGCATCTACAACCAAAGGAGGTCACACACATAAATAAATCCATGATTCTAAGGAGCTTGTACAATGTGGACATCACACCTAAGATTTCACATGTCGATGGAAGAAGTAGTTATGAGAACTAGGAGAGAACTCAACATCATCATCTTATTATGTGTTGCAACTTAACAAAGAACTATCTGATTTAATTCATAATTTAATAATTGGTTGATCAACTGATCGATTAGTTAAGTTATGTGATTGATATGTAAACAAATATTGAGTAGTTATGTTGCATGCATGTAGTCTCCAGATTGTTTGGTTAAGATATTTTACTTAATCTAACTAGAACTCCTAGTAGAAATATATCTCTTCATGCCTCTATTGTAATGAAAGATATAAAAAGGAAAGATTAATGTTGTAGAGGAGGAATCGATCCATAGATATGTAATTTGTTGTATTTTCTAACTGTAATCTTCATGTTGATGAAATAAAAGTTTAAGTTCTGTTAATTTTTGTAGTCACAGGCCTTAGGAGGGATTAGCACCCAAGGAAGGGCCCACTTACAGATTTGATAACCCTCTCCTTAGTTTTTTGATTTAGTTTATTTCATGATTAGATTAGAAGCAATGCATTCTTTTACTTGTGTTATGTTTTTACACACTTTGTTATTAGTCCTAGCATTTACTTTCAGTTAGAATCTAGTTCATTTCCAGCATTGTTATTTCTTAATTGTAGTGATAGAAATTTACCTTTATACCTCCCAAATATCTATAATTGTGCATACAACACTAGAAATATTGAAATTTTACATCCCTTGGTCTAATAATTAAATGACTGTAGATTAATGAACAACATATTAATTTTTGCAAGTTAATTTGCACCACCATATGAATTACTTAGCAAAGGCTGATCCTAGGATTCCAAAGAGATTCTTGTAAGGGTGTCAACTCATATTTTACAAATTAAGTGATTTGATACAATAATAAGATAATTAAAATGTAATTTAGAATTCAATAGGGATGGGGATATCCTTCTATGCTTGATACGTGTCCCATGTTAGGGGTGTTTGAGTTGAATGTCTAAGAAATAGTGGAACCAAGCTTGTTTGGATGTGTCTTGTGTTTCACGTATGATTTTGAGTAAGTCCTCGATGTATATGATTTCAGGAGTAGAGGAAATGACACACATACTAAGCTTGTGTCATATTTCAAACTGCTCCCACACAAAGGTTGTTACACAATTAAGAGGTCATATATGCTTTTGATATGGTATGATGTACATGGAACCATCATCTATAGAGAATACATCTTTCAAGAAAAAAATTAGGCCAAAATAGATTGATAAATATATGATAATTGATAAGGTGGTTAAAATGACAGGGGATCGATGGATATCGGGGATAAAAGGGTCTAGTGTTATAAAAGATGATAAAATAGACTATAGCGATGCATGATATAATTTGAAAATGTAATAGAGAACTAAGGGGACTCTATAAATAAAGAAGATACAAAAAAATGAGATTGTAATGTGTTTAAAGGGCTAATGGGAGACAAAAGCAAGTAGTATTGTTATCCATTTTTATCCCGGGAAAAATAGACAATAGGGAAAGGATTGGCCCTGGATTGGATAAGGCCTTCACCAGAAAATATGGGATTTGCAAGTGAAATTCATGTTTCGGAAGAACTACGGTGATTTAGGGAACGTGTGAAATCATTCAAAGGAATTTTTCCTCTTCTAGGTTTTCAAAGGTCTCAATATTTTCTTAAGGTGGAAATGGGCTCCAGCAGGTCCACATTCAACAAAAATAAGAAAAAATGGGTTAAAAATGGAAAAAATGAAAAAATCAACCTCACGGTACCCCACTACCCTCCTTTAGCCTTCTTGTTTTGAAAAATTAGAGAAAAATCCAAAAGAAAAGAAGAATTTGTAAAACTTTACTTAGTGAGGTGCATTGAGCTAAAAATAGCTTTCTGAGAAGCTTGGCGAGATAAAGTAATGTGTGGGGAAGTCGGTGAGTAGGCTCGTGTGAGCTACCTAGTTGACAAGTCGGTGGCATTAAACCAAGTGGCAAGGGGTCGAGGGTCTCAACGAGCTCGGAATGAGCTGGTGAGTGCATGATTTGGGTCATGAGAATGGGTTTAGGGCTTGGTACAAGAGCTAACTCACCGAGGATATCAGTATTAAGGGACAAACAAACCAATGGATTGGGCTCAATGCATTAGGATCGGTGGAGGAAGGGTTGAGTCCCCCTTCAATTTGGTGATTTGGTGGATCGGGTTGAAGACCTCAAAGGAAGGGCTGAGCTCAAAATCTAAGCTCAACAAGGTGAAGTGTCACTACAAGGATGGTCGAACTTGGGTGAAAAACCATGGTGATCTCAAGGGGATGGATCACCGGAGTGAACGTAGGGAAATCGGCATCTCATCGACTCAATAGGGTTGAGCCCACGAGATGGAGACATGGTGGAGCTAGGACAAAGGTCGGTTGTGATACCGAGGAGATAGCTCAATTAGTGAGCTAAAGGAAGAGGTGGAGAAGTTAAGGCAGACGGGTGAGTGGTGAAATATTTAGGGGCTGATTCGGGCATGTGAAGGGTGAGCCTATTGAAATGGAGTCGTAGGAGTGAGTAACTCACCGAGGTAAGTAAGATAGATGGTAGAGAGGAGGCATGGTGAATGGAACAACTTGGTGGGAGGTCTTCGGGATCCAAAGGATTTGGATTTTGGAGGTGTAGGATGTCACAGTTGGAGAGGAAAAAATGAATGAGTTGATAAGAGATCCTGAAACTCGAAAGCCCAAAGTCCAAAGAGCTCAGGCGGGGTCAATCGGCGTAGTTGCATCATAGGTTGGTAGGTATGAAACCTGATGTGAGAGGGGATTGAAGTCCAAAATTTCATCTCGCCGAGGTGCCAATTTGGGGTCACATTTTGGGACCGGAGTTCAAGGTTTGAGGCGGTTTTGCATTGCGGATGATGAGACAAATTTCAATGCCTAAAAGGGATAAAACTCCAAAACCCACCTAGGTGAAAGTCTAAAATGGGATTTGTCGAGCTATATTGGAAAATGATTCATTTTGGACTCTACTAAGTTGGTATGACATTCAATGCAAGGTGGGTTTTTCTCGTGAGTTGTGGGAAGCTCCGTAGATGGAGGATGATCCCTAGAAGTGATCTAGACAAAAATCATGATAACTTCTTCCATACTCATTCAAATTACATGATTTATAGTCATTGGAAAGATAATTCAAATATTTATGACATGAAATGATCAAAATGGGAAATTAATAGGTTAGGTAAGTGAAGAATAATGATGAAGTGTTAGGACCATGAAGGTCATACCTAGGTGTAGAGATTGGTTAAGTGAAAGAATGAAGGCCCTTTTATTCTTACACAAGGAAACGTCTGATGAAGTATGAGATTTGCAGATCTCCCCACCCATGTGTAGGTGCAATGATTATTTTTTGAATGATTGAGGCAATTTCAGACTTCTCTTCTCTCTCTCCTCTTTTCAATTTTCTTCCTATAAATTATGAGGGTAATTTTTTTAAAGGTTAGACATTCTTATATTTTCCCCTCCCTTCTCTCTCACATGTAAGTGATTTGTGGAGTTTCAAACTTCCCCATTTGAGCATTGTAATGGAAAATCATGCCTTTGGCCCTATTGTGATGAATTGTATCAACTCCTCGAGCAATAAAATCAATGTTATGGATGATTTGCAACCCTTGTTTGTATATATTGCAAAAAAAATATCTTTTCATTACATTTAAAGGTTTTTTGCATTATCTTATGTTCATTGTATGGGTTAATGGTATTGTGTTTATGGGGAATGTTGAGTGAATTTCATTGTGGCATTTGGTGCTAGATCACCCTCCCCATATCTATTTTCACCATTTTCATGCAATGTGAGTTTTTCAACACCCCTTCTCTTGGTGCATCACCACCCTTTAGTGTAGGTTTTATTTTTCATGTAAACTCTCTATCCTTGTCTCCTTGGGAGTGTTATATTAGGATTAGATTAGGTATTTTTCTACATTTTGGAGTAGTGTAGTGCTTAGTTTAGGAAGAATAATCCATCCTTCTCTATATATCTATCCCATTTGCAAAGTCCCACAATTTAGGATAGCTCTATGTTACCCAATCACATCAATTTCCTTAGTTACAAAAGATAACAAGTACTCCAGATTGACGGCGATGGGGGATCAATGGAAATTACTACTAAAATTATAAATATACTAAAATTTATCAAATGATTAAATGGAAGACAAAATGCAAAATGGTTAGAGAGGATAGTGAAGATGATTTTATGTAGGATATGGCTAATGTAAAATGTGATTGAAAATGATAAAAAAGGAAATGTACTAACCTCGTTGAATGTTGTGAAGGATAACACGGCTCCAAATGGATAATTGATTATTTGAAGAGGGTTACCAAAGGATGAAATTAGAGTGTGATGTTTTCTAACATCATGATATTGTACAAGGTACACAATTTGTTCCTAAATCCAATCTCTAGTTAATTGGGAAATGAAGAACGAATGTGGCTAAATAGAATCGACGGTGTTCTCTAAGATCTCTAATGATCATGGATTGTCATTGATTTGGTCAAGGATGGTTAAAAGAAACTATGAAAGGATGAAAAATCGTTAAAACTACTTTCTCTCGAAGCTTGAGGTATCATAATGGTGGGATGTTAGGGATCCGAGTAGGAAGAGGCTAGAGGATTGGGATAGTTAAGGTAATTTAGGTTAGATTCGTTTTATATGGTTAGGGAGATTAATTAATATTCTACGTGGGTAAGTGAGGTTTTTACGATAGTAAATTAGATTATAGTGTTGATGGAATTAGGATAGTGATAATATTATGAATAGTGATGATATGATTAATATGCGAGAGGTGTACTTAGGGGTGAAAAAGTGTTTTCTACACTAAGCACATACAAGTGTGTTTCATCTTCCATTTTTGATTTATTAATATCCTTCAAGCTTGTTTTGACCTCTATCTCTTTTAATTGATTGTCTAAACTTTGTTTCATATCCAAATAATATCTCAACATCATCATGGACTTATTTTACATGCTTTATTTAGTCCTTTTCCTATGTTGGGGTATAGATTATCATGGTGTAATACATAATTTAACTATTTACAACCAAGGTGAAATTTATATGACCTTACTATACACTAAGAAACCCTAAGTACCTCTTACCTAATGAAAATTATCCTTGAAACACACTATAAATCTCCAAATACACCAAAACCAATTCAAAAATTGGAACTTTTGGTTATGGAAGAAAAATTTCAAAATACCCCTAAATAACCTATAAACCATAATTGAAGCCTCTATAGGGATTTTTATTGAAACAATAGGACCCATAAAACCTTTTATAAATAAAATATAATCATGATAATGCTATATACATTGATGCACCAGCATCATAATCTTAATCTTGAAAATGTTTGTGATTCTTTCATGAGTGTTTCTATATCTTTCATTATTAGCCACAAATGATATTTGTAAATATTATTATTATCTTCAACATTATTTTTTTCTCCTCTTATGTTATGCAATAATAGTTCCCACAGTATTCATAGAAGTGATAAGTACATGTACAATATTATATTCTCTTCAATTAACCATCTTTCCTCTTTTATTTTGATAATATTTTTACTTATCTCAATTGGAGCGACAATAAGCGAGAGGGTGAATCAATATTCTTAAATTTTTCAAATCAATCAACCATGCACATGTGTGAATTGTTAAGCATTATGATCAAGAAACAATGCATGCACCATTAACAATTAGAGAAATTAAGAACACAATTACATAAGAACACAAAATATAAGCGGAAAAACCTCAAGGGAAGAAAATACATTTAAACTTCTGAATATATTACTCAATTCAAAAGAATTACATGAATATTACACATCACATAAGATTTCTTTAGTGAAGCACCCACTTTACAAGGAGCACCCACCCTTATTTATTATATCACCCACTATACAGTGAGGATACAACCCCAAAGATGATTAAGAACCTCCTCAACCACCGATGATAAAGACCACTTGACATGGTTTCTAAAGCAACTAATTTTGATCACTGATTTAGCTCTTACACCTCAAAACCTTCTCAAAACTCACCTTCCTCTTCTTCTCTCATCCATACATCATATAGTGTAGATTAGGTATAATGACCTTATTATTATTCTTATGTGCTCTCCTATCCTCTTAGTTCTCTTCTTTTCTCTCCCTAGAACCCCTTAACCTCTGCTCTTCCCTCCTTAATCTTGCTCAACTCTCCATAACTCTAACAACATCAAATGAGCACCTAAATCTAACCTTTATACATGACACTTGATAAAATCACCTTAGGTTAGCCAAGACCAATAAGGTATGTCATAAAAACAAGAAAACACATCTGCAACATCGTATAAATTACATTATAAGACCTTATAAGTTGGTTATAGGAAAGAACATAGCACACTAGCTCAATTAGGTATAATAGACCTAATATCCTCTAACGATATCTTCTTGGTCTTAAATGGAATCTAGAAACTCTTTCATAACACTAAAACATCTGAATAATTTAGGGACATCCTCCCATCATCATGAACAATCTCAAATATCTTTGTAACCGCCATCTTTACATGGAGCACATCATTTGGAAATTAACACCATTTATGTCTTCAAGCACCTAAAACTAGTCTTTAAGAACAAGTAACTTAGAACATAAAAGAACCTCACCATGGCACAAGTATCATATGGATAGACAACACATGATGTCATATTATTCACACAACTCACAACTTTTAATAATTCATGTCATAAGGCTCTAAAACACCACCATCTCTCAACTTGCTCAGACCTAGTTTACTATCCCAAGAACCAGACCAACTCCTCATCAAGCACCAACACCTTAAAATCCACTTCTAAGAATTGAAACAACTTGGAACACATCAATGGAATCCTATCACACCTCCTCAAATAATCGCAAACACATGCCATATGGATGAAACATCATTACCATACATGTTCCAATGAGCTTATAGATAGGCCTAATAGGGAAGATTTAGACCATTACGGATTAAGAAAGAAATCACTAATTCAAATAAAAAAATCATATCAAACACCAAAAATCTATTCAATACCATCAACCCCTTCTACAACATTCAAATCAACCAAGCACCTCTTGGACCATATGACTAGTTTTTCACCTTATATCCCATTAGTGATAGGGAAACTTAGAGAACCTATTTCTCCCATTTTATTCATTAAACCTACCCAAAATTTTTCATGCTAATTTATAAAACATCCCAAGTTATGTGGAATAATTAGTCTCTTTTCATGAAACCCTCATATCTTATATGTACATACAAATCTCCACAAAACAAGATTTTTTTGTATCTTGTCATCACTTTTGAAACTTGAAAATGCCACCATCATGAGCCTTGAAGAGTCCTCTACAACCCTGAACCTTGAAATTATCTTGCCTAGATAATTTTCTACCAAAACCAATCATTTCTTCTCCATCACTACAAGACTAGGGTTTTAGAAAGGGTTTTGACCTACTTAGCATCTTAACAATGGTTTATAAATTTATGACATCTATTTTACCTCATTCCACTTGCTAAAGCTTCTTAGCTCCATGCACTTACATCTAAAAAGGATCATGTCCCCTTGCACATCTCACACGTGTGGGTTAACATTCAAACATACCTATTGAGATGGTTTTTTCCTTTCTACGAGCTTAGTAGAGCTAAAAACACATTTTCTTGCTTTCCTCCTTGATTATTGACCTAAAATTTGGCTCATATCACTATCATGACTTCCTTAAACTCTCCCGAGTCTCATTTATGGCTGCACACTTCTAAATCTCTCCATGATCCATGACTTACCTATTTCTACAAGCCTTGTTTACATTGTCTTGCTCCAAAAGGACCTTAGTCATGCATTAAAAACTTGAGTTATGATATGATGCACTTCCTATATATTTTATTTATCCTCAACATACTCAAAAAAGTATTCCTTGCATCATAATCCATGCCACTATACCATACTATGTGGAATAAGTCAAGAACAACGTCTAAAATGACTTCTTCAACCCATGCTTTCACTAAAATTGACTTAATCATCATCATGCAGACCATCTAACATATTTGACACATCATCCTAAGCATGTTATATGTCATATGAACCTTTGTAACTCATACCATGACCATACAAGCTATAACCATGCACTCAACCATGCATATTGACCAAGACACCATGATTTCACACCAAAACACCATATCTTGACAACAAGATTGGACACTACCAATCAACCTTCAATCTTAATGATGAATGATACATCATGAAGACACCTAAGCCACCTTGCCACCCTTCAAAATCAATTTAACACACGACATCAATGATAATAATATGGACACAATTCCCAAGAATCTGCCCCTTTATCATTGATGGAAGCCATCTTCAGAAACATTGATGGAAACCATATATACTAACACATTTCAGAAACTATTTTCAAGTTTCTAATCACATTTTCCCCTTTTGATGTCTATGAAAAAGGAAAATATGATAAATTTGCATTACAACAAAAAACAACAATGCAAAAATAGACTTACTTTCTCCCCCTTGGATTGTACTTTCTATCTTGACTCCAATTGATGATAATAACCACGACCCTATCTTTAACTCACTCACAGAGCTTCCCTTAAACACATTCATACCACTTTGATCTTCACACCTATTGTAGACAACATTTTATACCTTTACTACTAGCTTACCTACTTCTTATTTAATCACGTATTTAGACAGTTCTTATGACCTCTCGGCATCTTTCCTACTCCCGATAGGATTGTCTTGGAACAAATCATCACCTCTTGAGAAAATCAACAAACTCAGAGCACAGATCTCCCCCTCTAAATATGCATCACTAAAACATTGTTTTATTCCTTAATAACAATTGTTTTCAACCCATACTAGGTCCTTGACCATGCCCTCAACTAATAGAATCCTTAAAAAGACAACAATGCAATATGGTCATACATTTACACAACACTCCTTACTTTACACTCTTCACCACTACTTGGAGCATATTTTTCATTTTTCTTGCTTCCCCTTGATATCTTGACCCTTTTAGTGACTTCTAGGGGAATAAATCACACCCATTGTTTGCTTTAGGAGCTCAAATGGTTCTTTTGGAAGTGGTTTGGTCAAGGTGTTTTTGACTCCTCCTTGGTGGACACATGTTCCAATTTAATCATTTTCTCACTGACCTGATCCCTTAAGAAATGATATTTGATTGGAATGTGCTTAGTTTTAGAATACAAAATAGGGTTCTTAGACACAATTATAACACGTTTACTATCACAATAGATAAGATTAGGTCCATCATACATTTACACAACACTCCTTACTTTACACTCTTCACCGCTACTTGGAGCATATTTTTCATTTTCCTTACTTCCCCTTGATATCTTGAGCCTTTTAGTGACTTCTAGGGGAATAAATCACACCAAATGTTTTCTTTAGGAGCTCAAATGGTTCTTTTGGAAGGGTTTGGTCAAGGTGTTTGTTGAATCCTCCTTGGTGGACACATGTTCCAATTTAATCATTTTCTCACTAAGACCTGATCCCTTAAGAAATGATATTTGATTGCAATGTGCTTAGTTTTAGAATACAAAATAGGGTTCTTAGACAAAATTATAACACTTTTACTATCACAATAGATAATATTAGGTCCATCACATTCAACCTTATAGTCTTATAGGGTTTGTCTCATCCATATAACTTGTGCACAACATAATGTTATTGTTATGTACTCAGCTTCACATGTGGAAATAGCTACTAAAGATTTATTTTTCTCAACCAAGAAACAAGACACTTACCCACAAAGAAATATCCTCCTCTCGTTCTTCTTCTATCATCAAGACTTCCTTCCCAATTAGCATCAGTAAAATATTTCAATTCAAACTTCTCACTCCTTAGGTACCATAAACCATACTCTACAGTCCCCTTAAGATATCTGAAAATCCTCTTTACTACTTGCAAGTTTGTCTCCTTTGGATCCTCTTGAAACCTTCTTACAAGACCTACAACCTGTAAAATTTCAGGTCTAGAAGTAGTGGCATACAATAAACTACCAATCATGGACATGTATTCTATTTGATTCACTTTGGGTGAGTTGTCTTCCTTTCTCAATTTTCATCCTATGACCATAGGCGTCCCAACATGTTTGAGATCCTCCATTTATAATTTCTTTATCATCTCCTTTATATAATTTTCTTGAGATATAAATATGCCTTCCTTTGATTGATTGATTTGTAAACCTAGGAATAATGACAGTTCCCCTAACATGGACATCTCAAATTCTTTCCTTATGACTTTCCAAATGCATAAGTCATCTACTCATTATTCCCTCCAAATATTATGTCACATACATAAGATACTACAATCAATAGGTTTCCTCCTTCATTCTTAATGTACAAATTAATGTTAGTTATAACTCTCTTGAAGCCTTATTTAGTTAAGTAATTTTCTAGTTATAGGAACTAAACATTGCACTTTGGTTATCTATCCAATCCCGATCATGTACTACTATTCATATGATTCCTAAGACATAAAAGTAAAAATTGAGCATTGTCTTTAACCATCTTTTCTTGCTTTCTATTTCTTCTTTTGGTCTTACACTCCTTCTTACCTTTTTGTATTTTCATACATCATTTCTCATTTTGAACGCTTGGCGCATGGACACTCCCATCCCCTCTAAGTTCCCTCAACCTCTTTGTACTTTGCTTACATCTTTTGGGTCCTTTGTATCCATTTGGGAATCTTATTTTCTTACTATTCGGCCTTTTTCATGTTAATTACAAAATTCGAGAAAGGGAATCATATAAATATAAAGCTATGTGACCATAATGAAGGACCAAGCACTAAGAATTAGCTATCACCACCTAAGGTTGCATCCAAGAGCATTCAAACATTAATCTAGATCCAAACAAGGGATAAGGGACTGCCATTTCTGCATACACTTCATAGGAGGGGAAGTTCATTCTTTCATACACACATCTATCTACATTTTTTACATCAAGATATTGCTCACTATCAAGTACAACATGCATAAGAGCCACCTAGGGCATAATTTTCACACACACACACACACACACACACACACACACACACACACACACACACACACACACATACATAAAACTACATTGATTGTGATATATAGTGCAGCACTTGGTCATAAGTTCACTTTGTTGACAATTGTGGATAGTTTGACCCCTCATTTTACATCTTTTTAGGATTTGATGTGGTTTGAGGGTTTTAAGGTGCTTCTTTCTAATTACAGGTTTTAGGAGAACAACATAAAATTCCATGTTTGAGGTGACAAGGAATGAGAGGGGGGATGAATCAATCCCCAATAAAACTTTCTCACTTATACTTCAAAACCCTAAACACACAATCTCATGAAGCACACATATCAAAACATATATTCTTCACAATGAAATATACTTAATGCAAGGATCACAAGATAAACACATAAACCACTTTTATTGATGTTCAAATCAGATTATCACACTTTATTGATACTCAAATCATATTACAAGGAATTGATGTCTTCAACACTAGCAATCAAGATGCAATGAAGATGTATCAAGATAAAAATCTTGTCTCATGAGTACCCAAGAAGATATACTTATTTCAAAATGATTATAAATCAATATCAGATCTGAAGATACTTTTGATCATCTGCAACCGCATCAATTTACTTATGAAAAATCATATAAACACAAGACACTAAATTTTCCCTCCTCCTCCAACCCGCTATCAAAGAAACTTCACTGTCTTTGCTTCAATCAACTCCTCCTCTTGGAAAAACAACCAACTACTAACCTATAATGACATTCTATGGGTTTTGGGAAAGTACAAGGGTTTTTATTTGTAGAAAAGGTTTCTTCAAAAAAATATGAAATGGGTTCGAAATATTAGCACCAATGTACCCAAAACATCATCTTTATAGCCTCTCATTCATTCAAATTCAAAATAGGTCATTTTCCATAAATTTGCACAACCACACAAGCATAAAAATCCCATAATAATCATTATAACATTCACAATTGACCCATATAGGTTGGCCTATCAAAAACACTTCATCCATGCACCAAAAATCCTTTAAAACCCTTACATTGGAATGAAAAAAATCCTCTTATTCGAAAACCACATTTAGTCATGAACCATAATCATATAACATTTTTAAATCAATATTTAAACATCCAACATGGTTGAAATTTATCTCAACTAATCAAATTATTTCATTTAATGGCCCCAGTGTTCTTTGTGCTTATCAAAACAGTTATTTCTTACACCCTTAAGGACCATGAAAACTTCTTTAGGCCATGATACTACTTAAAAAAACAAAACTATGTTATGTAACAACTTTATGGAAATTCAAGAACCTGTAGAAAAATTCTAAGAAATTTATAAGCCTTGAAACAATCACCTTCTCAAACAACAATTACTTTTGTCTTCACCAAATCAACCCACCCAAAAAGTTGTTATCAAAGATCAGCTAATAAAACAATTTATAGCAATAATAAAAACTTATAAATGGATTAAATAGATTCCAAATTCATCCCTCTTCACATTCTAGGTGATATCAATTATCACCTAATCCATCTCATGCTTCAAACAACTCAAAACTTCCAAAAGATAATCTTGTGTCTTACATTGGCAAGAATCTTCTTTTACAAAAATTGTCTTGAAAACCATAAAAAATTCTCGTCATAAGAAAAACCTTATATCAATGGAAATATCTATGAAACCTATTTCCAAAACAACTTAAATCACCTCTGAAATCCTCATGTAGCTCAAGTTATGCCCATTGGACTAAAGACTACTTTTTATGACCTCAAAACTACCCTTTGACCAATAAACCTAAATGGGGGCTCATTTGACCATAAAATTGCATCAACATGTCTTAAAACCTCTTTTAACATCAATAAAAACTAACATAAATCATACAACAACAATTTAGTTCATACCTCATTTGGCAACTTTTTCCTCAAACTAAAGTTCTCCATAAACAAGCCTTTTCAAGTGGGGCCCACATATCACCACATGCTCTATCAAAATTTAATAGAAAAAAGAAAGATTCCTCTACAAAATAAAATCATAAATTTTTATGAACCAATCAAAATTGGGCTGGTATACACACTTTTCTACAAACTATTCTTAACTAGGGTTTTACTAGGGTTTCAAACCACTTTATCTTCTTAATGATCATTCGTAAAAACAAGACAATCAAACTACCTCATTATTTTTTTGAAACCTTATAAAATAAATATAGAAACATAATTTAAATCCATAAGGTCCCATGCAAAGCACATAATTCAGGGTGAGCATCAAAAGGTCCAAATCGAGCTAGAAAACACACTACCAAGTACCATGTTTCACCAAAATTGATGTATCATGCAAAATTATCATCATGGAAACCTGAAAATTTTCCCACAGCATCATGAAAAACCCTAATAACATCTCCAATAATCATAATGTCACAAATATCTCTCAATATTTCCATCCATTGAGACTTACATAGCTATCTCTTAAGGTTTTACACTGTAAAAGCTAGAGTTAACTAAAAAAGCCTCAAAATGCATCATAGAAACACTCCAAATGGTCCTAACATACTTAATACATTATGATAAAATAAAATACATTCATTAATGATATCATGTAGCTCTAAATCTTAATATCATACCCCTAAAGCACTCATACCTTCTCCAAATGAGCTCCTAAAACATGGCCAATCACCTATATATACACCATGCCACTGATGTGAGTGCTAAAATACTCTCCAAACATTCTATCCATTATGCCAACATGTTTCTCAATCATCCAAGAAGCTCATGCCATCATGCAACATCACCTAGGCACCTGAATGGGCTTGCAAGAGAAAGCAATCCTCACTGAATCTCATTATATCATAATGAACTCACCTGAACCAGCATGTCAACACCATCATGACATCATATTACCACACTCCATCATCCAATTTTTCATTAATGTGGTTTTACATCAATGAAAACACCTCTAGGACTACATGCCAAGAATTCAACAAAGTACAAGTGATCAAAGGTGACAACCATCGAACATCTCATGACCATGTGAAATTGGTTTCCATAGCTTCGAGCGATCACAAGCACCTATAACAAGTCTCTAGTTCCCCCCGAACTGCATAGGTTCCTGTTCTTGGAACTTCGACACCCTGTAATTTTATCGGTCTAACTTTGACATCCTTCCTCTCCGCCCCAATAGTTTTCTAGCTCTACACATCTCCCACAACACTATGAATCAGTTAAGTCCTTTATATTTTTAATTAAAACTAGGGTTTTATATATTTCTAGCTTATTTTTCTTGGATTAAATGTGCACTTAATTTTTTATATTCAATGTTGTTATATATTTAGAATTAGGAATATATTTATTCAGTATTTACATAATCATTTGGTGAACATGTCTCGTTCGAACATTCTTAAAGTCCTCATACTTCTAATCTTCTCATTTTTATAGGAACCTCTCATCATGGTTATCTCTATCCATGATTTCTTGCTAGCCAATCCTGAGTGTTGCACTAAAATAATTTATCTTTTGGATACTACTTGTATTCCTACCACTACTCATCTAGATGTTGTTTATCAAACATTTGTCAATGCATTTTCTCAACACATTACTTTTCCATCGGCTATAGCTGAAAATATTGTTGTATATGACAATGATCCTCCTCTATATATACAATTATATATCTACAACTTAGGTTTTATGTGTATTTTATTTATTATTGGATCTCGAGCTCAATCTTTTCATTTATCATTCATTCAGGATATAGGCCTTTCTATAGCTAATCTTAACCCCACATCTCTTTTTTCGAGCATATGATTCTACTGTGTTTTCATGCTTAAGAACTATCACCTTTCCACTCATAGTTAAGCCAAAAACTATTCCAGTTCCTTTTTTTCATTGATCTCCCACTTTCATATAATTACTTACTTGGTACATCATGGCATCATCAAATGCTAACAGTTTCTTCTATAGTTCACCAATGTGTTATATTTTACGGGAGGGATTTGAATATGATATTCCCATGGATAGTGCACCATTCTAATACTTTGTAACATAGAACATAACATTGAATTACATGTTCCTACTTCTATTACTATGCATCCCACTACTACTCCATGACCTAAACATTATCCAAACAATTTACTTCCACTCAAGGGAACTATTTACACATTAGATGATGTTCCATCTTCTTCAGAATCCCCCTCCTATTATTTCTATGGTACTTTATCGAGTCTGTCTACTCATCGGAAATAATACCACCTTTATTGTCCCTCATGAGAAAACTACATCTGCAATATCTCCTTTCACATGCACTCTTTTCATAAACAATGATTTTTATCGCACATTCCATTAGATCCCACTTTCTCTGACACTATTTACACCCTTGATGGTTTGAATCAGCTTGGATTAACACTTGATGATATCTTACCTCCACCACATTCACCACATCTATATCATGGACATGTTTACATTATTGTTGCTTATGGCCTCCGAGTATTTCATCTCTCGGTATTTGTTGCACACACTTCATGTATTTCACCACTTACTCTTAGCCAATCTTAGCATGACTATATTAGCAGTAATTTAGATCCTAACCATATTGACATCTCATTCCCCATGCATTTCAGCAATGTTTTCATTTGCAATGACTCATTTATCAGCTATTCACATAACCTTACTCATTGATATGCACATGGATGTCCATTACCATCTTTCACTAATAAGGAATATGCAATGGGCATGTATAATTTATGTCGCAAAAGCTCTCTATGGGATCAACCACATACTATAGCTTACCAAGTCTCGGATGCATCACCAAGTTCAGTTTTGACGATGATAATCATGCTTATCATCATAGACTTGTTGGGGGCATCATACTTATCTCCCCTAGCACTATTATATGTCTTACATACTATAAACATCACATATGCTCTTTCACATGTGTTTTACACATCTTGATACACTCTTGTATTGTCACTACCCAATGATGCACTTTCGTGCTTTAGTTTACAATTGAATTTTGAGGGAATACTATACACATGAACCTCACACATTGCATGCTTCACACATTACATATTCATCACATCTATTTCTCACAACTTCTATTACACATCATCATACACTTTGCACACTTTATACACTCACAACATATCTTTCCTACACATATTTTCACACGATGTTCTCATTACCTTATGGCACACTCTAGTTCAATGATTCATACTCAAATGCTTAGGGTCCACATATAAAAATAAACCTCAAAAAAATTCACTCGCACTCTTTACGCTCAATGCTTTATTTATCATATCTTTCTAGTGCACACAATAGTTCATTCTTGACTATTGAGGGGCATGTATAAATGAACCTCACTTTATGCATAGACATCCACTGGGGTCATGTTGTTCCTATCATACTCACTTTGCATTCCATATCATTCACGTCATACCACATATCTTGGTCACGTTTACTCTTTCTTTCTTATGCTTACATGTCCACTTTATTACACATGTTATACATATATCTTGTATGTCATTATATTTCTATATGCGCATGTGTTCACTTGCCTTCTAGTTATAGATGTAACTTTCATACAAATTGATACACACAACATAGATGCTTGGCACAATACCAGTCTCATAACATATCCTGGGGCATCCACTTTCTTACATTATATGTGCTATTGTTTCATTTTTTCATAAGAATGCTAGTATATTGGATTATACACACTTTTGACATACCATTTATCTTTCTAACATGCTAACGAGTGCTTCATATGCATAATGTTTTTAAGTTCTAATTTCTTCTATGGTTTTCCGATTCCTTTATTAGCCATTTCTTATCATTGTATGGCATTTTTACGGGCTTTTCCATTTGTCTTATGTGCACACTTTCTAGTTTCTAGTCACTTGGCCTCATTTTTCTTTTAACATCATGAGTGATGTCCCATGTTTGAAACCTACTTTTTTGGTATAAAGTTTTTGCACTATTGATTACCTACATTCTCATTTTGTGTGCTTAGCTTACATTGTGTCTTCTACATGGGTGGTTATCTTATTTTCATTAACACTTATTTCTAACCATTTTATTTGTGTGTTCCTTTGTTTCTACCGAGCATATTCCCTCCCCTACAAGACATCGGTTTTAGTTCAAAAGAATCGGTCATCCTTTGGGCCGCATACTCTTTGCGATGTCACATGTACCCCAAATGAGGGGGTGTCTATCAATTGAATCAATCACCTCATTTAGTAGTCTACAATCATAGTTTAGCATGTAGTCAACACGGTCTTCAATCTTAGTAATGACCCGAGATCTTGACTTGGGTCCTTAGCACAATATATCCACCGGCGCCGAGACCCGAGATAGTAGTACACAGGCACCGATGATCCTTCTTGGATGCCTTTGACTAAGGGGAAGTTACACAACATTTTCAGTTTAATTCAATTTTCGGTAGTATACATACCATATTTTACAAGATAGACATTCCCTCAAAGCACTCGAAATGAATGCATTACATCTTCTTTTTACTTTCATGTTGGATCAAACTAGATAAGATTTTTACATACTATCTTTAGTAGTGTTTTACACTTTTGGAAGTAGTTAAAGGTTGGGAGGCGTGACACCGAGACTTTTCTCCCTACACTTCTTCCATTCTTAGTGTGAAATTGCTCAAAAAAATCACGTTAAGTGCTTTTGACATGAGATCACCTAAAAACACGTTCTTTTACAACATCTTCAAGATCCTTTCTACACCCTTTTACTCATCATGGATTAGGTACACATGTTCCTTTCCAAATTTTTGCATTTTTCTTACATATTTTTACTAGTTTTGATCATATACATGTATTTAAATACTTGTTCATTCTTCTCTTTTATAGGTCCATCCTTACGGGAAGTAGTAGTGACATCAATCACAGGTCAATCACACACATCCGGTGACATCAAAAATAGGTAAAAATGTGACATCTACACATACACTCTCACCCTAGGGTCATCATCATCATCTCTTTTTTTACTTCCTCTTCTCTAGCTTCCATGCTTTATATTTTTATCACTCCACACTTTTCCTTGTCTCTCGGCACACTTTTCGCCATCAATCTACATGGTTATCAGGTATGCATCTCTTATCTACTTTATGTTATTGAGAATTCTCTCAAAAACATAAAATGGGGAAAATGTAGAAACTAAATCACACACTTTAGGTATCTATCTAGTCCTAATCACATATTACTATTCATATGATTCCTAAGTAAGAAAAATACTAATTGATCACTATCTTTGGCCATCTTTTCTTTCTTTTTGTTGCCTCTTTTGATCTTACACTCCTTATTTCCTAGTATTTATTTTCATACTTTGACATTTTTCATTTTGGACACCAACACCTAGCCAAGATTCCAGCGTCGGGTTCCCCGACCTCTTTGGACGTTGCTCACATCTTTTGGGTCCTTTCTAGCCATTTGGGCATCTTATTTTCTTACTAGTCAGCCTTTTAGATTAATTATGAAATTCAAGAAAGGGAATCATATAAATATAAATCTATGTGACCATAATAAAGGACCAAGCACTAAGCATTATATATCACCACCTAAGGTTGCATCCAATAACATTATAAGAGCATTCAAACATCCATTTATGTCCACACAAAGGACAAGGGACAACCATTTCTATGTACACTTCATAGGAGGGGAAGTTCATTCTTTCATGCACACATCCATCTACATTTTCTACATCTATCTATTTATCATTATCAAGTGTGACACACAAAAGAACCACATAGGACACAATTTCTTCACACAAACACATAAAACTACATTGAGTCTAAGATGTAGTGCAACACTCATTCACAAGTTCACTTTTATGACAACCGAGGACAATCCAACCCCTCATTTTGTATCTATATTTTTAGAATTTTATGCGTTTTAAGGATTTTATAGGTATTTCTTTTTTATTGTAGGTTTCGGGAAAACAACAAAAAAATCCGGTGAAGTATAGGAAATCAAAGGTGACAACCAACGAACATCATGCAACCCTATGAAATTGGGCTCCACATATTCTAAGAAGTCACATGAACCCATAACAAGTATTTGGCACTACTGGTGCCCTTAACCCTCCATAAGCTCCATGTTCTTGGCACTTCAATACCCCTATAATTTTTAGGTCTAATTATGACATCCTTCCTCTTTGTTCCAGTAATTTTCCAACTCTACACATCTCTTGTAACACGTAAATCAACTAAGCCCTTTATATTTTTATTTACAACTAGGGTTTTACATTTTTCTATCTTATTTTTCTTGGATCAAATTTGTACTTAATTGTTTATATTCAACGTTGTTACATATTTAGAATTAGGCATTTATTTATTCAATATTTTCTTAATCACTAGTCTTCCATACTAAGCCCTAAGGGATTGCTTGAGTCCATAAAGTGACTTCTTTAGGTTGCATACATAGTCTTTCTCTTCTATCAATGAAAATCCATCGGGATTCTCAATGTACACCTCTTCCTTCAGATTTTCATTCAAGGAAGTAAATTTAACATCCATTTGGTACACCTGAAATCCTTTATATCTTCATATGCTATAAATAGTCTAATGGATTCCATCCTAGCTCCTAATGCAAAATTCTCTTTAAAATATACTCCCTCAACCTGTGCATATCCTTTATAGACAAGCCTAGATTTGTTTCTTGTAACTTCACCATCCTCATTAAGTTTGTTCCTAAACACCCATTTAGTTCTAATGACATTTTTGTTCTTAGGTCTAGGTACTAATTCCCAAGTTTTGTTTTTCTCAATTTGATCAATCTCTTCATTCATAGAATCAACCCAACACTCATATTTTCTTGTCTCTTCAACATTTTTAGGCTCAAACTTAGATATAAGAGCAATATTTTCTTGGTTCTGAAGACTTACCACTTTTCTCCTTGTTGTTATAACAACATCCTTCTTGCTTGGTATTTGAGCTTCAAGATTATTTCTTCTTATTTCTCTTGAGGGGTATTTTGTGTCTTATCTCTCTTCTTCATCATTTTCTCCTTATTTTTAACTTTCTTTACAACCTCTTCTTATTCTTTAGATTCAATCACTTTTGGTGTCTCTTTTGACTTGGATTTGGATCTCATGGGATAGGATTAGTTAAACTTTACTCTTTCACTTTAAACCACAGATTGCTGACCTTTTTCTAACACCTATAATCTGTGATTTTTAGGAATATCATAAGAATATGCCCTCATTAGATCTTGAATCAAAACTCCTATATTTTATTCACTCCTCTTAATGAAAAATTTACACCTTATAACTATAAAATGCTCTACATTTGTAGGTCTTCCTTTCCACAAATCATACGAGTCTTATTATTATTTACCCTTTTATGACATCTATTGAGAATGTACATAGTTTTACTAATTTCCTCTTTCCAATAACCATCAATAAATTTGGATTCATTGAGCATGGTCCTAGTCATCTCCTGGATAGTCTTATTATTTCTCTCCACAACACCATTTTTTTTTAGGTTTCCTTATAGCGAGATAATTGTCTCCTGATACCATGGGTCTCACAAAGATCATAAAATAGATCAGACCAAAACTCACCTCCTCTAACTAATCTAAGGCATTTGATTCTTCCATTCTTCTCATTCTCAACAAAATCCTTGAAAGCCTTGAATCTATCAAGTGCTTATGATTTATCCTTCAAAAATGCAACCCAAGTGAATCTAGTATATTCATCTATTAGAAACATAAAATAATACTCACCATTCATACTTTTAGTCCTCATGGTTCCTTAAATATATACATGTGTGAATTAGTAAGAAAGGCCTTGAGGTAGAATAGTGTTCTTTGGACTTGAAATTTCTCTTTGTCTTCTTCCCATGTAAACATGTTTTAAATAGAGTATCTTCTGGTTTATTGATCTTTGGCATGTTCCTCACACATTCCTTGGAGATTATCTTGACTAGATTTTCAAAGTTCAGATGTCTTAGTCTTCTATGTCATATCCAACTATCATCTAACTTTCTAATGAAACATTTCTCCTTTTTTATCTCCTTCAATATGTACATGTCATTTTATATCCTTTTAGCTTTGCCTATAAGCGTACTGATTCCTTTCGCATGATTTTGTAATATTTTTCATCAAAAGTCAAGGTGTACCCTTCCTTACACATTTAACTCACACTAAATAGGTTATGTTTCAATCCCTCAACATACAAGATGTTCTTAATAAGATTTTTTTCATTTTCTAAAAACTTAATGTGCATATTATTTCAATATTTATAGATGTGTTGTATCTAAATCTAAGCGATCGATGTATTTTACCTTAATGAAATTAACTTATTATTGTCACCAATCATGTGACCAAAACACCCACTATAAATATACCATATCAGGTCTTCATTTTGAGTATGGAAATAAGTTTGAACAATTTGACATTCTTCATCTTTTTCCCTCTATTCTAAAAGGCCTAACACCACAACATGTTCCATGTTATCTTCTTTTTCAACTTCATAAATCTTAAAAGTAGATGGAGATATATGAGTTGAAGTTCATACATCAAGGATGGAATCCCATATGTCAAAACCCAAGGTTTTTAAGCATGTTCTCATTCTGACCAAAGGTAAACCTTCACCTTGAACTATCTTTGTATGCCATATATGTGCTTTAATGATATCCTTCAAGATGTTAAAATTGATTCACATGGACCTTTATCGATAATAATTTTTGGAAGTAAAATAATTAAGAGTTGGGGATGAATCAATCTTCTTAAAATTTTCAAATCAATCAACAATACACGTGTGAATTATTAAGCATTAGGATCAAGAAACAATTCATACACCATTAACCATAAGATCAATTAAGAACACAAGTACACAATAACACCAAATATAATTGGGAAACCCTCAAGAGGAAGAAAAAACACTGAAAATTTAGAATGTATTACTCAATTTAAAATAGTTAGATGAATATTACGCATGCCACAATATTTTTTTATTGAAGCATCCACTTCACAAGGAGCACCAACCCCTATTTAGTATAAAAACCACTATACAAGGAGTCTACAACCCCCTAAGATGATCAAGTACCCACTTAACCACATGATGATAAAGGCCACTTGACCTTGTTTGCTAAAACAACTGATTTTGATCATTGATTTTAGCTCATACACCTCAAAAACCTTCTCAAAACACACCTTCCTCTTCTTCGCTCATCTATGCACCATATAGTGCATATTTTTTCTAATGGCCTTCTTTATAATTCTTCTCTTATCTCTTCACCTCTTCATTCTCTTATTCTCTTCCCTAGATCCCTCTAACCTCTTCTCTTCCCTCCGATTAACTAAAAATTGACTAATTTAAGTAGTGCTATAGTAGTTAATATAATCTAAGAGGACATAAAAATTGTAAATAAATACTCGAAAGTAGTATAAAATGACTAAATAATTAAAATTAATGGAAATAAAACCTAATGTGTAAGATTAAGGTTAGAAAATAACTCAGCTAGTTAGGGATGATTGTCGGAGAGTGTTACATATCTAACAGAAATTTCAAAAGTAGGAACATTTGCGCAAAAAGGTCACGAAAAGGGTGGATCTAGAAGATCTCAGCAAACAGGAGCATCAAGAGGTACTAGGGTTCCTTGGGGTGCCCTAGTATGGAAAATAAAGCACCATGGTCTCGAAAGCGCTTCATAATTTGGTCTTCTTAGGGTCATAAGATATCATGTAAACTTCATCGGTTGTTGCACTAGATGTATTGAACTACTTCAGATGTATCAAATAATGGAAGGTGATGTTGAAGACTACTCTAAGTGTTGCACTACAATTTGGACCCAAATGTAGTTACTGGTATGTGTGTGTGTCCATGTCGTGCCCTAATCTGCTCTTTTTGTCGGTCACACTTTGTGTGAAATAATGAGAAATAACTAAATGTAGAAAATGTAATATCATGTGTGCATGGAATATAATTGAATCCCTCCCCCTATGAAGTGTGTGTGTTGATGTAGATCTCCTAACCTTCATGCATGGAGATATGTGGATGTAATTGATGCAATGGATAAAACTCTAGATGGAGTGATAGTATTAAATGATGCTAGGACCCTCATTATGGTCTCATAACTTTATATTTATAGGGTTCTCTTGATCTAATTTCATAATTAATCCTAAAATGGTTGACTAGGAAAAAGATAAAGATTAAAAATGGTCAAAAAAGGCTCAAAAAGTGGCAGGAAGATTTGAAAAGGATCAAGGCACCCCATTTTAGACTAAAATTATGAAAATGTACCGAAAGCAGAATGGGTGTGTATATAAAAATGTGTAGGAATAGAGAAATAAAATTAAAATAAGATGGGCCTAATTAGTACTTTCTTCACTCAAAAACCTTATAAATAGTAATATGAGATTAGGATAAATAATTTCTAAAGTGCATGCTTTTGTGACTACATTTTTCCCCACTTTATGTTGGTGAGTTGAAAGCTCGGTAACCTAAAGTAGATAGAAATGCGTACCTAATATCCCCTGGGAGTGTAGTAGAAATGTGCTTTGAAAGACTATACTCAAGTGCGGAATGACAAAAAAATAAGATGGAAGAGTGTGGAATCTAAAGATGAAAAATGCACATAGAAAAAGTGATGAGAGTGAACCTAGGGCAGAACGCATGTGTAGCTGTTGCGGTGTGTAGTGTACCTACATGGTTAGTAAAGCATGTTTTTTCATGGAATGTTTTTATTGATGTTGTTGTTGTTGTTGTTACCCCTAATTTCTTTGTTTTTTTTCTCATACGGTTAGACTGCAAGGAGAAAATAATCAAGTAATCAAATATGTATGTATGTAAAAACTCTATGTAAAATACGCAAGTGTATAAAAATGTGTAAAATACGTAAATGTAAAATATGCTAAATGAAAATGAAAATGGAACATGTGTACCTAATCCATATTTATAGGAAGAGTGTAGAAGGATATCCTATACTACGAGTTTTGGGTGATCTCATGTCATAATGGTTGAAGAAGTGTAGAGAGGAAATGCTCTATGTCCTCCAAGCTTTAACCACTTCGCTAAAAAAATTTTGAAGAGATATCTATAGCGTTCTTGCTTTTTGGTCGATCCGACACCACTGGCTGAAGTAATGTAGAGAGGCACACCCACTGTAACCCCTAATCCTATAACTACATCCCAAAAATGCTAAGGACACCATGTCTTGTAAAAGTCATTTTATATGGGGTTTGTAGATTAGTTTGAACCCACTCGTTGTATGTAAACCCATGATGCCAAGGGTGGAAAGTACATTGTACTAAAATGGTGTAAATGTGATGTGTTAGTATGTAAACCTCCTTAATGATGCCCCCCTCTTTGGGGACACATACGACATCACTAATAGGAAAATGTGGCCCCAAAAGATGACCAATCGCACTCAGGCTGTGTACTGGAAAGTTCTTGGTAGAAACCAAGGCACACACAAACAAGAAGGTTATCCAAATACAAGTGTAAAGCAAACAATGCATGCACATAGATAACATGTGTAAGCTACACATATAATGTAGTAAATGTAAACACACAAGAGAACAAGTAAGCCACAAAAAATGAGCTGAAAACATGGGACATCACTCATGATGTCGCAAGACACATAGGTCCATCATGGCCACAAACAACAAGCAAGTATGCACACAAACATAGGGAAAATCCCACATATAATGGAAAATAAAGCAAACAAGTAGAAACATATACACAAGTAGTCATGAAAACATATAACTCTACAAAACAAGTGTATAATAAATATGTCAAAGAATGTATAACCAAATGTAAAAGTGTTAAGTATCAAATAAAATAATAGCACTTGAAAAGATGAATGTGGATGCCCCCAGTGACCAGTATAGTAAGGGTAGAAGGAGAGCATCCATGCCATGTGTAGGAGTCATGTATCTATGATCACACTAAACAAAGTCATGAACTCACATGTGTGGATGATATAGATAATGACATATAATAAATCCATCTAACATGGGTAATAAATTGATCATGTAAAACACTAGTAAACAAGAGTAAATGCTCCAAGACAATGTAATATGTTGTGGATG
The DNA here is from genome assembly GCA_018340775.1 of Taxus wallichiana var. yunnanensis. Lineage (NCBI taxonomy): Eukaryota > Viridiplantae > Streptophyta > Pinopsida > Cupressales > Taxaceae > Taxus > Taxus wallichiana. Next base: position 993,215,725 of record CM031239.1, read on the forward strand.
GATGGAGTGAAATGCAATATGGAATGATAGGAGCCACGTGCACCCTAAGTGGATGGAAGTTTATGCAATGATGTTCAATTTTTCCCCCTCATCATTCAAGAATGAACCGTAAATAAGAGTGCATCATCGGGAAATGATTGAGTAGTATTTGTTGTTTATCTAGCACACTGTGATGAGTGTTTATGTAGTGGTGATGATATGTGACATAGAGAAATTATGTGCATGAACCCTATATGCGAAGTGTATATCACAACTTGATGAATGGAGGAATGATGATTTAGCCTAAGTGTATATCACTATATGATGAAAGGATGAGTGATGATTTATCCCTAAGCATATATCACTAGAAGATCAAAAGATGAGTGATGATTTAGAACTAAGTGTATATTACTATATGATGAAAATATGAGTGATGATTTAGCACTAAGCATATATCACTATATGATGAATTGTAAAGAGTGGTGATGTAACCTAAGGTGTATACCACTACAAGATGATATAATGAGGGTGGTTATCTAGCCTAAAGTGTATACCACTATGAGATATAAAAAGTGAGTGATGATTTAGCCTAAAGCGTATGTCACTAGCCTATGAATTTCATAGGATGAAATGTCACATTGTGAATGTAAGGTCCATTTGATTTGTAAACCCTCGGTAATCGAGTATGGACCAATGAACTAAAGTGCATCATAAGGTGGTGAATGCAGCATGTAGAAGACAATGTAGTATAAATGACCAAGTGATGAATAGGGTATGTAAATGCGTAGTATGTATAATGGAATGTAGGAGATGTAAGGTGTGTAGGATGTGTAATATGTAATGTGTAAAATGTGATGTAATAGGTGTAGCTAGATTAGGAATGTAGTATGTAAGGATGAAATGTAAAGCTAGACTCATATAGGATGTAGACTAGCATAGTATGTAGAATATAGATGATGTATAAATGCCTTTGTGTAAAATAGCCTAATGGCATATGTAATGCGTAAAATGACTAATATGTGCATGATGAGAATGTAGTATAATGTATAATGTAGACTAAGTGTAGAATGGGTGGTGTATGATGTGTGATGTGTGTGATGAAATATAAATGTGTAATGCCTATAGTGTAGTGTGTGGGGTTCAGTGTAATGGTAATCCCTCAATAGTCAAGTGTGAACCAAAGCACAAGAGTGCATCATCGGGTAATGATGGTACTAGAATGTGTGATGAGTATGCCTATGTAGGAAGATGAATGGATGGTGATGCACATATGCCGGGATAGGTGGGAAGATGTTATCCCCCCAAGCATGTATAGATGAGTGAACAAATGTATGATAAGGAGAGCCTAAGGTTCCCCATGTTATGTATATAATGATGAAAGGAATATGAATGGAAATAGTTGGATGTAATTACTAATAAATGCAATAATAATGCTAAGATGAGAAAGGTGTCTTATGGGAGGGGGATGTAGGAATGAGATGCCCCCTCGCTAATGTGAGAAGAGACTATGTAAACTCATCAAGGATATCGTCATCCTTTGGATCGAAATCGAATGGATATGCATTAGTAACTTAGTAATCTATAGTATTAGGTTGATCATGTAATAATCCATTAAGACGTAAATAGTACATGCCCATAGCATACTCCTCATTGGTGAATGAAGGGCATGAGCAAGCGTGTGCATACCAATGAGTGATATTCTATGTGTAACCAAGGAAATAACTATTACAAATGATAATGCATCCAAAAGTCTTAGGAAAGGATATATCTGTATGATCTGGATCTAGGGAATGCCTAATATAGTCAAGCTAGGATTTTCCTAATGTGAGAGGGAAAATAGAAAGAGTGTGTGCAAGAAAAACATCAAGATGAAAGACACAAAGCCCATAGGTGGTTGTAACATGGACCAACCCATAATATAAGTGAGAGTTATATGGTGGTGGGTGAATATCAACAATAGAAAAACCTAGGCGAGCTAAACCTTTGTGCGTACATATAGTTTTGGGTAAAGTAGGATCTAACAGAATGTGTTCCCAATAAGAACCATGTATGAAGAGTGTACAAGTGAATGGTGGGTGAATGGATGATGAGGATGTAGATGGTAGAGCGACATCCAAGGATGGGACATGCCCCTGATATGGAATAATAATAGTATTAGTAGGTGGTAGAGAAGGGATAGCATCTAGCAAAAAAATAGCTCCCTCAAGTGGTGGTAAATGAGGTGGGTCATCCATAGGTTGAGGCTCGTTTGTAGTATCAATGTGTGGAATAGGGAGACTAGTATTAAGATCATGGACATAATATTGGAATGGGTCACGGTCCCAAAAGATAGTATGCTCAATGCGTTCATGTAATAACTTAACGCAATGATGGACCATAGAAGCGACAACTTGCATGGCATGAAGCCATGGCCTACCCAACAAATAATTATATGAGATGGGAAAATATATAACAAAGAAAATTGTGGGGAGAGTTTTGGGACCAACAGTGATGGGAAAGGTAACATGACCAAGACATGGACGAACAGTACCATCGTAAGCACACAATGAAATAGAAGAGGGACTAATGTCATGAGCGAACAGACCTAAAGCCTAAAGGAATGACATGGGGCACAAATTAAGCTCAGATCCATTGTCAATTAGAGTATGTTTGACACCTACATTGTAAATGTGACACATAATATGTAGTGGTGGATCATTATCAAAGGGATGAATGTCAGTAGGAGGGTTGGCCTTGAATGTTATATGTTGTGAAAAGGCATCAGTAAATATCTTATAAACAAAATCGAATACATGTCATGAAACACGCGTTAGGAAAAATATGTTAATTGTGGTGAATTAAATAAGGATTATCTAGCAAATAATCATTGATGGAGATATTCATGGTGTCTAAATGCAAATTCAAACCTGTAGACATAAAAGCATGCACTTTAGACAATATTTAGCCTAATCTTATACTACTATTTAGAAGGTTCTCAAATGTACAAAGTATCAATTAATCCCACCTTTTTCCATCTTTCTTTTATATTTTGTTTTGTCTTTCCCATGTCTTTCTTGTTACTTATCTTTCCATTTCACGTCTTCCCCGAGATTCTAGCCCTAATTCCAAGTGCCTCACACTATATTTGGGTGCCCTAATCTAGGAAAATGCCCTTTCACTCCTTTTTAGAGCACTTCAGGGCATTTGTCATGTTTATCTTTTCCTCATTTGTAATGGTCGGGATTAATTGTGAAATTAAACTTGAGAGCCCTATAAATATAAAGCTTATAAGACCATAATGAGGGTCCTAGGTCTTTGCATCCTATCACTACTATCACTCCATCTAGGGCTGCATCTACTACATCACTTGCATCCACATAGCTCCATACATTCAAGCTAGGAAGTCTACATCACACACATTCTTAGAGGAGGAGGGATTCTATTCATTCTATTCTACTATCTACATCTTTTATAGCTATCATATCTTGCTACTTAAGGAAGTGTGACTAGCACAAGAGCAACTAGGGCATGACATGAACACACTCACCAAAACTACATCTAGGTCCAAAATGTAGTGCAACACTTAGTGATAAGTCCACTAGTTTGGCGGCTGAGGTCAGTCCGACCCATTCTTCTTCTTCATGTACAGGGCGTTATCTAGTTCATCTAGTGAATTCAGTGTGACAGACAGGCAGGGTTTCATACATCCTTGCAATAATGACAAACATAGTTTCTTGGCTTTTATATTGTTACGAGTTCCTAGAATTTAGACCAACGCGCCTCAATACACTCCCAAGTTCCTGTGTCACTTCAAATAGTCTAGATCTACCCTCTGTAAGGTTTTACGAGTGTTCTTCGCTTGCACCTTTGGTTTCTAGTTTTAGGTCTATGACATCCTGTGAGTCTTCCGAAATCAACTAAGCCATTTCTCATTCTCCTCTTACACATTAGGGTTTCTATTTCACTTATGATAGCTTGTTTATATTTATTGCGTATTACTTTACTTTATTTACTCCATTTATATAGTTTTTAGTCCTATTTAGATTAGCTAGGATTAATATCTCCCCCTTATAACCTAATTATAGTTAATCATTTTGGTGAACCCGACGCTTGCTTTTACCACCTTCTAGAGATCTTCATCCTATCCACATGGATATTTCCATTACCAATGTTTTGCTTTCCCACCACTTTTTCCGGACCAAGTCAAACCCTCTTTCTTACAACCAATGTCTCGACCGACATGTATCCCGATTCCATGTATGATACCTTTGCCAATGCCTTTTCACAACATATCACATTTTGGGCCCTCCTTCAGCTAACCTTATCCCCTTTGATAATGACCCTCCAATTTATATTATGTCTCACATATATAATGTTGTTGTCAAACACAATCTTATCGAAAATGGCTCGAGCTCAACCTTTTCTCCATGACTTTTCTCCAGGATCTAGGTTTTTCTGTGTGTGATATTAACCCTTCTTTTATTTCCCTATATGCTTATGATGGTTATGTTTGACCTTTTCTAGGCTATGTTACCTTTCCTTTCACCGTTGGACCCAAGACTCTCTCAATTTTCTTCTTGTCATTTATTTTCTTCTTTGTTGCATATAATTGTCTCTTAGGAAGATCATGGCTCCATGCCATGCAAGGTTTTGCATCCACTATCTATAGTTGTGTCAAATTCTTACATGAACGTATCCAAGTACACCATATTCCACAATCATGATCCCTTCTAATATTGTACCGTGATCCCGATACTAGCATCCCTATACCTCACATCGATACTGCGATGAGCCACAACCGTCGATGATCAAACTCACTTACCACCACTTGATGGTGATATCTCGCTTAGTAGATTATATCCCTCCTACTACAACTCTTGTTCCACATCATCCGCCTCTTCCACACATACATGATACCCTTCCTTCTTCATTTACACCTCCCACCATGTTTACATGTATACTTTTCAATCATGAATCTTATTGAGAACATGTTTTGTTTGATCCCACATGCAATGAAATATTTTTTCTCCTCTTGGTCTTTCCCATCTTGGATTTACTATTGATGACCTTCAATAATCTACTCACGACTCTCATCTATATTACATTTTTATCACTATCACTTCCACCTATGGCTTACGTTTTGTGATCTCCTTGTCTACCTACCTGCACACCTTGCTCTTCACCACTCACATTAGGAGATTCTTGGCTTACTTACATCAGAGGTACATTAGAACCTAGTCACACCGATATCTCCTTTCCCATGTGTTTTGGCCACATTTTCATCTGTGATAGTTCCTTTCTTGGTCTTTCACCCAATCTTACTTGATTGTATGCACACGGTTTTCCATACCCTTCTTTTATTAATAAAAGTACGCTATGGGAATGTCTTGTCTCTCTCTCACCAGTTCCTTACGTGATCAACCTCATACTATATCCTAAAAATTTTCCACTTCCGATACATTTGAATTTGATCCAGAGGACAACAATCTCCTTAATGAGTTCACCTAGTACACCACACACCACCACCGGGGCATATCCTATCACATACATCACCCCCTCCTTTTCTCTCTTCTAGCATACTTGTAGCATCTTACAACTATCTTCCATTCTATCTCCCATATTTTAGCACCCTTACTACCCAAGGACACACTCTTATGCTTTGATTCACTTTGGACTTTTGAGGATTACCATTACGCGAGAACCACACACACCACACATCATATCTCATCATTTCTATGCATTTCCCACATCCTACATCACCTTATACATACCTCATCTACGTCATCTCTCTCATACACGCTACATTATTCATCATCATATATGAGGCTATTTTTATATTTCACTCATACGTTCTATCTCTATGCTAGGTCACATCATCCATGGTTATAGCTTTACCTATCACTCCACATTCTATTTCCATGAATCATCACAATATACCATACATGTCTTGCACTACATCGTGTATCTATCCATCACCTACATTCTACATGCTACACTAGATTCCATTACCTATAGGTCTAGTTTTATCCTCACTATATCTTCTATCTACATGTGTCATCACACCATCTACATTCTATCACACATCTACACATATTACTCACCATTGGGGTCACCTACACGACATCATTCTATGCTTTGTACTCACTACCCTATGACACACTCTATTTCCTCGGTCCATACTCAATTTCGAGGGTTTACTTATTAAACAGACCTTTCCTACATGCGACATGTCATCATACCACATTCATCGGACTAGTGACCAACACTCTAGGCTATATCATCACCCACACCCATCATCACGTAGTGGTATACACCTTAGGTTAAATCACCACTCCCTTCATCAACTTCATATTATCATATTACATATTATCATCACTTATTCTATTCTACGACATTATATTACATCATCATCTATCCTACTCATCTCTTCGTCACATACGCTTTAGGCTAAATCACCACCCTTGCATCACTCATCACCTAGTGGTGTACACTTTAGGCTAGATAACCACCTTACTCTAACTCATCCCTTAGTGGTATACACTTTAGGCTAAATCACTACCCTTGCCTCGTTCATCACCTAGTGGTATATGCTTTAGGCTAGATCACCACCTTACTCTCACTCATCAATTAGTGGTATACGCTTTAGGATAAATAACCACCTCATTATTACTCATCATGTAGTGGTCTATGCTTATTGTTATATCACCACCATTTTCTATCCACCACATCACCCACCTCTTATAGTGACATACACTATAAGCTAGATCATCACCTTCCTATTTCATCATCACTCCTCCATTCATCATGTCCCGTACATCCACTATACAATCATATACTTCATCACTTGTTACCTCTCGTCATGTAGTGATATAAACTTAGGGATAAATCATCACTCATCCATTAAACACATTGTGGTATACTCTTAGGCTATAGGGTCCTCGCTTCCCTTTTCCATACATATTCTTACCATACACCTCTCCCATAGTGATATACGCTTAGGGCTAAATCATCACTCTTCCATTCACCAAAGTCCCGGTTTACACTTTTGCTATAGGGTCCATAGACATCATCTTCATATGTCACATCTCATCATTACTACACATACACACTCATCATAGCGCACTAGACACAACCAACGCTACTCGACCATTTCTAATGATGTAATCTCATTTACAGTTCATTCTTGATTGCTAAGGGTGCGAAAAATATGAACCTCGGTGCATAAAATTTCATACACTAGGGGTAACATTGCCCCTATCATTCCATTTACATTCTATTCCATCCATCTATAGCATATTGCATTGCCTTTGGGGCATTTACTTTTGCTTAGTGTTGTTTTGCATGATCACCTTTACTACACATGTTAGTTTTATTTCTTTTGTGTTATTATCATACACACATGTGTGTTAACCTCTTTATTTAGTGTGATCATAGATACATGACTCTACACATGACATGGATGCTATCCTTCTACCCTTCCTATATTGGTTGTTGGAGGAATCCATATTCAACTCATATAGGTGTTATTGTTTTATTTTTCACTTAGCATCTTATACTACTTGTTCATACACATTTTTGACATATCGGTTATCACTCTAACATGTTAACGGGTGTTCCATGTGCAACACTTGTTTTGTAGGATTACATGTTTCCATGACTACTTTTGTATTCATACTTGTATACTTTATTTTCTATTGTATGTGGGATTTGCACTTTTATTTTGTGTAAGCTTGTATGTTTTTTATGGCTATGATGGCCTTCCGTGTCTTGTGACATCATGATTAATGTCCCTTGTTTGTAACCCGCTTTGTGTGGTCTTCTTCTTGCATGTTTACACTATTGTGTTTGGTATTTTTCTATACTATTTGTGTTTTTACATTGATTACATGCATGTGCATGTAGACTAACACTTGTTTTGGCTAGCTAACCCCTTTTGTGTGTGCCTTAGTATCTACCAAGCGCTTTCCCTTCCCCCCTATAGGGTTGAGTTGGTTACAAGGTCAAATTGTGCTAGGTCCTCTTTTGGGGTCACATTCTTCTTATAGGGTCATCACATGAACCCCTAAAGAGGGGGCATCGATTGGGTTTCTACTAACACAATGTATTTACACTGGTTCGGACATATTGAGTGAGCTAAAACTAGACTGAACTCCATACACAACGGTCATAATAGGACATGGTGTCCATTAGTAATTCTGTAAATTCGTTACAGGCTTAGGGGTTATAGTGGGTGACCTCTCTACACTTCTCTATCCAATAGCGTAGAATCTCCCAAAAACCAACACAATACATACATCTCTTCAACAAAATTCAGCGAAGCGGTTAGAATTGGAGGACAGAGCATTTCCTCCGTACACTTCTCTAGCCGGGGTTAGCGTGAGATCACTGAAAAACTTGTGAGAGAATAGGATATCATTCTACACCCTTCTTCTCAACATGGATCAAGTGCATATGTTCTATTTACACTTTTCTATCATATTTTACACAACATTTTTTACATACATACATATTTGACTACTTGTGTGTTTTTTCCTTGCGGAGTTTACCGTATGAGAAACAAGTAGTCAAATTGGGGAAAACACAACAACAAACCATGATGGTGACAATGACAATGACAACACCACTGCTACGGGCATTTTCCTTTACATGCAAATAGCTGACTACACACGTGTTTCTCCCTAGGTTCACTTTCATCACTTTTTACACATTTTTCATCTTTAGATTTAATACTCCTCCACATTTTTATTTTTTTCATTCCACACTTCTATTCCATCGCACGTTCTCTTCTACACACTCTACAGATATTAGGTACGCTTCTTTATCTACTTTATGTTACCAAGTTGTTCACTCACCAACATAAGGTGGGGAAAAATGTAGACATAAAATCATGCACTTTAGACAATATTTAGCCCAGTCTTATACTACTATTTAGAAGGTTCTCAAGAGTACAAAGTATCAAGTAATCCAACCTTTTTGTCATCTTTCTTTTATATTTTGTTTCATCTTTCCTGCATCTTTCCTATTACTTATCTGTCCATTTTGCAACTTCCCCAAGATTTTAGCCCTAATTCTAGGCACCTAACACTATACGGGGGCACCTGGGTGACTGGTCCCCAGGGTGCCCGATCTAGGAAAATACCCTTTCACTCTTTTTTGGGTCACTTCTAGTTGTTTTTCATGTTTATCTTTTCCTCATTTGGCATGGTCAAGATTAATTTCGAAATTGAACTTGAGAGCCCTATAAATATAAATCTTATAAGACCATAATGAGGGTCCTAGGTCTTTGCATCCTATCACTACTATCACTCCATCTAGGGTTGCATCTACTACATCACTTGCATCCACATAGCTCCATACATTCAAGCTAGGAATTCTGCATCACACACATTCTTAGAGGAGGAGGGATTCTATTTATTCTATTTTACTATCTACATCTTCTATAGATATTATAGCTCACTACTTCACAAAGTGTGACTGACGCGAGAGCACCTAGGGTACAACATGTACACACTCACTAGAACTACATCCGGGTCTAAAATGTAGAGCAGTGCTCAGCGATAAGTCCACCTATTTTGTGGTTGAGGTTAGTCTGACCCATTCTTCTTCTTCATGTATAGGGTTTCATCTAGAAAATTCAATGCAATAGACAAGCGAGTTTCGTAGAGATCCTTACGACACTACTAAACATAGTTTCGAGCTTTAATACTATTTAGAGTGCCCATAATTTAGACCAAGGTGGCCCAATACACTCCCAAGCACATGTTTCACTTCATATAGTCCAAATCTACCCTCTGTAGGGTTCCTAAGTGTTTGTATGCACAAGCTGTTTTCCAGTTTCAGTCTATGACATCTGTGTGTGATCTACCAAAATCAGCTAAGCTATTTCTCTTTCTCTTCTTCCACATTAGGGTTTCTATTTCACTGAGGATAGCTTAATTCTATTTATTGCATATTAATTTACTTTATTTAATGCATTTATACAACATTTTATTCCTCTTATTTAGATTAACTAGGATTACTATCTCCCCCTTATAACCTAATTTTAGTTAATCAAAACCCTAGAAGGTGTTATGAAGAACGTCAAGTTCACCAAAATTATTAACTAAAAATGGACTAAGTTAAGTAGTGCTATGGTAATTAATCTAATCTAGGAGGACATAAACGTTGTAAATAAATACTCTAAAGAAATATAAAATGACTAAATAATTAAAACTAATGGAAATAAAACCCTAGTGTGTAAGAGGAAGGTTAGGAAATAACTCAATTGGTTAGGGATGACTATCGTTGAGTGTTGCAGTCCGACGGGAAATTTTAGAAGCATAAACAACTACATAGAGGTCCCGAAAAGGGTGGATTTGGAAGATCTGATAATATTGGAGCACCCAAGAGGGTATTAGGGTACCTTGGGGTGTCGTGGTATGGTAGAAAAAGAACCTTAGTCTCGAGAAATTTTCTGGTTGGTCTTCTCATGGTTAGGAGATATATTGTAACCTTCATCGATTATCGCATTGGATTTACTAAAGCGTGTCGGATGTATCAAATAATGGAAGATGATTTTGAATACTACTCTAAGCATTACACTACATTTCAGACCCAAATGTAGTTTTGGTGTGTGTGTGTGCATGTTATGCCCTAGGTTCTCTTGTTCAGCCGCACTTTGTGAAATAGCGAGTAATAACTAAATGTAGAAAATGTAATAGCATGTGTGCATGGAATAAAATAAAATCCCTCCCCCTATGAAGTGTGTGTGTTGATGTAGATATCCTAGCCTTGATGCATGGAGCTACATAGATGCAAGTAATGTAATGGATGCAACTTTAGATGGAGTAATAGTATTAAATGACATTAGGACACTCATTATGGTCTCATAATTTTATATTTATAGGGTTCTCTTGATCTAATTTTGTAATTAACCCTGAAATGGCTGACTAGGAAAAAGATAAAGATATAAAATGGTCATAAAATGCCCAAAAACTAGCACAAATATTTGAAAAGGATTGGGGCACCCCAGCTGGGACCAGGGTGCCCCAGGGCTCCCCAGTATAGGCCTAAGCACCCCATTTTAGGATAAAATGATGGGAAAGTGTCGAAACATACTGGTCATGTATATAAAAATGTGTGGGAATGATGAAATAAAAGTATATTAAGATGGAAAAAAAGGGATTAATTAGTACTTTCTTCACTCAAGAACCTTCTAAATAGTAGTATGAGATCGGGCTAAATAATGTCTAAAGTGCATGATTTTGTGAATACACATCCTTTATCTCACTCAACTATCCATAACTCTTATAATAGTAAATGAGCACCTAACACTTACCTTTATACATGACACTTGATAAAATCATCTTTTATCAGCCAAGACCATTAAGGTCAGTCATAAAAACATGAAAACACATCTACAACATCATATAAATTACATTCCAAGACCTTATAGGTCAGTCATAGGAAATGACATAACACACTAGCTCAATTAGGCCTAATAGACCTAATATACTCCAATGACATATTCTTGGTCTTAAACGACATCTAGAAACTCTTTCATAACATGAAAAACTCTAAATAATTTAGGTATATCCTATTATCATCATCAACAAGCTAAAAAATCTTTGTAACCCCCATCTTCACCATGGAGCATATCATTTGGAAAGAAACACCATTAGGTATTCAAGAACTTAAAACCAGTCTTCAAGAACAAGAAAGTCATAACATCCAAACACATCACCGTATCACAAATAGTATATGGATAGACAACACATGATGTCAAATTACTCACACAACTCATAAATATCACCAAATTAGGTCATAAGGGTCTGAAACACCACCATATCTTAACCTTCTCAAACCTGGTTCTAGATCCCAAGAACAGTCAATCCTCATCAAGCACCATCACCTTAAACGCCACTTGCAATCATTGAAAAAAATTGGAACACATAAAGGGAATCTTGGAACACTTCCTTAAACAATCACAACCACATGACACATGGATAAAGCATCACTATTGTATATGTTCCAAAAGCTTCTAGATATGCCTAATAGGAACATTTAGAACATTAGGGATTAAGATATAAAGAACTACTTTAGATCAAACCAAAGCTTCAAACACATCATATCAGACATCATCAAGCTATTCAAGACCATTATCCCTTGCTACAACATGCAAATCATGCAAACACCTCTTAGACCATATGACTAGTTTTGCACCTTATAGCCCTTTAGTAGTAGAGCAACTTAGAGGATTTGTTTCTCCCATTTTCTCCACTGCACCTACCTAAAAGCGTTTCATGGTCATTTAGCACATCTCCCATGGTATATGGAATAATTAATCCCTTTTTATGAAACCCTCATCTCATCCATGTACCTTCAAATATCCACAAAATAAGAGTTTTTATGTAGCTTTTCATCACTTATGAAACCTGAAAAATGACACCATCTTGATCTCTAAAGATTCATATACAACCATAAAGATTCACATTAGCTTTCCCGGATAATTTTATGCCTAAATCAATCATTTCTTCTCCATTTCTACAAGACTAAGGTTTTAGCAAGGGTTTTAACCTACTTAGCTTCTTAACAATGGTTCATAAAGTTATTAATTACATTTTACGTAATTCTACTTACTAAAGATTCTTAGCTACATGCCCTAGCATCTAGAAAAGTCTCATGTCCACATGAATATTTCACATGTGTGGGTGAGCAAAGTCAAAATTTCCTATCGAGTTGGTTTTTTTCCTTTCTAAAAGCTCAGTAGAGGTAAAAACACATTTTTTTGCTTTCCTCTTTGATTCTTGACCCAAAATTTGGCTCATAAGACTATCATGAATTACTTTAACTCTCTCGATTCTCATTTATGTATGCAAAATTCTCAATCTCTCCATGCTCCATGACTTACCTATGTCTACATGCATTGTCTTAATTGTCTTTCTCTTAAAGGTCCTTATTCATGTATTAAACACCTGATTTATGACATGATGTACCTCCTATACATGTTATACATCCTCAACATTCTCCTTACATGATCAAAAAAGTTTGAATTGCATTATACTCCATACCACCATACCATACTACTTGGACTAGGTCAAGAACAAGGCCTAGAATGGCTTCTCTAACCCATGCTTTCACTGAAACTAACTTGATCATCATCATGCAAAACCTATAACATCTTTAAAACATCTCTTTAAGCATGCTATACCTCATATCAACCTTTTTAACTCATACCGTGACCATACAAGCTAGAACCATGCACTCATTCATGCATGTTGACCAAGAAACCATGACTTGATATCAAAACACCATATCATGACAACAAGATTGGACACTATCAATCAACCTTCAAGCTTTATAATGAATGATGCCCCATGGAGAGACCTAAACCACCTTGTCACCCTTTGACATTAATGTAACATTTGACATCATTAAAAATAACATAAACACAATTCCCAACAATTTCTATACATTCCTTTGTTGTATGTGCACATACATAAAAAAATTAAATAAAACAACTTATTCATTGTATTCTTGAGTCATATTGCTCCATTCCTTTATATGTCTAGATGTTTATTCACAAATTCTATAATGGACTATAAAATTTCCATTATTTTGTTCGATTGGTTGAATCTTTCTTCATTTTCCCTTAATCTCAAAATATTATTATCTTCTTCAAGGTATGTATAAATACCCTCATATGACTTCTTATCATTCCCAATTACCTTTCTCTCAAGAACATTCTAAAAAAATACATTATTCTTTATTTAAATCAAATTCCTCTCCCCTTACTTTGTCATTTGGTTTCTTGATCCTTATTTGTGTTTATCAATAGGCCTCTTATTTTCACTTTGACCTCAATTTATAAGGTTGTCTTTTAAACAATGTGTCTTAGAATCTTTAATGAACCACCCCGAAAAAACTTATAGAAATCGTTACAAAAATCCCTATAACCAATTTCGTATTTTTGGTGATTGAACCCGTAACCTATTTTATAATTTCAGAGAAAATGGTAAAAATATAAAAAATGGTTGGAAATTGAATGGAGAATCTCCTGTAACTAGTTTGGCTAATACCATCTGTTGAATTTGAATAGAATAAGGCCAAAACAATTCATTTCAATTCCAGGCATCAACCCATTGGGGCTTATTTTGTATTCCTTACCTTTACCCTCAAGTTTGTGGAATGTGTGACACTTGACAACTCGAAGGAATAGGAAAATGACACTTGACATCTTATGATTTCTCATTTCCACTCTTCCTTACCTCACCGACATCATGGACCCAAAACTTTATTGAATCGGATCATTCTATAGGATTGGATTCGAGGAATGTCTTTTCCTTGAGGAGGCCCAGAATCCTACCACATGGTTATCTGATAAATAATTTACATTGTTCGATAGGAAGAGGAAAATGACACATGGAATCTTCTGATTGCTCACCGCCACCCTACCTTACCTAACCAACACCGCAAACCCAAAACTTTATTGAATTAATTTTTTCTATGGGATTGGATTCAACAACATTCCTTTTCCTTGAGGAGGCCCAAAATCCTACCATGTGGTCGTCTAATAAATAATCTACATCATTCGATATATTAATATCAACAAGACAGCTGTATTCTCGGGATGAAGGCCTAACACACTTACATTTCTAATGGAATTTCCTGGAATAGGCCTCGCAAAGTGACAATTGTCATCCACTGAATGGAATTTGAAAAGAGACTAAATTTGATGTCTACAATAAAATACATAATCATTTACAGTGATGTGCTACTTCTTGCGAGGTGATATTTAATGTCCATTGAATTTTTTTCTAAAAGGAATACTTCAACAAAAGAAATAATGGATTCATAAAATTTTCGAACCGTGTAAAACTCAAAATATTCATTTTTATGAGTAAGTGTCATCTTGCATTTGATTCTTTAAATATTATCTTTTTATAAGTAACATTGTATAAGCCTTTGCTTTTAAATCTTTCAATATAAGGGTTGAAAAATTAAGTTTGGTGGTTTCCATAAGCAAAAATTTCAAGCATGTTTACTTCCACATGAGCCCAAAATAAAAGTAAAACCCAAATCCCATATGATATAGACTGTCTAAAACCCCTAGTTAGCGATGAATATCATGATATTTATGATCCTGTAATTGGCATAAGAACTACACACTTAGATACATATCTGAAAATAAGTAAAATGAAGCAAAAATTCAGACCCATTAGGTAAAATTAAAGGTTGAATAACATGGGGGTTGGATTGGGACACATGATGCTCCATGAGGTTTTACCCTGCCCTAAATTTTTCATTCTATGTGCCCATAATTATGATGAAAAAACAATTGTTGCAAATGTCACCGGAGATGAAATGTTTTCCATTACGAACGTAAATATTTTCCATGTATAGGGATTTGAAAGTAAATATTTAGGAACCATCAAAGCATAAACCTAGAAAAAATTGCTAACAATTATCATGCCACCACTCAAAATGACAGAGATGAGTTTTTGTGAAAATTAACACTTGATGGAATAGTACTAAAAGGAAGCCTCTCGTATACAATTGAGATGTTTAAATAGTGGGTTAGGAATACCATTTCTATGCTAGTATTTTTCTCGTATATTTGATAGCTATGAGAAAGTGGATGTAACCATCTTCAAAATGGTATATAATATACATTTCGTTTCTCCACATTGTGCATACATATTTGTTAAGAACATTATAGAGTCTATACATAAACAATTCTTAACAATCAAATAAGTCTCAAGCACTAAAACATTTAGGTTCACTTCCTAATTTTTCTATTTAATTCTATGGAAGTTTGGTGAATGGTTTAGCAAAAACAAGCTTGTAATTCATCCCTACAATGATGTTGAGGGCCAGCCAAAAGTGTTTCATTCATTAACTAAGTAGCCCCCAAGATAAGGATGTTTGATAATCAAATGGACTATAATCAATTTGTGGACTACTTTTGGACTCCATTTTATCAAGCAATTTCAAAAATTACAATTTTTAGATTGTCTATGACCTATACAAATTGCATTCAACTAGGATCATAAATACAGTTAGTTGACTAGTACTTCATGGAAGAATATAATGTGCTAAGTTTTTATGGGTCAGGAGTACAACCTTACAAATTTCCAATACATGTGATAGAGAGGGTTTTTTCTTTGGAATATATACTGACAGATGGAAAGCACAGATAAATTGTATTTTGTTACTTAGCAAAAGAGGAGCATATTTCATTCCTTACCATTTTCATGTGAAGGGTTCACAATTGAGAGAAAAGCATTCAATGTGGCACATGAAATTTTACAAATTTTTAATTTTGATGTTTACTTTCATTGGGTTTATAACCCATGTGAGGTGATTAAATAAAGGGTAGTGGCAAACACTCTACCACTAAACTTCAACATGAAAGTAAACCCTTGCTAGAAATTTTGAAAAAAAAGAACTCTTGGGATGAAGTAAAAAGGTAATGGATGAAATTTTTATTGAGAAATGAATTAGTTTTCAAGAGTTATCAACACAAATTTTGGGGACTCTACAAAAATAGGCAGAGGATTTTCAATATGCCAATTTTTTATGTAAAAGTTGATAAAAACAAAGTCCTATAAAAACATGCCAAAGCATATAAATCATGAATTATGAGATAAAAATTGGACAAGGTAAAAATTAGTTTCCTTTTTGGTCTATGAGGCAAGACCTAGGTGATTAAAAAGTTGTTTGAGTATGGTTCTTTTCCAAAAGATATAGTTTTAAGGAAATTGTGGAATGAAGAGCATATCATAGGGGAAAATAGTGATGAAGAGATTGACTCGAGGAATTACAAAACTCCCCTAGCACATATAAATCAAGTCTCAATGAAATATTGAAACAAACATATTCTACGAGAGCGAGTTATAGCTGAAAAGATGGGTTTTAGTGGTGGTGGTTTGGGTTCAATAGGACAAGGCATTTGGCTTCCACCAGAGTTACATCCTAGAAGAGATTTTGATAGGTCATGCCTTGAATATTTTCCTTTGGATAAAATACCCTTTGTATACAACAAGCTGCAAGTGGTAATCTAATGTATTTTTCTCTAGATTCAAATCCTCAGCAAACATTTCAGCCACACATTGAAAATTCAAGAGGAGAATTTGTCAATGAATCTATTAATATTGATATTGTTGGTGGTTTTAGTTATGGTGGTAGTAGTCGTTAGGCAGTACCACAACAACATATTATTTGAAAGAGTCCAATATATACATTTAAATTTCCTATTTTCCAACAAGGACCCAAGAAGAGGAAAAAGATAGAGTCAAACACATATATAATTACTCTTGCACAGGTTAGCATTGCCTCAAGGTAACTAATTATAGAAGGCAATGCCACCCCTTGAAAAAATTCTAATCCACAGGGAAATTCTCCCCCAATTTCAATTACTCCTCCATTCAAGCTAAAGAAGTTCATTCCTACAAACACCTCAAGTTTTGATTACCAAGTTGAGTTTACTCATAAATCATAAAGAGATAAAATAAATAAGAAGAAAATGTTACATGCTACTGTAACTTCATATCCTACCACAATGAGGGTATTACCTACATATAACCCAGACACATATACCATGGAATACATGTATGTTGTTCCCAAAGTTGTAAAATTAGAGAATCAAATGGTTTCTAGTGACTACGATGTAACCTCCCTTCAAATGGATTTTACCGAAATGAAACCTTATGAAAAAATAAATGTATCAAAAAGGAACAATGATGTGGCATACATAACATTTCTAAAGGTAAAGAGAGAGAACAATAAGTTGAATAATAAAATTCAAAATTTAGAGGCAGACCTGGTAAATGAGAAAGCAAAATGAAAAGTGGCACTTAATAAGATAGGTGCGTTAGAGAGGAGGTTAAGATCATCTACCTCTATGATTTGAAGTCATTGTGAATGAACAGGCACAAGTGAAGCTAGAATAAGTGAAGAAAATTTACAAGAAACGAAAAGTAATAATAATATATTAGAATAAACATTGGGAGAATTGCAAGAGGTTCTTGAGGTAGAGAAATAAAAGGACAAAAATGGGAACATGGCACGGATGAAGAGAGAAAATTGGGGAAGATTGCGAAAAGGAAGAGAAAAAACAAAATGAAATATTAACAGGAGATGGTAAAATCATAAAAGGAAATACACTCTTCCAACATCAAACTATCTAAATTTAATAAAAGGAATTGATTAATATTTTAGATCATGTTTTGGGGAAAATAAACCAAAAATTGATTATTTGATTTGATTTTTTCAATTCACAAGTGATCTACACAGAATCTATGATAAACTCGTGAATACCTAATCGGTATTAAAACATTGATGGCTTTAAGAGAGGATACCACAAGGAAAATTTTGGAATCTATATACAAATTAAGTGACACATAACTAATATCCAGAGGAATTCAAAACATGTTTGATGCCTCAATAAAGGTATCATTTATCATTCGAAAGTGTGTGATGCTAGGAAAAACATAAGAATTGTTGAATAAGTGTAAAAGAATGTTACAAGATTTGTATGGAAAGGTACAGGATTTCAAAAATCTTGGTTTTCCAATGCCTTTTGACAAAACATACCAATTCATTAAGAAGGATGCATTCCAGAAGAACATGAAAGAAAAAATGATGCAAGAGAAGAACCGAATTCCTGAGAAGGTAGATGAGAAACAAAAATTGTTTTTGTTAAACCATTGATAACCTTGTCAGTAAGTTTGCATACAACAATAAATGAAAGCTCCACTCTCAGTTATGAATTGCTAACAAAGTTACATGTCATTCACTCTGATTTATAAAAAATTATAATTCCAACAAATGAAGAGTGGAACATGTTACAAAAGATGATATAATTAAGAGTAATTTAATTTTGAAAATTGTTTCATTTGTTGCAATCTTCAATTTTTTCATACAAGGCATGTCTCAAGCAAGTTCAATGATGAATAGTTTTATTTTTAAATTTTCATTTTAGTACATAATGGTTCACAAAACTGAAAAACCTTTTATGTTAATGCTTTGTAATTGTAGGTTAATGATAAACATAAGTGTTTTTTAATATATTATATGAACATCTATATCATGTGATAGCCATATCATAAGTGTTTTTACCCAATGTATTTCTATTCTGAAGATAATAAATCAATGCAATGCATTTCAAGTTTCATTCCAAAGACTACAAATTGACACAGTGTTTTAAAAAAATACAAATAAGGAAAAAGATATTATCAAAACAATGTACTGAATATTTGAATATATTAATTATTATATAAACATATATATCATGTGATATACAAAAATGGAATCTTCCAATTTGATTGTGGATCATCTCTATCATTTGCTTCACCAGATCTCTCACTCTCACTTTGTTGATAGTAAACTACTGTAATAGGGTCGTTTGTTGTATTTGTGTCATTGTTTTCATCCCCTCTACTTTCATTAATCGATTTCCATACTGTTAGATCCCTATCATAGGGAAATTTATCCACTTCATATCATGATGTGTACATTCTCAAATAATTTTCCAAATTTTTGTCAAGATTGTTTCACAATTTTGACTTTATAAAGGTCAAGGCATTAAAATTCTCTCATCTTCAACTAAACCCAAAATCATTGTTTGACATAGATCATCCAATGATAAAAAATCAGACATGGTTTGTTGCAAAATAGTACTTAACCCAATTTTTTTCCATAGTCGGGTTATTGCTCCACACTCTAAGGGATTATCCAAACATTTGAATTTCTCAATCATTGTAGAGGTGAATTCATGGGATTGATCAATCAAATTTTTCTTGCTTAAAATACCTGGAATATTCATTCCATTGATATCAATAGGCTTACAAAAATGTTGAATCAATGTAGTTAACCTCTTGTGGTAGTCTTCCTACAAATATCTTTCATTTTGGACAGGATTCCAATAGGTGGGATTTACTATAGCCATTGCTTCAAGTAAATCATCCCTTCTAAATTATTCCCTTATTTATTCTAGTAGGGACACTATAATTTCTCTTAACCTCACCCTTGTTGATGATAAAATGTTATCAAACAGCATACCTATGACATTTACCTTCTCAACCTTATCGGCTACTACTTTAAACATGTACATCGGTATCTCATATCCACGTACAAAAGCACATACTTCCCCAAACAAGTTGAGATTCAAAAAGATACTTACATTTCCAATATTTATCAAATCATTCCAACCATCAAAATTTGGACCTATAAAAGTAGTTTCATTGACAAACAAATATTCTATTGCCAAACAAACTCATTTCCTCAAACTAGAAAAATCAACAATATAGATAGTTCTTTCTTGTGCTTGTTTAATTAAACGATTCATTTCATTCAACCGTACAACATCATAAATGACTCTATATCATTCAAACTATGTATCAAATCCTAGGCCTTGTTCACTTCCATGTGATTCTTCCACATCACTCCTAATAAGGATTGATACTCATCGTACACCTTACGAACCGGTTGGTACAATGAGACCCATCCAAAGTGTCGAGATATTTTAAAAATTTACGCCCATTTATTATTCCTTCTCTAAATATTTGAAATTCCATGAACCTTTTAGGAATACAACATAAATAAACATGCACCTCTTGAACAAGGTCTTCAACTTTTGCTACAGGTTTAAATTTTCCAACTATTTTGTAATCCAGGTTCATTCTATGAGCCATAAAATGAATGAAAATCTTATATGGGAAATGAGATGCTTGGATTCTTATACACAAGCCATTATGATGACATTTCATTACACATGCCCCATCTTCCTCGACACATACCATCTTTGATGCAATTATAGCATCATCCATGCCACCAATCTTCTTCAAACTTTTTATGACTAACTCACAAATGTTTTCATCATTGAAGTTCTCTCTCATCTTGTGAATGGAAAGTAAATGAGGTCATCTCATATGATTCTCCATAGTATACACATGCATACATACCCAAGCGAGTATTATCTACTACTATAACCTCATCAATAGACAAAGATTTGTATCATGTAGACTTGATTTCTCTTTCAAGCCTTCTTTCTCAGCCATAGCTAGGAATATTTCCCAATCCCAACCACTAATTTATGACCAGTTAAAATGAGGAAAGTGTGGAACACCAAGAAAATACAACATTTTATTTTTTTCGGGGAAAACTTTTATAGGATAGCCTCTCTTCAGAATGTGAAAATAATAGCTTGCTAAATTGTTTTACCTAAAAGGTTATTTTGAATGATCTTGTTGAATTGAGAGGTAATTGTCCCTCCATTTGTTGCGACTAGTATTTTAGTTCTCTTGTTCTCTTAAAATTATTGTTCATACCTAATATATAAACAACCATATACAATTTTCCATCGGGTAACATTCTTCTCAATGTCATCTATAATTATATTTTCATATATATTTCCTACATGTTTCTTCATAGTATCCAACTTAACTTTCATTGTCTTGTCCCTACCCGATTTCCAACTATAGGTTGTACATTTTCATTCTTTAGGAGGTTTAGGTTTATTCTCTTTTCAATAGTTTTAGTAAATGGAAACTTAGAAACCCACTCTAACACGAAACTCCTTCCAGTCCCATTTTATTTCCTTTCTCTTTCTTCTAGAAATAGGTTTCCGCTAAGTATTTGCCATGGTGGAATTCAAATTTGATTAAATTCGTATGTTTCACCTCCAACATTTAATTGGGTAGGTGGTGTAGTTTTATCTTCATTTAATTGGGTAGGTGGTGCAGTGTCAAACTCAACATCATTAAATAAAATGTTTTCAAGGGGCACATTTCATTTTCGTCATCATTGACAAAGCATCAGGCATTAAATCAAAAATGAATTCATTCTAATTTTCATTTTGAATGTAATCATTATCCCTTTGTTATGATGGTCCTACTGGAGAAGGATGGGTTTCTTTATATGGTTTCTCAAAATAAGATGTTATTTTTCGAATGCCAGTACCACTACCAAGAGGGGTTGGAATAACTTTTTTCCTAAGCTTCCCTTTTTAGTTTCCATTTTCTTGAATCAGTGAATCCTGTAGAATTGAAAGAAAAAAATATACAACATGTTAGATTAAATGATATTGATATGTGCATAGACATCTCAACATGATAAATATGTATAAAGAAAAATATTATACATGCAAATGCATTCAGATGAATTGATTTAGGTAGAAAGATAACATAGAGAAGAAATTCATCATGAAGCATCTCAAAGGCACTCTCATTGACTAATTGCTAATGTTAACATTGATTACAAAGAAGTGATTTCAATATCCATATATCATGTTCTCAAAACACTAGATAATGCATCTCAAGATGTAATGGATGTCAATTGACAAAAAAATGCACAAAATAATGACATATGAGAGGAGACAACAATCAACATTGCATCTTACAAGAAATAGAAAAATACAAAATAATAATTTAAAAGAAGAGTCATCATGGAAACCTAGAATAAGTTTAGATGAAAATTTAAGAAATTTGAGGAGAACAGAATGTAACTAACAACAATGGAAATCTTCAAAGAGATTTGAATGTTTTTCAAGTGAATTTTGACATGGTCTATATAATATTATGTCACTTAACATGTACTAATTTTTTCAAGAGTGTTACATTAGTATAAATGTGTCTCAACCACCTAAAGGGCCTATATGCAATAGATGTCAACAAGAGAAATGTCATCATTAATTTTCAAAATCTAACAATGTAGATCTTGAGAAAAAACACCAAAACTTGCAAACTAAACATAAGGCATGGGAATGAACTACCTATGTCAAAATTAATTAAATAACATGGAGCTAAAATTTAGAGTTAAGGTGGACCTACAAATATTGGAGGTCAATAAAAATATAAAGGATACACAATAAATTTTTCATCTAGAAGAAGAAGAAATTACAAAAGTTTTTCCACAATTTTTCATGGTGGCTTGATTGACATGTTACATCAAATTGGATAAGGATTTTGTACCATTTATTTGGTTTCAATGCACTCAATATATATTGGTTTGATCTACATGTGTTAGTACAAAAATCATAAGGTTTGACTCTTTTGAAAGAAAAAATTGATATAGAACAAAGTGAAAGGATGAGGTGATATTTTTAGCTATCTCTCATATAACTTAGTTGGAAGGAATAAGAATATTACTATAGTCATAATTAGAGCATACATCAAACAAAATGAATATTTATAAAAGGTTTGAGAATATAACAAGCAATTAAGATGATTTTTGATTAGCCAAATACATTCTAATGATAAGATAGGTTTGGGTTTCAAGGAAGAGATACATGTTGAATCAATTCAAGGACCTTCTAAATCTGAGGATAAAAAGATTCAAAGGAACATCATAAGTCATCCCAATGCATCTAGGTATGAAATAACCTTCAATGGGGTTTATTATTCTTACAATATCTTGGGTCATAGAGATAGTGACTACAAAGTTACAGTGAAAATGCATTTCCATGGAAAAATGGAAAGGAGTATCTCTCATGTAAATCTAGATACATTACCTGCTACAATTTCTACAAGAAGGTTCATATAGCTAGATTTTTTTTCATGAATTACCAAGATAGTGTTAGAGGAATGAAGTTAATAATGATGTTGTGTGTTTCAATTACAATAAAGTTAGAACATTTCTAGATATTGCTACCAAGAGAAACCTAGACAAAGTTGGAGATATAGATCACTAAAAGGTAAGATCCCTATTGTTTGTTTCAATTGTAACTCAATTGGTCATGTTGTAATATATTGTAGAAGGAATATAAGAAAATATAAGAGAAAGGAAGATGTCAAGACTACTCTTGTTGAGAAGGAAAAACATGAACCTAATGTAGCTTGCTCTGATCATGATGAGCCTACTAGTCATAGAAGTCTTTTTGTTGTTGAAGATCCCTAAGAAATTTTGTTATCTATCAAGAATATTATCAGGTGGAAGATAGAGAAACAAAAGTGAAGCTAACAAGGGTGTGGAAGTTCAAGTTTGGTGACCTATCCCATGAGGACATGTATGCTTTGCATCACTAGACATAACTAAGTGAATGAAGTGCCTCCATTATGCTTCATGGAGTCACCTTATTGTCTTTTGAAGCATGGATTTATTGAGGATTGTCTTGAAGTATTCTAAAAGGTGTAAGAATGATCCAAATACTGGTAAATAAATGTGGAAGGTAATTTAAGGACTTAAAGTATTTGTTGTAGCTAATCAAACATGAAATAGGTGATCTTAAGGCATGTTCTCAGTTTTAAATCAAATTATAGTATGTATCTACTCATGAAGGAATTTGAGTTCATTGATTCATCCAAGGTATGATCTATATTTAGTTGATTAATGAAGGATTCTTGATGACCAAGATTTGTCATAATGGCACAAATAAGAAGGTTGTGTATACATGAAAGTTGTCTTTAGTATCCCAGTGGTTTTTCCTATTGTATAGAGGTTCTAAATGTTGTCATCAAGCCAAATAAGGTGTGCATCTACTCATGAAGATATTATTGATTCATCATAGGTATGAGGTATGTCATAAGAAGATCCAATTACCAAGAGTGTTCATCATTTCAAAGGAGCTGAGACATAATATATGATATTCCAATAGGACTCATTGTTTTATGAGACTATGACTTCAAGGTTGAGAGAATGAATCTAGGGTTATTTGGCTTGACAATGAAATGTCAATGTGTCAAAGCTAGCTAAAGTATCATTAATCTTGAGAGAATATTGAATTCTTTGATATGATGTTTCACATATGATACAACTATGATAAGGGTATTCTTTGTATATTGTTGTATTCCTACTTGGAGAATTTGTTCAAGAAACTTGAAGGATACTTTCATAAAGTAACTATGATAGTAATAGGTGTAAGTTGATTACAATATTTTTAAGATCATATTATATACTACAGGTAAGGGGTCAATGTTTTAATATTTTCACAAATCATGAAGCTATGTCTGTACCGAGGAATAATGTTATACTTCTATAAATCTCTTGCAAGTTCATATAGTCTTGAGTAAATAAAATTAATAGCTTGTCTAAGGCTTGATTCATTCATGAGGAGAATCAAAAAAAATATGTTAACTGTATGATCAGGGAACTTTGTGTCTTAAGTTTGAGTATGAGAGGATTTTGAAGTCAAGAAGGTGAGAAAAACCCTTTTAAATTCATAAGTGTATTATTGAGAGATTGGCACAGTCAAAAGGAACAATCAAGAAGCATATCATGTGGCTAGAAATCAAGTTGACAAGGTTGAATCTAGTATCATGATGACATTTTAGGGTTTGATCACCATCTAGGAAAGAACACAATGTTTAAAGACATGTTGATGAAGATCTACAAAAAGTATCTGCAATATGAAGGCATGATCAGAAGACTAACAACAATGGACAGAGTTTCAAGGTTTTAAGGAGATTCAGTCATTATCATGAAACTTTGTTGAGACTTGACCATGATCAAGGTTTGTGAGGATCTTAAGAAATAGAGAAAAGTAATGTATCATTAAGAAAGTTGTCATGAAAACCTAGTGACAAGATAAGAGGTACATTATGATTCTTTTAGAATTCTATAAGTTTGGTTGCTCAAAAGTACTCCTAGATAAAGGAACAAATTAATCATCTCAATATTACTACCATTTACATATTAACACTATGAAAATATTATGAAAGGAAAACTAATGTCATTCAAAAAAGGATAAGTAAGAGATACCAAAGTAATTAAGAAGAGAAATAATGTCATCTACTTATTACAAATTTCATTGTATGAATTTTTTATTTTGTGTAATAAACATGACATATTTTGATTAATATTAAATAATTCTTGATTTTTCATATTATCTTATTTATATTGCACATTTTGATGATTTTTAAATGCTTCTCTTCCTATCATATAATGTCATCTCTATCATTAGAAGTATTTACATAAACTCTTATTTTTGAGTTGGATTATCAAAATGATGTTGCTTATGTTCTTCTTGTCAAACATCTATGTAAAAGGGGTAGGTGGGAAAATTTTCACATGATGAGGAGATCGATGAAAGATGCAAGAATTAAAAATATCCCTAGATGTAGTTGGATTGAATACCATAAAATGGTACATGATTTTTGTGTAGGAGATGGATCACACCCAAAGACAAAGCAGATCTATGAAAAGTTACAGAAATTTTCATCGAAGATGAAGGAAGTGTTAGGTACTTCCACTAAATTTATTCTTTTAAAATCAATAAGGAAAAATTGAAGCTAAATTGTTGGGGAAGAGAACCTTCAAATGACTTTTTCTTAATGATAACCTTGTTAAAATTAATGGTTTTGTAATCTTGATCCATGTGTCAGCATTCCATTAACCTCCCAACCAAATCCCCTAATGGACATGAACCCCATGGAATGAGTTGTTGTTTATAAGTTTTGGATCCAAAGCGGGAGATCTATGCCACATGTCACCATTTCATCGGTCTCCAAGGAAATTCCCATGACGGACGTGAAATCTATGGAATGTGCCACATTTTATATATCCTTCGGGTTTGTTGTGGGACGAGGCTATGTGAGAAGTCAATGATCAACAGTCCAAGGCAAGACACATGAAAGCATTCTACCACACTTCACAATGATGGAATCCGGTGGACATGATGGTCGTGGCAATAAACTACATTATATATATATATATATATATGCCATCGCATATATATAGAAGAAGAGAGAATAAAAAGATTCAAAGATGATAGAGTAAAGAATATACAGAGCAACATATCATAGAGATATATGAAGTGATTTAAAATATTATATATATATATATATATATATTACATAGATGTATCTAAGATAGGAAAACTAGTTATAATTCTCTGCATGCATGGAGGACTATTCTAGATGACATAAAAAATCATAGTGGTTATGAGGATGAGGATGTTTAGGATTTGTAATAAAATAAAATGGAACATGATTTAGAAATCATATGTAGGATACATTTTATGAAAATTATAGCATTGAAATATATACTTAGTGCATTGTAAGGACAATTTTTGAGTTGGAAGAGCTATGGGATGAAAATTGACTAAGGCATTACAGTGTCATGACATTCACGATACTATAAAATCAAAAATAACATAAATTACAAAGGTAGAATCGTAGATAAAGCAATGTGACATGAAATAAAATAGGTCTCAAATAAACTCACCTGCAATAAGTGCTTCTAGGATGTAAACTGCAAACAAGGTATCCGGGCCTCGAAAAGACCTTGATTTATTTGAAATGTTGTAAGCAAATTATAATATGTTTATTCACTAAATCCCTTCCTACTACTTCAAATATTCGCAAATTGGAAAAGCGTGGGAAAACATATATATATATATGGCAAATTCAATCAAATTCCTATAAAACTCCCATGCATTTGAAGAATGTGCCTAAAGGACTAATAAGGTTCCATAGATTTCTTGGTAAAACAAGAATGTTTTGAATTCCCGTCCGTCGATCACATGGCAATTCAACTATAAAAATATAAATTGGGATTTGTTATTTTTTGGTTATTCACATGGGATGATTGTTGTTTGTGGAATTTTTGGATGAAACACAGGCACTACCATGGCCGTAAAAATCACCAAAATCAATTTCCCAAAATCCTAAATTTATCCAAACTACGAATATTCTCTACTAAAATTTTCCCTTCTTAGAATCTCACTTATTTTCCTATCCACTTTGAGTTTATCTTGATCTTCTTCAAAAAAAATCTTAAATATGAGTTTCTCTTCTTCATTTCTGCATCCTTAGGTTTCTTTCATATTATTCAACCTTAAAGAAATTATATTATCTAAATGGTTTCTCCAATGTTATTGATGTTGTCAATGCACCAATAAAAATCTCTAAAAAAATCTCAACTTCTTGCTTCATTATAACCCATAAACCTGTTGTCATGCAAATGTGTAGCATTCAAAATTCAAACTTTCAAGCATGACAACTAAGTCAATTTCAAAAAAATTTCTCCTAAGTCTTCTTGAAACCATTTCTTTCTTAGTTTTTCTATTGTGTCATGCTCTCCTTTACTTGTAGATTCTCCAATTGTTTTGAATAATATTTTATAGGTGCTTGAAGCATGGTATCAAGGTCATTCACCTCATTCAGTGAAGTTCTTTCAAAGGCTAGTTTCTCAATAGGCCTAAAAAGGATAATTATGTCCATTACTGAGAAGGTGTGCACTCTCTAGGAATTATATTAAATCCCACACTCATCCTAATATGGTATTGAAGAGATATGAACATTTGAACTGATTTAGGAAATTTTTGTAGTTTTAGGGACAAACTATAAAATAAGGGATTTTTAGGGGTGAGGAGCATAAAGTCAAAATCGATACCTGACCTTCTACAGAGGATTTTGGGATCTCCATAAGGATTTAAAGTCAAAAAAATAGTCATTTGAAAGCTTAAATAATCCTCTACATTATGAAATCGTAAAATCCTTCACAATTCATGTTTGCTTTTAGGGCAGCTCAATTTGTGCAGGCACACCCTATTATCCCAAAAAAAAAAGGAGCCATTTAAGGGTGTTTAATTCATAATTGAATGTTGAGACCCATCCCATATTTTTGGAATTATATTTGAAGTCAAAATAATATAATAATTCATCAAAAATACCTCCTATAACTCCAACAATTGCTTCGTCAAGTTCTCTCTCTTACAGGTACACTTCTCGCAGTTAGCCATTTTTAGAGTGGGACATGTGTTGGCATATCCTTCAGGAACATTTTTATGTCCCTTTTGTACCCATTCTAAAGTGTAAAAAGGGGACACAAAAATTTACCCCTCTCTAGCTCCTCTTGTCTTCCATATGACCAACTTCCAGCCTCGAAGTGCTTAACAAGTCAAACCCTATCTTCCCCATCTCACATCCACAGTGTGACACATAGTGGCATTTGGTGAGGTAAAATTTGTGTGTCCCACTTGTTCCAATTCACAAGGGAATATATGGGATGAAAAAAATTCCCCTCTTTGGCCGCTCTCATGGTTCCTCATATGCCCAAAAACTATCTCCCATGTCTTTAGAGTCAAACTTGTCTCATTTTCTATCTCACTTAGCCACATCCCGCCACTTGTCAAGATATCATTGAGGAATTTTTTTTTCACCTCTTGTACCCATTAATAAGGGAATAAATGGAAAAAAATATTCTCTCATCACCCAACCATGAAAACCCTAATCTTTTCCCTAGTTATTTCTTCTACTGTCGTGATTAAAATTGATTTTCAGGAAGCTGTAAAACATGAAATAACTAACTTCCAAGTTTTTTTACTCACTTGGTTTAACTCATTTACCATTTTTGAATCCATGATTCATCTAAATACTTGAAAAAACAGCCGCCATGATGTTAAAATATTTTTGTAGCATCCATGATTGCTTAAACAGAGATCTATTCATTGCTTGCAAGCTTGAAAACGAACTTCAGTGAGACTTTCAAAACAGATCACCATACTATATTCCCTTAATCTCGAGACTTTTTAATGGTTTTCATCATAGTATAAAATTATAAATCCTCCATCCCAAAAATTTCCTTTTTGATTTCTGAGAGTTCTAGCGATTAGAACACTGCGAAACTGGAAGCGGGAGATCACAGAACAATATATAATTCAAAAATGTTATTTTTACTGCAAACCAAACGCATTTTGAAAGGTTACTAAAAATTTCATATTCCATGCCCATTCACATTATAAACATAGTAAATCCTTCAAATTTCAAGATCCAATCACTCAACTCATCCAGAAATGGGGAAAAATAACAAGCATCGTAAAAGTAGCAATTTTTCCCAAAATAGCAGGTCTGGAAAAAACAACCTGCTAAAAATAGAAAATTGCTAAAAATAATAAATCATCATCAACAGAGGTGAATTGAATGATCCAAATAATCCAAAATACCAAATTTGGGTAAAACAAGTAAAATTTCCCAAAATACTAGCTCGACCGATCGCAAAAATAGCAAGTCTAAGTTTTGGATACAAAAAGTTGTAGTTGGCTCTGGTTTCACTCATATTTCTTAGTTTTGACATATTCAAATGTTTGTAAGATGATCTCATATCTCAAAAATTAAATAGAACATCTAGAAGGATCTTGGAAGCATCTTCCGATCACAATTGTGTCAGGAATAAGGCAGAGCACAAAGTGAGTCATAGTAAGTGAAAGTCGAGAAATTGTACAGGTTCAAAGGATTTGAAAATTTTAAAGAGTTACATTGATTCATTATATTCACCTTTCCTAATCCTTTGATTCCAAAACATGTTGGCATATCACCTAGCTAAATGGGTGCTCACTCAAAAGCGATCGAAGGCATCAAGCCCCTCTTCTATGTGAGCTTTGTCAAGAATGTTACCATGGAGGGTAGAATAATGCATAATTATGAACACATGCATCCTATAATGTAGATAAATAAAATAGACCCAAGCATAGATTAACCATATTATGACTATGGACATCGAAACATCATGTAGGAACTAGATCTAAACCATGAACATTATAATGAACACAAATATTGAGATCCATACCACTAATATTAAGGACAAACACCATTGTATTAATCCACCATTGTTACAATAGCCAAAATACATTATAAGAATCATAAATGGACCAGATACATCAAAAAAATAGCATTCTAACCCTACAGTGACTCTTCCTAAGAAATTCAACAACATTCCCTCACATTACTCTCTCAGCTTTCTCTTTTGTCATGTAAATCCATACATATCACATAGATTGGTAGGAACATTCCATTCACCACCTAGTCATCACTCAAGAGTAGGCCGCATGCCAAATTTCATCATCTCCACCATACTCAAGTACCCTAAGCATGTAAGCTTTCTCCTAATGACAACTAAACCATAACTAACTCTACTTTACAACTCTTAATCCTAGCATGATGATCATATCCTAAAGTAGGATTTTCTTAGGCATGCAAGTCTCCATGCTTTAGCCTTATCCACAATCAAGTCTGACCACATCTCCACGTTTCCTTTATTGTAACTCTAACTATGGCCCAAAATGTAGATAATTCTTGAACTTGTTCTTCCTGGGTACAAATTTACATGCTCTTCCTTGAGCTACTTCCATGCAAGCCTTTGAGCCTTGTTGTCGCATACGACAAAACTCTTCGCGCCTCAGTACTTAGTCTTTTTAAGGGCTCAACATTACCCCACATTAGTCTGATTTCTATCCATGGAAATTCTTCGCACCCCACGTACAAAATTTCATTGATCCAAAAATCAGCTAAGGTAAAAACATTGTATTGTGGAATAGTCTAAATTATCAACTGGAGGAGTTCAAGGAACTCTGCATCTATCTCCCCTTTAGATTCTTTCATGCCTCTAGTTCAGCCATTTCTTTCTTTGGTACTTCCTCCACTATGTTGGGTACCTGCTCTGGCATAATTTCTTCATCCTTCCCCTTGATCTCTTCTATGACCACCACCAGTTCCACACAAACTCCCTCAAACTCAGCCATACATTCTGTGATTGAATCTCGAGCTCACCAATCTGAAATTTCATCTTCTCACACTTGCTCTTCATCTTATCCTTCTTTTTTTGGTGTCAATTATCAGTTGGGAACACTCGATCTTATTCATTGAGACCTTCTCCTATAAGGCCTTTAGGATATTCTCTTCATATGTGACTGGCACATCAATAATGGGCTCGTATTTTTAAAATTATTGAAACCCCTATCTGCTAATATGTTTTCCTCCTTGAGTTGGGTGAGAAAATCCTCCAACTTAGTAATTTGGGCTTCAAGAGTGATCTTGTTGTTTTCATTATCCTTCGTGAGCTCCTCTATTGTGGATCCCGGTCATCCTTGATGTTGATTAGCAACATCCCTACCAATTCTTTCAAATATTCCAACTCATCATTATAATCAGTCCTAGCTTAGCTCACCGAGTGTCATACATTGTTCCAATACCTTCTTAACTAAGATGTCATCTCAATCATATGCCCCTTTTGTCTATGCCCATTTTTCCTACAAACCATGGCACAGTCTTTCTATTTCCTTCTCCTTCCCCTTTTAATCTATGACCAAGGTCTAAATAATCTCCCCTACAACTAAGCTTTACCTTATAACTTCGAGGACATCTTCTACGGTGCATTGCATGCCTACTCATCTATAAGGTGGCTTGGATCCACCACTTTATAAGTCATCCCTTTCTTTTTCTTCAAATGAATGGTCTCGATCGCATGATCGTTGACCTCGAATTTGGGATCCTCTACATGATAATGTAGATTCCAACTTATCATTTTCTTGGTCCTCGTCATGCCCCCATCCTAGTCCAAGAGATCCCAAGCATGGAGCTTGTTTAGGGAAAGGGTGCTCTGTAACCGTGTGTGCAACACCTTTGTGGGATTATCCATGAAGTCCATATGAAGGGACTAATGTGATCACTTCTTCATCACCACCTCGGGCTTTGTGTATTGCTTTCTCGGGGTGTTTGATCCTGCAACAAACCCTTTATCCTCCTTAATAATAAAGGATTCTCCTTTATTCTACTCCCCTAATTCGATGGGCTAAATAGGTGAATTTTCTTTCACATGACTCTTCACGAGTTCCCCCACTATATGCACCTTTACTTTAGCACGCACATCATTTGTTGCCTTAGCCTTCTCCTCGGCCTCTCTCTTCTCCTTCCCCTCAAGCTCCACCTTGAGTTCCTCTTTGAATGTGGTGTGATCTTTTTTCGAGCTTGTCTCTATCGTGGAACTAGAGAGATCATGTACCTTATGCTTTTTTATACCAGATCTTCTTCCTTTGGTTGTTTAAATTTTATGTGCTCTAGTTGTTAAGCCTCGGTGTTTTCATGTTATGATGTACCGCACCTCCATTGTTGCTCCAGTGTGAATAATACTTCCTTTTCCTGGAAGTGTCTAATTTCCCCTCACTTCCTTCTTCTTCTTCCTCTCCTTCTTCTATCTAGACCACTTTCATAGGTAGGATCATGCCTCTCTTGGCCTTAGAAAGGTGGAGTCTGTAACCTCCACTTCAACTCCCCCTTGCGTCTTAGGGCGCAGCTACACAAACACTCGGTGGATGAATCCCTTGATAGTGACATTGATCTGCGGCTACAGATCCAGGAAGTCTTGCTCCAAGAATTTGACATATGTCAACCTCGCATCGTACTTGTAGGTTGCACGAAGGGTGTGAACATTAGAGTCCACTTTGTCGGCATCAATGGTCAACTTACGCACATCTTTCGGTTGATTGATAGCACACTACAAATATTTCACAGTGAATGCAAATGAAACTTTACACCACATCCCCATTTCTCCATTGACCATTTTGAATTTTGCCAAGCTAAAGTGTTGCATAACTGTAAACTTCACCTGGTCCCCTACAATTGTTGGAAATTCAAGTGGAATACGCCACTTTTTCTCGAAGGCCTCGTGTAGTCTCTCATACCATTTCTTCATATAGGCCTTGTAGGCATTCGTGATGGAGCCATCACAAGTGAAATGTGAAAATTACATTGCAGGAGATGAGTGCACTAGTGGGTAAACCCACACATTCCCATCTAGTCCATTGGGGACACCAATTTCCTAAAATATGATTAATAGAAGGATGGACCCCCACGTGATCTTAGCTCCAGATTTTTTTACACATGCACTTCCTCAATGATACTCTTCGCAATGAATTGTGTAAAGTTATAATGTGCTCGTTTTGATACTCTATACGTAATGTACATGTATCTTTTGCTTATATCTAGCCACCATTATGATACGCCCAATTTACAACTAATAAGTTTGGCAGAAACCCTTAGTGCTAAGTCATCCATATCTGTAATGACTCGAGCCCTTCCCCTTCTCATAAATCAATTGCTTTGCTAATTCAATAATTTTCATGTTGACATGTAGGTCGAGTGTCATATCCTCGCTAGTGTTTTGTAGGCATGTCACTCTCCTTATCAACTAGAACCTAATTCTCATTCTTCTCCCCACAAAGTACAAAAATTCCTCATGTACCTGTGACATTAACAACCGGAAGAAAGGAGCAGGTTTAGCGGAGAAGGGAAGCTTTGAAAGCTACAAAACTATATTTTTATGTAACTCTGTTGTACAGTCAAGTCGTCAACCCTAGGGTTTCCAATGTGTATAACTCTAGGACATCTTTAACTAGATCTTCCCACATCAACTTTTTGTGTTCTATGGTTGAACTCACTAATTTTGCACCTATATAGCTTCAAAATCCACATCTATAATTAGATTACACCCATGGGAGTCGCATTTCGAGTATAACTATGCGGGTTCCTCCTTCTCCACCACCAGTATCTTGATTCATGTCTTCCTTGGTGCCATTTTCCTTCCATCACTCCATTCCTTAGGTGTTCAAATTCTCCTTTTCTACCTGAGCTTGTAAATGTTGATAGCTTCACTCTTACGTAACCCCCTGTTGCCTCATTTTTTACTCCACTTGCCACTCCACAAGGTCTCTTCACGGTCGAAAAACAACCTTTGGTTCATAAAATTACTTCACTTCCTTATCACACCCTCGTCACACTTTAATCACTTGGGAGCACAAAAATTCAAAGGCAAGGTAGTTAAAATGACTACCCTCACCCCTTATTTATACTTTTCCATGACCTCAATGTTTTTTCGACCCACACATCTTAACATTAATTTTTTAACAAAGTACTTTTTCTACTTAAGTAAACTTTCACGACTTCACCTCACGCATTGTAGTCATAAAATTTTGGCGTGCTAACACTACTTCAATGCCACAGACCTCCTCTGTGTGCCTCACTGTGCCAAATTACTTAACCTCTACGTTATTCACTGAGTAATTTCCCAAGCCTCCGCCTACCTCACATTACACTACATGATTTTTTCTCTCCCCTGCATGGTCTTCCATCATCTCAACCTTCCTCAGAACACCTCTCATACAGCATAAACCATTTTTTTCTACCTTTGTACCAATATCCCAAAAGGAGTATTCAATCAATCCAAATTCCCTTAGAAATGAGCCAGCCATTTTTCACATTATACATCAATCGACCCCACACTAAAAGTATGTGTGGTCCTCTTTGCATGGAATCACTTAAAATATAATTAGCCACCAATGTGCCAATGTAAAACAAAAGACAAGACTAAAAAAATAAAGCATATCGATGATGAAAGGAAACACATATAAAGGAAAATGCATTAAAGGAAAATCTAAGCTAAATGGCAACACTACCTTATTACAAACACCATGAAGACTTATTTATAGTAGGGATTCAACCTACTCCTATTAAAGTAACCAGGAAACCATGAGTCATCTAAGATTATAACTAGAAAGCACATGATTCAATTACATAGGTCACAACAGATGGTCCTAACCAATGCACTTGGAACTTTCTAGGATGGCACAAAAACTTGGAGTCATATAGAAGAACCATTTGTCTAACTTCATGCTTTTTGTTCTTAATATTCCCATCACATCAATCCTTTTGCCTTGTTTTCTCTGTCTTCTAGATCCATTGGGCTATAGCGCACATCTCATCTAGTTTCATTAGTTTTTCTATGCACTCTTCAAGTTCTTTCGCATCAACCAATTCTTCTATGCATGTAATATGGGGGGATGGTAACATGAACTCAACTAGTAAAATAGTCATTGTGCCAAACTCTTGAAATAACAAGACCCAATGGAATATGTTCCCTTGAAAAATAGGTATGTTTACCAAATACTTAAGTTCCATGTGATCTGTGTAAAAGATAAATGGATTAGCCAACAATTACTTCCTAAACTTATGTAGTGCATAAATCATAGACAATTTTTCACACTTCGTTATTGTGTAATTCTCCTCATTTGGAGTCAACTTTATGCTTGCAAAACACAAAGGGTGATGAACAATCCCTTATCTAATTTGTGTGATAACTACTCTAATTTCCATCCCTAACGCATCCACATGCACATGTAAGAGCTTGTTCCAAGAGGGAAAGCGTAAAATGGGCACAGTAGTAAGTTTTTCCTTCAACATATCAAAATCCACCTATTGCACCTCATCCCAATAAAACTTTCCCTATGCCTCAACAATTCTTCCAGAGTAATGGAAATCCTAGTATATCCTTTGATGAACTTCTTGTAGTAACTTGTATGCCCCAAAAATTTGTGCATTGCACTTTGATTGGTAGGCTCCACCAAACCCAAAATAATAGCAACTTTGGCAAGATCTACCAATAAGCCTTCCTTACAAATAATATGACCTAACAATGTGCCAAAAGGAGTAGAAAAGACACATTTCTTAATGTTTAGAGAGATACTTAACTATTTACACCTCTCAAACATCAATCTCAAGTTGTCATAATGATCTTTCACTAATCCATACATTGTCCAATCATCTAGGTAGACTTGCAAAAACTTATGAATAAAGTATTGAAATGCTTGCACCACAATGCGTGAAAATACAACAGGCACATTCTTAAGTCCAAAGGGCATAACCGTATAAGAAAAACTTCCCCATTCAATGGTGAAATTAGTCTTCTCTTGGTCTTCTTTTACAATCCTTACCAAGTGATACCATGAGAATCCATCTATAAAATAGTAGATATTGTGCCTTGCTACACCATCCAAGATTTCCCTAAAAAAACACATGCATCATTCAAATCTCTATAGTCCACATATATCCTTATCCTCCCATCTTTCTTAATACTATTCACCATTGAGTTAACCCATTCAGACTCTTCAATGACTTCAATGATCCCGGATTCCAACATTTTATCAATCTCTTCTTTCACCTTCATGTGTGATTAGGATTCATCTTATAAGGCCATTTCCTAATCGGACGTGAACCTTCCTTCAACTTAATCTGCATCTCTCCCAATGAGTGATGAGCCCCTTTCAATTCATGGTATCCGCAAGGGAAAAAATCTTGGAAGTCACGCAACAACTCAATTATCTTTGAAACCTCTTTGTCTGTCTAGTAATCACTAATGATTACATCTTTCTCCTCTCGCTTATGTGCCAATGTTGACCTTCCTTATCTTCAAAGTATTATAGAAATCATGTTCCTTCTCATCTTCCCTATCTAATACTTTTCACATACCCCGTATGATCAAAATATAGGTTTTCTACTTCCTCATCATTTATCAAGTACACCATTTTTCCTTTCTCTTTTTCTAGCGGGCATGCTCACGTACTTCATCTTTATTCTTATTCAAAGTGTGCCTCCAAATCAGGTTC
Source organism: Taxus wallichiana var. yunnanensis (assembly GCA_018340775.1). Classification (NCBI taxonomy): domain Eukaryota; kingdom Viridiplantae; phylum Streptophyta; class Pinopsida; order Cupressales; family Taxaceae; genus Taxus; species Taxus wallichiana. Next base: position 993,252,812 of record CM031239.1, read on the forward strand.
CCTAGAAAATATAGGATGAGGTCCTCAACTTTGGCACTATCTCCCAAAGTAAGGTGCTTGACTACCTGTAAAGCTTCATTCACTAATGGTTTAGAAGATAGATACTCAAAAGTCTGAATAATACTTAATGTCAACTTACGCCAATTTCCTGTCTAACAGTGTAACTCTAAATGGACATACCATGTGTGTGCATAACCCTACAAGGTGGAATAGAACTTATGTACCCAGAGTGAATGGGGTAAAGCTTTTGGGCCTTCCGTTCAAGATTTCTCACATTCCTAAACATGGTACAAGGCGGATTCCTTCCCATGATAGTTGCATATATTTGAAGGTGCATTGTTCAGAGAAATATAATAGAGAACATGATTCTTACTTTGCTCCACTCTATAAGATTATCCCGATAAGTCGTAAACCAATGTGTTGTTGTTCCATGTAAGGTATAAATAAGCATATTCCTCCATTCTACTTCATAGGTCCACTAGACTTTCATAGCGTAGAAAATGACATCAAGGTTACCTTCTCAGTGTAAATTGGTAACTATCTTCCTCCTAGATGCCTAAGCTCGAGCACGCCTTGACAACTTGAGTCGAGTGCCCTTCAATTTTCTCCCAACTAACTCATAAGTCACATATTCCCAATTATCACATGCAATTTTTTTCATATCACTCATGGAATGAGCATCATCCCAATGAATGACTCCTTTTAATGGTTCAATAACCTCTAGGTCTCTGATGGTGTGCACATAAATTTTATTCATGTCCTCTTCACCCAAAGGCTCTACATAAGGTGCAGACCTCCCATTTGTTAGTGGAATAATCATGCACTCCTTGTTCTCAAAACTGATGTATCCTTTGTTAAAGTGCAAATCAGCATTATTCACATAACACCAAGGGACGTCCAAGTAATGCTGGAAAATATCTGCCTCAAAGCCAAGTGCTAAGACTTCAAAATCCCTAGTGAACTTGGCCCCTTGAATGGTTATAGAAGCATCCTTCAAAACTTTGATGGGTGTAGCTTTAGTTCTATTCGCCATGTACAACACATTTAAAGATGATCGCAATGGTGGTCTTCTCGTATGATTCCATGCATCCAAAGTAATAACATTAACCTTTGCACATGTGTCAATTACTATATTTCTCAGGAGCCATCCATCAACTACCACATTGAATGTGATTTCCTTTTCATAATCAAGACTATGAGCGCAGAAATTAGCATGTTAGATCTGCCTTTCAGGCCCACTTTTGGCACTCAGTATCTTTCCTCTTAACCACTCTCCTAACATGGAAATGATGTTTTTTTGTATATCATCTTACATACCTATTTTACATCATTAACATCCTTCTGAGGGATCTCAGCATTCTTTGCCTGCTCTAACTTCCAAAACTACTCTTAAAAGCATTAGATCTTTCCTTGCAAACTTCTAATAACATCCATAGACTTCTCGTAAACCTCCTTTTGATAAGTTGGATCGGGGTAATTTCCATGCAATAATTTTTATCTAGTAATAAGAGGCCTCTACTTTGGTATTTCTCTTATGTGTGTAGCTTCATGACGTGTAGTTACTAATATAGGATCCAACTTAGAATTAGGAACTACTTTAGGTATTAATGAGAGGCTTATCATGTTTCACACTCACCATTCTCATGCCATTTTCCTTCATGTGATTCTAGCTCATGTAATCATACAAATTAGGGCACTCCTCATACTTATGTTTTTATCACACCATGAGCATTGTAACAAATCGAGTATTCTGTTTGTAGTGATCCGTAGATCCACAATTGAAACAAGTTCCACAAGTGAAGTCACCCCTTCCTCTGTTACAACCACCATGGCTCCGTGTGAATCCTCCACGAGAACTTCTTCCCCTTCCTTCTATTCACAACACCATTCTAGCACACACTAGTATCAATTACATCATGAATATGGTCTATCAACCGGAAATCCTTTGTATCATGAGTAGTAGATGTACAAATCTTATAATAGTATGACACATTCTTACGGAGTGTGTGTTGTAATAACAGGAATCTATTTGGATCATGAACCCCATGATATATTTCACAATATAATGACATAGTGTACACTGAATTTCGAGGGAAACTACCCTTCGTGTGTCCTTCTAATTCACAATTTGTACACCAAATTATGTTGTGAGTATCATGTGTTGAATTCGGAGATAATTTTTCAATTTTCTTTTCCATGGAATCAATTTGTGCCTCCAAAAATGGACTTACCCTAGTATCAACACTTCCAATGCCCTCAGCATGCAAAGCAACCTCCAAGGCCTCGTGTAGATCTATAAGTAGAAAGTATTGCGTGAAAGTGTTCATCCGAAAGGTGTTACTAAGTATCCAATGAACCACTGAGCATGCTGAGAGGGATGGATATCATAAGATAACTTTGACAAGAGAGTATTAAAGCACACATCATACTCCCGCACACTCTCTATCATACCCTGTTGAATATCCTTGAGCGCGTTGATGCTCTTTTTCTCAAATTTAGGAATATGAAATTATACCAAGAAGGCATCAGGAAGTGCAGTATAATCCACCACCATCTTATACGGGTCATACTTTCGATACTAGCTATGTGTGTGCCCCTACAACGTGGTTATAAATTGGCTTTCCTTTTGCTCTGGGGTAGTAATCCCTTTAGCACACCATAGCAACTCACACTTGTGTACATGCTCTGCAACATCCTTAACACCTTTATAATCAGGTAAATGAAGAGACATATCATAAAATACCTACTGATGGGGTTATGGTCCTTTCCCACCAGATCCAAAACCTTGATTTCCTCCTATGTTTCCTCCACCATCGATTCACTTGATCCACTAACTCCCAATTCACCAGATCCACCAATTCCTCCTCCTGTAGAAGGTACATGGCTGAAGTAGTGCTACTTTGTGTTCCCACCATTGTGCTAAACTAAGCTCCAACAGTCTGTGAAGTTGAACTACTTCAGACGTGATACCCATATTTTGCACACCCACACCTTTTCCAATTGACATTCCTAACAGATACCACCAAACATAGAAAATGTTTACACATCCATAGATGGATTTAATGAAAAATGATATCTACCTGATGTTTCTCACTTACCAACACCAACACCAACCAAACTAGAAATACTTGTCTCAAGAATTGGAAAAATAAGCGTAAGGATTAGGTTTTCAGGTTGGTTCAAAATGCATGCCTATGGTCCATCTCTTTTCTTCATCTGACGAGCTCTCATTAGAAGATGAGGGGGTTCTTCTTCTATACTTACCAAGGTGGGGTAGCACATACCGCTTAGGTTCCATGACCTCCACATGAACCTCAAATATTTCCCACAACATCTTCCTCTATACATTCATCACTCATGTAATCCTACATTTTTCACTAATTCGCTCTCTTGCACATCATTATACTTGATCCACCTTTCCTCTCTCTCTATTTCTACCGTAAGACCCACCATTTCTTACCACACCGCTTCCACACCCCACACCCAATGGGAGTTTAACTAGCCATAATAAATGCTTCTAAACTCAGAGTGAGGATCAAGATCTTAATGGCTAATGGTAAAGAACGCAAGAAATATCCTCTCGGTTCTCGCAAGAACTCAAACTCATCAACCTCTGGGAAATAATATGTGGAAACCACGTACTCCAATGTGTAGGTAGTCAACACACCACTCCATCAATGATCAACAACATGAATCCATATCATATTAGCATCATATAGCCACTAATAATCTTCTTGGGTCCAAACATGAGGTCAATAATACCAACTCTTCCTCGATGCATATGCCGAGAACCATTCATACAGTTCTACTAGAAAGTAGAAAAAGAACATCTCATAGAGCTCATGATATAGATGCTCCTCTACCCATGTATGTGCATCAAACTCAAGTCCAGTGTTGAATCTCTCTGTGTAATCTTGTCCTCTATGTTCTTAAGCCAAGTCTTCATGTTGTCCGAGGTCAAGCATTCTGTCATTAGACACCATTCTTGCAACATCTTCAAAAGAGGTCCCAGAAATGGAACCAAGATGTAGTCACTTTTCCTAACCCTTTAATTCCTAGGTGTGTTATCATATCACCCGGTCTAAATAGGGTGCTCACTCAAAGCACATGAAGGTTTCAGGCCCCTCTTCTTTGTGAGATTTGTCAAAAATGTTACCATGAAGGGTAGAATAATGCACAATCATGAACACATACATCTTATAACGGAGATAAAGAAACTAGACCCAAGCATAAATGAACGATATTATGACTATGGACAATAGAAATAGCATGTAGGAGCCATATCTAAACCATGAACATAATAATGAATGTAAATATTGATATCCATAGCACTAATATTTAAGACAAGCACCATTGTATTAATCCACCATTGTTGTAGTAGCCAAAATACATTATAAGAATCATAAATGGACTAGATACATCAACATAATAGTGTTCTAACCCTATAATGACTCTGCCTAAGAAGTTCAACAACATTCCCTTGCATTCCTCTCTCATCTCTCTCTTTATGTCATGAAAATCCATGCATATCATAGAGATTGGTGGAGAATTTCCCTTCACCACCTAATCATCACTCAAGAGTAGGCCACATGCCAAATGTCATCATGCTCCGCCATAATAAACTACCTTAAGCATGCCAAATTTCTCCTAATGACACCTAAACCATAACTAACTCCACATTACATCTCTTAATCCTACCATGATGATCATATCCTAAAGTAGTATTTTCTTGGGACGCAAGTCTCCATGCCTTATCCTTATCCAAAATTAATTTTAGCCACATCTCCACATGTCCTTCATTATAACTCTAATAGTGGCCCAAAATGTGGCTAAGTCCCAAGCTTGTTCTACCTAGGCGTGAACTTACACGCTCTTCCTTGAGCTAATTCCACTCGAGCCTTTGCACCTTGTTGTTGCATGACAAAGCCCTTTGCGCCTCGGTACTTAGTCTTTTCAGGGATCAACATTCATCATAATAGGTCATCATGATAATCACCTAGCTTTAAATCCATCATCAACTCATTAAGGTAAGATGGTTGAAGTAAGTTGGGGAGTTGGTTGAAGTAAGATGGGTGAGCTAAATGAGTTGAGTTGGTGAGCTAAGTGAGTTGGTTGAAATGAGCCAAGTGATCTAGTTAAAGTGGGACAAGTGAGTTGGTTGAGATGATCCAAGTGAGATGGTTGAGCTATAGGATCTTATTGGAGTGAACTCAATTAGCTAAGTGAGTTAGTTGAGATGAGCCAAGTGAGATGGTCAAGCTAGAGGATTCGGTTAGAGTGAGCTCACTAAGATAAGTGAGCCAATTGAACCAGTCAAAGCATCTAAGAATTCAATTTATTCTACATGAAGGATCAAGAGCTCACAATTTCTTATACAAGTGTTCTTAAACACTTAATCAAGCATCACATAACATGATCAGACCTTCAAAGGATAAGCATCAAGAAACTTGAGCACTACGTTTTGTGCATCATGAATGATAATTATGAAATCCTAAAGAACAAGAGATATATCCTTACTCTCATTGTGAGATCAAGGATGCATCATCACGAGTGATGCCCATGTTTGTCTCAAGGTCACATCAAAAGGTCTCACAATAATGTTTCTAAACACTCATCTTGTAGAAGGAGGAGATTGTGACCACTATGCCTTAGATCAAAAAGTTCTACATAGGAAGGATCTTCTTCAACAAATAATTTAATCCCTTTCCCTTCTCCTCTTCTTCCCCTTTCTTTTAATTATTTTTGTATGCAATCATGGTATTTTTTCTCATTCACTTAAGTGAATTTATAAAGTTAAATTATAAAATTCCCATTCACTTAAGTGAATTTCTAAAGTTAAATTATAAAATTCCCTTTGATTTATTAAAAAAGGAACTTATATCCTCACTTCCCAAGAAGATGTAAAGTCACAAGTTGAATGATAATTTGAAGAGTCGTGTGGGGAGTAGATTAGAAGAAAATTCACAAGGCTATGAATTGGAATAGATTCTCCATTCCAAAGGATCTTTAAATTTATTCTTTTCTATATCAATTGTGGATTTTTGTAGATTATGAAGGTTTGTATCAGCACTATGTAATAAATAAAAGCTACATTTCTTCCATTTACTTTGCTCATGCGTTCCTCTATTTTCTCTCTATTCTGCAACTTTGAAAGCATAGTCATCTTGAATAACCAAGAAGGAACTTGTTGTTTTTAATTTATGAACCTAAAGAACTATGTATTTTTGGTTTGTTGGTCTTGTTAATGGCCTACATATTTTTTTCCTTTAAATTGAATTTTTAACTACAATTTTTATTGTGTGTGAACTCTTTTATTTCCTACTCACCACGATAACCCTCCCTTTCCTAATTTCTCTCCTTTACCCCTCATCGCTGAAAATTCTACCCTTGTACCCTATACAAGAAATTTTCCATGGTTTCGTTGAAGTGTTCTTGTGTGATCTCCGACCCACTTGGCCACCCCCATAACATTTATATAGAATTATGATAGTTTGCATTCAATAATGGGAGCCTCCCCATACACAATAAGGAGGGGCATAGCCCCATGAGCATTGGTGGACATTTTTAGCAACTCTCTTTGGGGAGAGATATTCCCTCATGCACCCATAAAATTTTTTGAAAATACAAAAAAATCAAATATTCAAAAAACAATTAAAAAACCAAAAAACTAAAAAATACTATATATGCTCAAAAGCCTTTTTACAAGCCTATTGAGAAATATGCACTTTTCAAGTTGTTTTCCTACTAAGTACTTAAGAAAAGTAGGATGAAATAAGGTACACTGTGATGATCATGCGGGGAGGATTTTTGACCCCACATTTAAGGAGAAATGAAGAGCCAATTTTTGACTTCCTATTGTATCAGTAAGAAGACAAGTTATTGGAAACCTTCTTAAAGGAACCACTAGTCTTCGTTCCATAAGAAGAAGAAGAAGAAGAAGAAGAAAAAAGAAAGAGAGGAAGAACTAGAGGAAGAAAGAGAAGAACCTGATATGGTGGCATAAGTACCTTTACCATCAGGACAGAACATTGGTTCATTGGTTTTGATTCCACCAGTTCATGAACTTCCAAAAGAATCAAGAAAGAACTTTCCAAAATTCTATGGAGATGGAAAGCAACATCCTGACGATCATATCACAACCTTCATCATACTATGTGGCATCCTTGGAATGCAACATGAAGATGTTGTAGTGTGGTTGTTTGTGGAAACATTGCAAGATGTCACAATAGACTAGTTCTACTATTTTCCTTCACACTCAATTGTTGATTGGGGTGGTATGAAAAATAAGTTTTACGAAATTTTAAGATCGTAGAATATTCTCATGCCATCTTTTCTAACTTACTTAGATGAAGAAAGATCCATAAGATTCCATGAGAGACATCATGGAAATATTCAACAAGCTAATCAACAGATTCCTATCATCATCTATCCTACTCTGCAGATAATATGAAAATGTTCTTTGTGAATTCTCAGTTTCTTGAAGTGATTTTATTTCTATGGATATTTCAAACATGATATTTGGACAACGCTCAAGAAATTTTTCTAAGGTATAAGATGACCTCATCTTGTCAAGAAATATCAAGAATCCTTCAATAAAGGATAAGGCCCCAAGTTCCAAATATGAGAGAGTTGACCAATTGTTACAAAATTTGGTTAATTACTTGACAATATTAAAGAAAGAAATTGTTCAACGAGATCCTTATCCAAACTAGAGCAAGAAACCAGATTGTAGAAACACCCCGAAGGCTTTCCTTTGAGAATCCTATGGTAAAAAAATATGTGAGACCAATGAAGATGAAGAAGAATAAATTTTTGAATTAGAAAATAAAATGAAAGAGAAGAATAATGTTCTTGGATCAGATTTTTCAATGCATGTTTGCTAATGATTTTGAATAATCCACAAATAGTTATTCCTATGCAGTGTTCAATCAATCAAAAAAGGATAAAGAACGATATTATTCTTCTTCCCAAGCTAAGAAATTAAATCTTGAAATGGAGAATCCATGAAAATAAAAATGAAAGAAGGATCATCAAAGTTTGCTTCCACAGGGTTAGCTAAGATGAAATATGAGACTACTTCAACCAAGAATCATTTTACCTCTTAAAATAAGTTTCCTTCAAATTCCTTTGAAAAATCAATTTTTGTGGATCTTAAGAACATTCATGTCAAGGCTTCCATAATCCTCGATGTGCCTACCACTTCCTCATCATTTTATATAGTTGACCATTTCAAAAAATCTAAATTTCAAATTTCTAAATATGAGTACTTGAGAACTCATCCCAAGCAACTTGACAAGATTTTTCAACATATCAAAGGAAGTAGTTTTGTTTCATGTTCTAAAGATGCCACTACCAAATAACTACCTCATGCATCTCAATCCACTCCATATTTGAACTTTCTTGCTTCCACACCCTCCACCTCTAGGAAGGTAGAACCTTTATATATTCCCGATGTCATGCCAAGACGGCCCAATGTAGAATGATTGTGAATGTGAGTGTGGTGATGGGGATCAAGCTAATTGGGAAATATTATATCTTTAACATGTAATTTCAGGATCTACGAGTCTAAAGCAAAGAATTCTCTCCTAACTTGAAGTGGTGTGATGGTTCGGTCTGAGATAATAGCCGCTCGTAGACTCCAATCAATGTTGAGCTCGGCCGAGATTCTTCTCGCTGGTTATTGAACATGCAAAAATGACATGCGGGCACCTCGTATAGATTTCCAGACAAGGTCATGGAAGTAAGAATGAGAGGCGTGATGAAGCCACAGTATTTATGGGTGATTTTCTAGTCTGGTCTAGAAAGTCTTAGCTGATTAGCTATTATGTTTAGTAAGGAAAGTTGTGCGATAATATCTGGTGGAAGTGGTGAAGATTTGAATACTAATGTATGCAAACTAGTGTCAATGTCTAACTGAATGGCAGGCCCATTGGGTTGTGGGACAGAGGATCATAACCAAAGACTCGTGGAGGTTATGGCCCTTAGATGGTCATACGTATAATCAAACCCTGTTTCCAGGAGTAGTCTAATAGTCGTAGGCTTGATTAGTAGCTATGTTTAGTGTATTGAGTTGTTCTATCTTCTCAACAAAAAGTTACAGGTGTGTGTAAGACTATCAAACGTAAGTTGGTATCAATGTTAGTTATCAATTCTAGCTCGTTGGGTTGTGGGACCAATGGATCACAACTGTATGTCTTTTCCTATTGTGGACTGTTGATGGTCATACAAAATGAAATAAAATGACTTTTAATAAGAAAACTAATTACTAAAAGAGATCTAATCTATGTTTTTGGAGTTTTCACAATATTTTGGATCAAAGCAATAAAAGAAAACTAATCTATCAAAGGAAATATTTTTGTTCTTTTCTAATCTTTAAGCAATGTGTTCTAATCTAATAAATAAACTAAAGACAAGTAGTCAACCAGATGTAGCTAGTTACTTGTGCAAATGTATGAATCTAATCTAAATCAAACAACCTAATCTGATCAAAATCCTCCAAACCCTACCTCAGAGGTGAAGAACAAATCATGACCCTGAAAGGGCTATTGTTCCTCACAACTTCCTTGGTAATGTTAAAAGGAAAACTTACTGAAATGAATGATTCTCTACTCTATTTGATATGAATGATTTTCTACTCTATTTGATATGAATGATTTTCTACTCTATTTGATATGAAATTGACAATTCAACACACAAGGAAAACAAACACACAATTCCAACCTGGACAAGTAAGAGCTTTGGAAAATCTAGTTGTGTCTATATTTGTCCCCTTAGTATGTTCCTTTCTTTCTCGAGTGTTCATGTGAGTCCAAGAGATTGGGAATGCAAGAACAACAAGTAGAGAGGATGGAACTTGAGCAATGGCAACTTGATGGTAGTCTGGATGCAATGCAGGTAGAAGAGATAAGCACAAGAGATCAGAGCTTGGCTATGTAATTCCTAGCAAGATCATAGCAGCAATACAATACAAGATACATAAAATTCTCAGGCCTTTTTGCTTGAATACAAGCATGAAATATATAGGAATGGAGGATGGGAGGTACCTTCATGCACAAGGCAAGAAGGAGCAGTTCCAACCAATTAAATCTATTTAAAAATAGGAGGAAGGAGAACCAAGCAATCAAAGATAATTTTAGACAATTTGGCTCATGGATGCATGCAAAAAGAGAAGTTAAGTGAACCGTCGCATGTTAAAACATGCGTGAAGAATTCTGGAAAAAGTGGGCAGGATCGCCACCCTCGTAGTAGGGGTGATAGTTTTAGGACCGTCGCCCTATCTTGGGTGGTGGTTTCATAACCGCCGCCCAAGAAAGGTGGCGATCCTGGCACTAAAGGCCAAAACTTGCATGCAGAAAGAGGCAGGAAGCTAGAAAAAGTGTAGGAAGGCTAAGTAAAGACGTCTAGGCAACAAATATACACTGTGAATGGAAATTGGAGCTTGAACACCTTCTTGAAAGGACCTAAATCATCATTGGGGAATTTTGTAACCTTTTTCCAATAATGTAGCACATGCAATTTTGGGTGCATATATATTGCCCCCTCGAGAGAAGCATATTAGCCATGAAAAGGTGTAAAACATAGAGTCCAAGTATGGCATTCCCGAAATGGGGAGTTAGAAGCTATACCTGACATGCCCGTGTGTCAAAATATCACCACCCAAACTCTCGCTACCTACAAGAGGAAAATAAGACTCACGTGTAGATAGATAAAATATCAAAAAATAAACACTAGATCAAAATGACAAGAGGACTTACCATCTGTGTGGGATATAGAAAAATATACATACACCAACGCTCTAGCCCCGTGTGAACAAACACACAAAACACACACACACACACACACACACACACATACATATCAAAACAACTCATTTTTCAATTCATTTGTGCTATTTGATTTGGTGAATTTGGAGCTCTGGACCCACGGTGATCATTTTCGATGAGAGTACAAAGCGATGAAACGACCCTGACGAGATAGTGATCATGCCTCCACATGTGGGAGATCGACCAAGCGCATGGTCAAAGGTTGGTTATTTTCACTTTTTTCTTTTTATACCCTAAATGTAAAAATGTTGAAAATTTCACCTAGGGGGATTATTTTCAAATTTTTTTGTCTTAAATGAGTCTCTAGGGGGTGCCCATAGGGCATGCTTTTATTTTGTCGAAAATGGTCTTTTTTTCTTTTTGAGCATTTTTAGGTAAAAGGGTAAAAGACACGTTTGGAAAATCGGTCTAGGACCACCACCCAAAGCAGGTGGTAGTCACGAGACTACCGCCCTTACAGAACCTTTCAGGAGGTGGTTCTAAACAGAATGACCAAAACGTATTTTTAACTTGAATTTTTTTATTTTTGATGTTTTGTGATGTTTTTGGTGAGCTTATTATTTGGTATATGTTACTAACTTGCTCTTTTTCCATGTTTTGGTGAATGCTAGAAGAAGGAGGAGTACATTAGATGGAGTTGGGAGAGGGAGTGTGATTGGCTCCCTGGTATCCTAGATCAGCTGACATAGGATGAGATGGATCTTCTCCAGAGGGCCTGGTATTTGGAGGATTGCACGGGTTCCCCACATTGCTCCTACTAGTCACATTCTATGTGACTTATTTTCCTATTGGGATGTGAGACCAAGAACACTTTCCGGTTCCTAGGTGTCCAGGTGAGTGGACTATCACCTTGGAGGATGTATATTGTATTCTTGGGCTCCCGATACTTGGGAGGAGACTGACTTTGGAGACAAGTGGGGTCCAAGGCCGTGATGACGTAGTGGGCCACATACATGGGAGACACCATTGTCTCATCTAGCTCAAAGAAGGGGATGAAGGTTTGGTCCATTTCCACCACTCCCATTCCTGTCATACACAGAGCCATCATGGGCATCTTGTCCTCCCGATTGATCGGGGACAAGGGTGGTGATACCCTCTTGTATTGTTGGGCTCCTATCATTTGCATAGATCGAGGGGCATGGCACAAATATGCTTGGGGCAGATATCTTGGGGACTACCTACCATGATCTATATAGGGTGGTTAGATGGCAAGGGTAGTCATTGAGCCACCCCACTCTTGTGATGAGTTGGGTTTATGAGCATTTCATCCCCTATGGTAGGGGAGTACCAATATCAGATCCAAGGGTTATTTAGGAAGCTAGATGGATAGGTATGTCAGTACTTAGGATGCCACATCATCCAAAGTGGCTTCCCTAACTATGAAAGACATGACTACCACACCCTACCAGGACATGGCAAGGATATGGGGACTAGAGGTGACTACGATGGTAGTTTTCTTCGATAGGTTAGCTAGTTGATAGAGTAGGGAGACTTGAGGTCCACCCATTTGATCGGGTCCCCCAGCAGTTTGGCCTTCCATACATTGATATGCTCCCTCCCGTCACTCCAATTTATAGGACTATTCAGGAGGCTCGGAGGGGCCCTAGAGGGGATCTTGGTTGGACAGTGGTCATTCCAAGTGTGCCCATTATAGTTAGATGGGTGGTCCATGCTCACTGGGAAGCTAGTGCCCCTCGAGCACCCCTACTTCAGAGATTTGGCTGCTCCTACTCATCACAGTGGGGAGCAAGATGAGCCCATTGATCTAGACTCTAACTCTGAGGAGGATACGGGGGATGAGATGGAGGAGGATTTAGTTGGAGAGGACACATGGAGGATGAGGGAGTTGGTGTTGGGACTGGTGAGGTAGCCCATGGAGGAGGAGGAGAGTGACCCTGAGTGGCATGATACTCAAGAGATGCTTGAGAGCAGCATACGAGGAGGCCAAGTGTTGAGAGAGAGACCTTAGTCTCAAAGTCAACACTTCCTCATGGTGGAGAGGGGATGATGAGTCCATCATAGGAAAATGATTTTTTTGGCATTGGGAAGCCCCATAGCCACCACAGTAGTAGCAAAAAGCAATTATCGATCCTTCCTAGATGCCCTGAGAGACCGAGTAAGTTTAATACTTTCTTTTTTTTTTTTGTTAGTTAGGAATGTTGACTTGTATCTCTTTCTTTCTTTTGTTTTCCTAACTTATCACTTCTTTCTTTCTTCTTATAGTGATGACACAGGAGTGGCGAGAGCTCATCCATCGGGTATGCATGGATACTCTATTGATCCCCTCGGGGAAGACCCGAGTTGAGCTAACTGTTAACTCGGGCCAGCCATTAGCTAGCCAGACACACTGACGTGTTTTCCCCTATGTGGAAGGTAGCGAGAGATAGTGACTTCCCTCTGTACCCAAGTGGTCGGGTATGAGACTATCGAGCACTTGATGAGATGGATCCATTCTCACAGTGAGGCCATGGGCAAGTGGATGTCACCATGAGCACTCACATCATTCTATTCACTCCCAGCATCATCGTAGCCAGCAGTAGGAGCCCTAGACATGGTCGAGTGCCATTCGAGGGATCTCACAGGGACTGACAGGCCATGGGCCATTTTTATTGCTTTGATGACATTTTTTTGGTCATTTATATGATTTTTTTGTATGTTTTGGGCTCATTGTGAGCATTTTGACCATGCCTAGTGCATGGTGACATTGTATACAAACTTGATTCACCATGATATATACAGACTCTTATTTTTGGTTTAGTATCCCATCGTATCTGAGTTGATTTTATTTTGGTTTATCTCTCATGTGTACTCTAGATATTTAGAACTTCCACTTTTCTATGCTTTTCAAAATGTATGCAGTGGATGTGAAATGATAACAAAATGATTTCTTTTTGTATTTCATAATGTTGATACATGATAATGTGAACACAATGTGATATTTGAATTTTAGCTTCTTTAAGAAACCTTTGATACTTCATATTGTTTTGAAAAATGTGATAATAAAATGATATGATAAGAAGATGTACTTTCCCCACTCCTGACCCCACGCAACTAGTAGGATGCGAGGGCTCAACACCAAGAGCAGGAAGGGCACAAGTTATGAAAATTTGTTGAATGGTAATGATGAGGGAAAGACAATGGTTTGATAGACCAAATTGGGACACTACAACTTCACCCTACTCAAGTTACTTCATAGCTTAGAATGTGATTTACTTTCCAAGTTTATCTAGACTTAGATCCGTAGATGGCTACTTGGTTGACAAAATCTAGATTTGGGGTTTTAAACTCTTTTGGAATTTTGGACATCTAACTCACTTTGTTTTTGACTTATGAACTCACAATATTTGAGTGAATTATTTGTAACTTTCAAGTTTATCAACGAGACCCCCTACTCCTTGCCCCATGCTACTAGAGGAAGCATGGGCTCATCACCATGGAAAAGGAATAGGTGAGTAAGGGAATTTCTCTCCTTTCCCAACCCTACATCACCTAGTAAGAGATGCAGGCTCAACACCGAAAGGTTGGTAGGGAAAAGAAATGTGTAAAATAAAATTTTTTATGGATTTGCATTTGACTTACTCATCTAGGAAAAATGTTTAGTATGTTCTTATTTCCAAAGAGATTTTTATGGGATAGATGTGACACCATGAAGCTTCTAGAATAGACTATAGGCAAAGACACCTAATCTAGAAAGAGACTATAAGAAGAAACCAAGTATGCAGGCCTTGGTATGATCATGGTCAAAAATTTGTCTTATCTTGCTTGAACTGATGAAATGATTCAAAAATAATTGATGATACTATGAAGATTTGAAGAGATATGATTTGAATGTTTTGCCAATGTTTTCAGAAGTTTTTAGGAGTTCTATAAGAATAAATCCCTTGATCACAAATTTTACAAAATGAACTGGTGGATGAAAATGCAATGCAGATGCAATAATGTACATATGAAAATGTTGGTGGATCATGCATAGTACCTCTTTAGGTGAAGAGAGTTCATGGATTCACTAAACTCCTCACCCTCTAGTGTACACAAGTGAAATGCCCCATTTTTGTAGTCTTCTACTACTCGATATATGGACCCAACCACCTAGGTCTGAATTTCCTTCCCTCACCGGTTTTTTTTTTATCTATCCAATTATTGAGTCTTAATACCAAATCTCCTTCATATATCTCATGTTTGTAAACCTTCTTATTGTATTTCCGAGCCATCCGGTTAGTGTAAACATTGTGTCATTGTTTGGCATTAAGTCTAGCCTCATCGAGACTTTCTAATTGGAGAGATTCATGCTTCTCGATAACCCTCCTCTCCCAAGATCTCGTGTAGTGAAATACGGAGACTAGGTATTTCAAATTCGAGTGGCAGAACCACCTCAACACCAAACACTAAAGAAAATGGGGGTTGCCCCATTGGTGTTCTAACTGATGTTCGATAGGCCCACAAGGCCAAAAAAAATATTTAGGTGTCAATCTTGTTTATTCTCCTTAACGGTTTTGAGAAGGATGGCCTTTAACATTTTATTCATAGCCTCAGCTTGTCCATTAGCCTGAGGATAGTAGAGAGAAGTTGTGTGATGACTTATTTTGAACTTTTTACACATAACTCACGCACCTTGTCATTTTTGAAAGATGTGCCATTATCTGAAATAATGACTTGTGGGATGCCATACCTACAAATGATCTGGTTTAAGATGAACTTAGTGATCACAAACCGGGTACAAGTGGTAAGAGGCATGGCTTCTACCCACTTGGTGAAGTATTTGTGGCCGTGATTATGAAGTTATGGCCATCCATTGATGAGGGAGAGAATTTCCCTATCAAATCTAGGCCCCATGTGGAAAAGGGCCATGGGGTTGTGATTGGTTGCAAAGCTTATGCCGGTATGTGGATCTCAGTGGGAGAACTCTTGGCATTTGTGGCATCTCGTGCACAAACTCTACCACATCATGTTAGAGTGGGCCAAAATAGCCCATCCGATGTATCTTCCGAGAAGTGGCATGGCCACCAAAGTGACCTCCACATACTCCTACTATGTGACTCATAAAGAATATTTTGGATTCTTCAACATCAACACATCTTAACAACATTTCGTCAAAGGCTTTGTGGTAGAGCACTTGTTCCAAAATAATGTACTTAGTGGCAATGACATGTAATCACCTTCTTTGTTGCGATGTTTCCCCTTCTGGGTATGTGTGGTCCATGATGAAATTGACAATGTTGGTATACCAAGGACATACAGAGATAGGGGGCCTGGTTTTGACAAAGTACACACACTCATCGGGAAATTCTAGATCTACCAGATCACCCCCATCCAATGGATTGTCAGCCAACCAAGTCTCCGCAATGATTTTTCCCTTAAATGGATTTTGATTTACAAATGTTAGTTCAAACTCACCCATTAAGGTTATGAAACACCTGACCTTTTTAGACAAGGATCCTTGCATGAGGAATGTCCACAAGTGATATGTCTTAACAATAACCCTTGTTTCTTGATTCAACATATAATGCCTTAAATGCTTTGTTGCAAAGACTATGGCAAGGCATTCCTTTTTTTCTTCCTATGTGTAACATGTCTCATAATCAAGCAACATCTGACTAATGAAATAAACTACACATTCTCATTTATCATCATCCTCTTGAGCCAACATGTAGGCTAGTGAAACATCCATAGCTCGTGAATACAAGATCAAAGGGTGATCTGATCTAGGCAGCATTAGCATGGGAGGGGACAATAAGAATCATTTAACTGCCTCGAAGGCCTCATTGCATTCTTTCATCCAATCAATGCTATAATCCTTTTCAACAAATTGTTGATTGGATGAATAAAAAGGTCAAGTCAAGGATGAACCTTTAGATTGCACCAAGTTTCCAAGAAAAGATCTGATACCAGACTCATCTGATGGTGGAACCATTTCTAGCACAACCTAGATTTTGGCTGGGTCGACATCAATCCCTCATGAAGATATAATGTAACCTAGAAGCTTGCCTCCTGTTATGCCAAATACACATTTTCTGGATTCAATGTGATGCCATATTGATTAAGCATGAAAGGATGATATGAAGCACCTGGGTGATCGCAAGTGCTTTCTTGGCCTTGGCCAATAGGTCATCCACATAGGATTCCACAATCTTATGAATAAGGTCATGGAATATGTATGTCATTCTCGTTGGTATGTGGCGCCAACATTCTTAAGACCGAATGGCATGACACATAACAGTAGGTTCCCCAAGGAGTTATAAATGTAGTTTTGGCTTGATCCTCTTCAAATATTTTGATTTGATTATATCCCAAAACCCATCCATGAGAGACAACAATTCAAATCTAGTTGTTGCATCAACAATAACATCGATGGATGGTAATGGGAAATCATCTTTGGGGAAATCCTTGTTAATGTCCCGGAATTCTATGCAAATATGGATCTTTCCATTCTTTTTTAATGGGGATGATATTAGATACCCATTGTGAATAATCAACTGGCTTGATGAATCCCACCTGGAGAAGTTTCATTACTTCTTCTTTCACCATGAGGGCCACTTTTGGCTTCATGGGTCTCAAATTTTTCTTAATTGGCTTTGCATCTGGTTTGGTGATGAGATTGTGCACCATGATATGTGGTGCAATTCCCATCATTTCTTTGTAACTAAATGTGAAAGCCTTTTGATGTTCCTTGAGGATTTGGGTATGTATTTCCACCTCCTCTGGAGTTAAGGAGGATCCTAGTTTCAAAATATTTGGTTCTTCCTCTATTCCAATATTTATATCAATCATTCCCTCGATTAAGGAGGCATTTCCCTCCTCAAACTCAGGTGGGGCCGGAGGTAACTCTAAATCCCCTTCTTCTTCTACCTCATAAATCTCAAGACCCCTTTTCCGAGGAGGATTCGATCATGGGATTCCCAAAATAAGAAGAGGAACATGAAATTAAGGAAAGGTCTATCTCGTGATAGGTAAGATGTAGTTCTGCCAAAGCGTTTAAATAACTTAAAGTTGATTCATCACTATTAACATGCTCTAAACAATCGGGTTGATTCTCGGTTTCTACATATGTCAACATTGGGGTCATTGGTGCTTTATGAATCAAGGGTTTGGCGTGAACTAAAAACCATTGTGAAGTTGGTATCTTCCAGGTCACTACTTGGGGTGAAGTGAAGAAAGAAGTTGCTATAGAATCTGTGAGAAGGTTCTATTTGTGTGGAACTACTTCAATTGAGATGAAATCAAACCCTTTTTTAGACCTAGCACTGCTTGTTTTGTAAAGTTGTAGATGCTCAACTCTAGTCTCATATACTTTGGATATCTGATTTGTGACTAGTTGTGAATCACCCAACACCCTAATATTGAGGATTCCCATTCTCTTAGCTACAATGAGACCTAATAAGAGAGCCTCATATTCAGCCCCATTGTTTGTGCATTCAAAATTCAACTTGAAAAAAAGGTAGAATCCTTCCTTCAGAGAAGTAAGGATTGCACCTACCCCGATGCCAAAATGACACTTGGCTCCATCAAAATGGAGAGTCCAACAACTACTCAAAAAGATGGATGTTGAGTCATCCTTTGTACCTTCCCCTTTACCTCGGTTACCTCAACCATGCAAACCTCATCTACTGGAAGGGAACTGAGTCCCAAGGTATGTCCCATACCCATAGAATCAAAGGGGAGGAGAATAGGAAAATCCTTCTCTAATAGCTCAACAATATTTTTTGTGGTTCCTAGTGACACTATCTCTACAATAAACGGTTTCATCCTTGACCGCCTAGAATGCCTTGATCAAACCCGTGACTTCTAACTCATTGTAGGAACTAGTTTTTCTTCTAGTACCACACTTGTAGGTTTGTTTAATTGATTGTGGGAAGCTCAAATTCAGAGTGGACCCTGGCCTCTTCTTTAAGTTAGCCAAATGTATATCAAAGGGTTTTGGATCACCTTGTGCCACAAAGACTTTCCCTAAATGCAGGAATTATGACCTCTGGAATAGAGTGGAGGGGATTGCCTTCATGCGGTGGATCCAAGGATGGCCAAGGATCATATTATAGTTGGTTTCCGGTCTATAATATAAAACTTAGTTAGTACCATCTTGGGCCCGAGAGTAACCAATAATACTATGGTTTTGATCGACGTTGCCTTGAGGCTATCATAGCCTCTCAGTGTGTTTCATGTCGAGGAGAAATTGGTCTCCCCATACCCTAACTTTTGAAGAAAAGAGAAGGGAACTATGTTAACTACTGCCCCATCATCGATCATTACATGCTTTACATAGTTATTGTAAATCCAAACTTGTAGAAACAAATTCAGGTCACCCCTACGAGCTATCTCAACATCCGTGGGCATCTTGTTGATGTCAAACACGAACCCAATATCTCTCTCAGGCTGCCCTGGAGGACTAACATCGAAGTCTATGTGATTTATCTGTGCCTCTGGTGGAGGGGTAATGTTAATCAAATGGCGAGACCTAGTGCTTCTAATAGAGTAGCTCGATGAGTAGGGAATTCTTCAGTAGATCTAAGAAGGAAATGTGTGAAAAGGTCTTGGTTAGATCATTGATTAGATCATAAGCCCCTACTAGCTTGCTTAGCATATCATGAACATTTTTTGACATAACTGGATAAATCGGGATTGGCTACAAAGAATAATCCTTGGTTCTTGTGGCAAGTGTTAATTTGGGGTTCAACATCTAACTCTACCAACCCCACAATTTTTTTTTTTGGTGACCATCCAAAGGAGGTGCCACCTATGGGTTTGACAAAGTTGAGGCTTCACGATCATGAGTCCCTATTACAATACCTTTATTGAACCATTGGGATCTAATCTACCATCCTTTGGACACGTGGGGAGAGGATCATTGAAGATCCCAGTGGTGTGTTCTGTGGAGATACATTGGTCCCATGTAGGCATTTTGAGTGGGTGTAGTTGGGTTTTCCAAAACATGTCAACAAATAACTATCTTTGGTCCTCTGGAAAATGCTGCAAAAACTTGTTACAATCACGAAAGTTCTTACATCATGCCCGCGAACCCTATGGAAACCGCAAGTATAAGTCAGATCATAATCTCGAGGCCTTTGGTTTGTTCCTTGTTGTGGTCTAAAACTACGGTTATTGTTTGGTTGTTGATTGTTATAATTAAAATTTTGGAACCCTTGCCCTTGGTTTTGGAATTGGTTGGGATACCCCCTGGGTATTGACTAGGGCTTGGGGTTGGTGTTTGTCTCTGTTGTATGGTTGTTGTTGTTGTTGAGGATGATTAAAATCCACAACATTTACCGAGGGTGAGAAATTGTTGTTTCTCTGATTATTTCCATTATTGTTGTTGTTATTTGTAGCACCTATACTGGTAGGATTAACAACATTAGGATTTTTGGGCTGGTCAGTCACACCCGGTGTGGCTCCACGATTCTTATTAAGGATCTTTGGTCCTTGATTATTTTTTGTGTTGTTGGAGTAACCGGGATTATTTTGATTGGGAGTGACTAACTTCCCATTTTCTCCATAAGTCTTACGACCACTGTCAATGGCCACTTGGTCAATCCAAAGAGCACCCTCTAGCACCTCTTCATAGCTCCTTAGTGGGAACTTTTGAACCTCTTCCTTTGTCTCTCTATTGAGAGAGTGAAGGAACAAATCACAAAGTTCCATTTGATCCATATTTGGAGCGCTTGCAGAGGAGTAGAGAACTTTTCGCCACCTTTGAATAAAGTGGGCTACAGACTCATTGTGTTCTTGCTTGATATGAAGGAATTCCCTGATTCCTGTTCTCAAAAGCTTGTTCATATCAAAATCTTTGATAAACTCTGATACGAGTTGCTTGAACAAGTGTATTGAAGCCTCGGTATCCTATAGTACAGTCGAGAGAGCAATACCTTCTAGTGTCTTAGGGAAAATTTTCACAATGACTACATCCCATGGGAGTAGCTCTTGAATGGCCATTGCATAAGCCTTGATGTGGGCGTTAGGATCACCCTCCCCTTTGAACTTTGGAAGATTAGGAAAGGGTCTCGGGAGCATGACTATCTAAATGGAGAAGTCTAGGGGTTCCTTGAGATATTCAGAATAGGTCCCCATTGTGTATGTTTCCACCATTGAAGATCCTTGTTGGGGAGGTGGGGGCTGCATCGGTTGTTGAAATGGGACAACATAGACATTTTTTGGGGTATATGGCATCCCCTATGGTTGTCCATATGGACCTGGGTAGGTATACATGTCCCCCTGTAAAGATTTAGAATACATGTGTACATAGGGGGTTGATTACCTTGATATGGAATCGAAGGCATGAAGCTAGGGAATGTTGCATTTTTCCATTTGGTATGGTGTTTGAGAATGCACTTCCAGCTGGTGCCTATTACAGATATCCATATGTGGCTTGGGGGCATACCCAAGGTGCCCATCCCCGTAAGTAAGATCTCCAGGGTTTTGAGTATTCATGTAAACTGGAGGATTTTGTGCAGTAGGTATTTTCCCATAATTCTGCAGGTAGGAAGGAGTTTGCTTTCCCTGCATATGAATTATACATATTTTGGGAAAGCTCTAACTCCTTGACTTTGTCTACCAAAGCTGAAATGACATCTCCCATTGATGGGGTGGTGCTTTTCTTAGGTACCTTTTTTTGAACCCTTGGAGGTTGTTGAGGAGTATGGTATCCTGCTATGAATTGTTCATGATGTTGCCACCCTCATTGGTAGTATTATTGTCGTTGGTGGAGAGGTAGCATTATTTTTTGAAGTAGGACATCACCTTGTCCTTGTAACCTATCAAAATATTGGTTCATGTTCTAGAAGTGTTGTTCACTCCTATCATATCATGCTAAATACTCCTCATCTAGATGGGGAGTTGATCGGATTGCATGCTAATGGGTTGTCAAAACAATACCCGAGGAGATGAACTTGCTTCACCAAGTGAAATTCATGTTATTTGAACTTGATTGTTTGAGGGGATAGGTCTGAGTGACCTGGTCAAGTTCCTCAATACGTACAAAGGAACCAACATTTGGTTCCTGAAGCAGAGGGTTTTGAGTAGATGAGCGGTTGTCTACCCATGTTGAAAGTGAAGGTGATTGTTGTGGTATACTTGATTGGTAATGGTACATGTCAAAACTGGGATGGGATGACCATACTCATCATATCTTGACATATTCAGGGGGTATAAGAATACCCACGAGAATAAAGGATGGATGAAGAAAGTGGAAATGTTTAGAGACTAGCTCTTCATGTCGGTTCACCAATTTATATGACAGAAAATCAACACGTGACCTTCTTCACACCCGACCTCCCGAGGTCATGCCGAGACAAGATGGTGTAGAATGATTGTGAATGTGAGTGTGGTGATGGGGATCAAGCTAATTGGGAAATATTATATCTTCAACATGCAATGTTAGGATTTGTGAGTCTAAAGAAAAGAATGCTCTCCTAACTTGAAGTGGTGTGATGGTTTCGGTCTGAGATAATAGCCACTCGTAGACTCCAATCAATGTCGATCTTTGGCCAAGATTATGTTTTTTGGTTGTTGAACACGTGGAAAATGACCTGCGGGTGCCTCGTATAGATTTCTAGACAAGGTCATGGAAGTAAGAATGAGAGGCACGATGAAGCCACAGGTATTTATGGGTGATTTTTGGTCTAGTCTAGAAAGTCTTAGCCTGATCAGTTGCTATGTTTAGTAAGGAAAGTTGTGTAATAATATCTGGTGGAAGTGGTGAAGATCTAAATACTAATGTACACAAACTAGTGTCAATGTCTAACTGACTGGTAGGCCCATTGGGTTGTGGGACCTGAGGATCACAACCAAAGACTCGTGGAGGTGTGGCCCTTGGATGGTCATGTGCATAATCAAACCTATGTTGCAGGAGCAGTCCAATAGTCGTAGGCTTGATTAGCAGCTATGTTTAGTGTATTGAGTTGTTCTATCTTCTCAACAAAAGTTACAGGTGTGTGTAAGACTGTCAAACGTAAGTTGGTATCAATGTCAGTTATCAATTCTAGCCCATTGGGTTGTGGGACCAATGGATCAAAATTGTATGTCTTTTCCTATTGTGGACCATTGATGGTCATACAAAATGAAATAAAATGACTTTTAATAAGAAAACTAATTACTGAAAGAGATCTAATCTATGTTTTTGGATTTTTCACAATATTTTGGATCAAAGCAATAAAAGCAAACTAATCTATCAAAGGAAATATTTTTGTTCTTTTCTAATCTTTAAGCAATGTGTTCTAATCTAATAAATAAACTAAAGACAAGTAATCAACCGGATGTAGCTGGTTACTTGTGCAAATGTATGAATCTAATCTAAATCAAACAACCTAATCTAATCAAAATCCTCCAAACCCTACCTCAGAGGTGAAGAACAAATCATGACCCTGAAAGGGCTATTCCTCACAACTTCCCTAGTAATGTTAAAAGGAAAACTTACTGAAATGAATGATTCTCTACTCTATTTTATATGAATGATTTTCTACTCTATTTGATATGAATGATCAATTCAACACACAAGGCAAAACAAAAAACACACAATTCCAACCTAGACAAGCAAGAGCTTTGGAAAATCTAGTTGTTTCTATGTATCTATCCCCTCAGTATGTTCCTTTCTTTTCTCGAGTGTTCATGTGAGTCCAAGAGATTGGGAATGCAAGAAAAATAGTAGGAGGATGGTGCTTGAGCAATGACAACTTGATGGTAGTCCTGGATGCAATGTAGGTAGAAGAGAGATACACAAGAGATCAGAGCTTGGCTATGTAATTCCTAGCAAGATCGTAGCAACAATACAATGCAAGATACAAAAATTCTAGGCCTTTTGCTTGAATACAAGCATGGAATATATAGGAATGAAGGATGGGAGGTACCTTCATGCATAAGATAAGAAGGAGCAATTCCAACTAATTAAATATATTTAAAAATAGGAGGAAGGAGAACCAAACAATCAAATATAATTTTAGACAATTTGGCTCACGGATGCATGCAAAATGAAGTTAGTGAACCTTCACATGTTAAAACATGTATGAATAATTCTTGAAAAGTGGGCAAGACCGCCTCCTTGCACATGGTGGTAGTTTTAGGACCACCACCCTGTCTTGGGCAGCGGTTTCAAACCGCCACCTAGGAAGGGGGTGGTCCTGGCACTAAAAGCCAAAACTTGTGCAGTAAAGAGGCAGGAAGCTAGAAAAAGTGCATGAAGGCTATGTAAGGAATTCTAGGTAACAAATATACACATTGGAATGGAAATTGGATCTTGAACACCTTCTTGAAAGGACCTGAATCATCATTGGGGACTTTTGTAATACTTTTTTGAAAATGTAGCACATGCAAGGAGATAAATTGATGGAATGGTCGTATGCCACCATTTTGGTCAATGGTAATGCGAAGAATCTTCTTCCCATCAGGAAAATTAAGTATATTATTCAAAGGATAGATGACCCAACGATAGATATCCCATGTCAAAATTCAAAATCTTACAAATTTTTCATGACCTTTGAGGATGATCTTGAGCTGCCCATATTGGTGGAAGAAATTCCCGCATCATGGAGCTAGTCAAAGAGAATAATGGTGACTTGATGAAAGCTGAATTTGAGATTATGTACTTGTTGTGAGATATGAGCATGAGTGAAATTTCTAAACTAAATGTTGATGATGGTCATGGGAGTCTTGACTTGTAGTAAATAAATCTTGAAGTGATAAGAAATGCAGATCAAGAAGAATGAATTATGCACAACAACTTCTTGTCATGTGAGCTCGATGTTTCAAATCATTTTCTTAACATTCTACATGATTTTCCATTTAATGAATGTGTTTGTGAATACAAACCCTTATATTTATCGTTGGAAGATGATTATAACAGATATGAGAATGATAAGATATTTTATCCTATTAAATCTAAACATGTTCGGGGAGATGATGATTTCATCATAGAAATGGATTTCTTGGTTCTCGATGATCAATATTGGGAAAATGATAATGAAAACATTTCAAATCCAATGTTTTGCTCATTCCCTTTTCATGAGGATGGAAACATTCTCAATGAAAAATGGAGAAATGAAATGGTGCTTGATCCTAAGGCCAATTTCATTTGAGATTAAAACATTCTCAATGGGCTAGAAAATTTTCGTGTTCACTTTTCTCAAGATAAGTATTCTCTCAACATGATAATGGATTACAAAGTCCAAAATGAACAATATGAAGAAGATGATAGTTTACATGTTGCGTTCCCAACCTTGAGCTCATTTTCTTCTAAGAAGATAATGACATGCACATGACACACTATGTAAGAAAGAATGTTATGAAAGGGTTGAATAATGATATCATGGAAGAGAACTACCATAAAATTGACTTCACAACCCCTTGGGGTACTTTCTATTATCAGGTCATGCCCTTCGGCCTTAAAAATGTTGGTGCAACATATCAATGGGCTATGAAAGTGATCTTCCACAACATGATTAATGACATCATGGAGGATCATAATAATGATATCTGGGTAAATCAAGAATGAGAGAATAAAACCTTGCAGTCTTGAGGTGCATCTTTGAATGTCTCAAAGAGTATAAATTCAGGTTGAATCCAAGGAAATGTGTCTTTGGAGTACTATCAGGTAAACTATTAGGTTTCATTGTATCTAGAAGAGGGATTGAGGTTGATCTTGCTAAAGTGACTACAATTACTAAAATTCCACCTCCTAAACACCTCAAATAATTACATATCTTGCAAGGAAAAATCCAAAACATTTGTCGCTTTATATCACATCTCGAAGAAAATGTCATCCTTTCACCCATCTACTAAAAAAGGATGTTAACTTCTTTTGGGAACTGAACAAGAACAAGCATTTTCCTTACTCAAGAAATATTTGGCCAATCCTCCAATCCTCATACCGTTATCCCTAGATGAACCACTATTGCTATACATTTCTATGACCCAATTTTCCATTGATGCCTTGCTCGATCAATAAAATCTTAGTTAGAAATAGAAAGAAGTGTATTATCTCATTCATACTCACGATTGCTTATGAGCTCAACTACCCCAAATTGAAAAAGCTTATCTAGTTGTCATATTTACCTTTCAAAAGCTTTGCCATTATTTACTGAACACTAAAACCAATCTTATATCTAAATTTTACCCTCTAAAATACCTATTATCATAACTAGCACGTATTGTTAGGATGGATAATTTTATCATCCTACTCATCGAGTTTGATATTGAATATGTGCATCGAAATCGTTAAGGGGTAAATGTCTTGAACCAACTAGCTTAGGCACCTTTACCAGAGAACAGATCCATTGTGTCTAAATCTTCCGATTCATGATTAATGTATATTGAATAATCCATCATGTGGCAAGTACACTTTTATGGATCATTCACTTTCCATGGTTCAGGAACATGAGTAGTGATTGTCACTCCTTCAGGGGAATTTATACCTCAGGCTTTCTGCCTTGGATTTCCATGTATGAACAACATAGAAAAATATGAAGCACTCATTGATGGGATGAATCTATATATAAAATGGAACATCCAACAACTTAAGGTCATTGGAGGCTTTCATTTGATTATCAAACAAGTCAATGATGAATATAAGGTCAAGGATGAGAAGCTCATCCCATATAAAAAGTTAGTAGAAACTGTCAAAGAGTATTTTGTGTGTATCACTTTTGAGCAGATCCCAAGATCACAAAATCAATCTATAGATAGTATGGCTACAATAGGTTCATTTTTATATTCCACCGAAAAATAATAACATGCCATTCTTTGTTGAGAACTAACAAAAACCTACATATGACATGTTGGAATCATTTTTGGCCTATGAAGTTTTTGGCTCTTTATCCCCTTGGTATGATCCTATCTTTAAATTATGTTTTCACCAAATATAACCAACTCTAAAAAGTGGAGCCTTATCCAAAAGATATCCTAGTACACCCTCCTTAGAGGCACCCTCTATCATCATGGCTATGACTAGTATCTATTACGTTTTCTAGATGTAGTAAAGTCAATCCAAGTGATTAAGGAAGTACATGAAGGTATTTATAGAGCCCATACCAGTGGAATGGTCTTGGAAAATAAATTATTGAGAGTATAATACTATTGGCTTATAATGGAAACTGATTGCTGAAAGTATGTTAAGAAGTTTCCATTTTCCGAGAAATCTGGGAACCTTATTCATGCACTTGCGCAATCTTTATATCCAATCCACAACACCATGGCTGATTCTCTAAGTGGGGGTTAGATCTCATGCGGAATATCACTCCTACCTCCTCAAATGGACATACCCATATCATAACTGCCATAGAATACTTCATAAAATGGGTGGAATTTGTTCCCCTCACATATGTTACTAGTGTGCGAGATCACTAAGTTTATCATGAATCATCTCATTTTCCGTTAGGGCATCCCTTCTGCCATTGTAGCTTAAAATTGTAAATATTTCAATAATAAATACGTGAAGGCATTATGCCAATGCTTCCAGATACATCTAAAATTTTGTACTCCCTATTACCCTCAAGGTAATGGACAAGCAGATGCCTCCAAAAAAACCTTTGTTTGAATTATGGAAAATATGGTAAGTAAGGCTAGTTGAAACTAGCATTTGTAGATCCATCCCGCCCTCTGGGCTTATAGAAATTCCATTCACACTCCTACTAGTGCAACACCCTACTCCCTAGTTTTTGGCACTAAGGCCATCATCCCCCTAGAAATTGAGCTTCCTTCCCTAAGAATATCTCTCAGAGACTATCTAGATAAAGACAAAGACTACCATGTGGCTAGACTGGCAGAGCTAGAACTGCTAGATGAGATACACCTCTATGCACTCAATCACTTAAAAGTGTATCAAAATCGAGTGTCTCATGGCTATAACAAGTGTATCATACCTCGTCAGTTTGAGGTAGGAGATATTGTGCTAAAGGAAAACTAGTTCAACACTATGAAAGAATGAGAAAATAAGGGTAAGTTTGAACCTAATTGGTTAGGACCTTATGTGATAGTGGCAAAGTATGGGTCAAGATCATACAAAATTGCCTATCTTAATGGAGATGAGCTATGTGAAACTATAAATGACATGCATCTCGAGTGGTTATACACTTAAGCATGGGACAAGTGTCAAAAATAATAAAATAATACCAAAAATCAAGTTATCCAAACAGTGAAAACCATGTAATTGTGGCACTTTGGATAGGTCCATTAGTAAAAATTAGTTTTTGGTGCCTTGGGAGGATTCATTTTCCACAAGAATCTCACATCTCGGGGTAAATTTTCTTTATCTATGGCTAGTTTCCACAAACATATGATATTCCTTTTCAGCCTATCCTTTCAAATCCTTGATCCGATTGATCCTCCTCTTGTATATTTGTGAATATTTTTCCTTTGTATATTCCCATTTATCACTGGGCATCTTCACTATATTCTACATACGTGTAGCATTCTACCCTTGTACATTCCATATATCATTGGGAATCCACACTTCTTTCTTTTATTGTACATGGCTTCAAAAGCAGTGTTAGAAAATCACAAAAACATTCAAATATATTCAGAAAATCACAAAAACATTTGTATAACTTTTGAAATATATAAAACATTCATAAAATCATTAAAAATCCAAAAAAAATTGTTTTAAAATTCAAAACAATATTGGTAACAAGCATGCACACAAAGTGAAGCCCGCATCAAACGCATTGTGCTCAAACATAGAAAATTGTCCTACAAAACATCTTTCTTGGATTCTCACCTATTCTTGTGCACGACTCATGGATCATTTGGATCTACCCTCCATTATAAAAAAAAATTATATCCTTTTTTTTTCCTTGCACAAACACATTATTTGGGGCACTTTCATAATGCACAATTTCTTTTTCATGGGACTTCTACATCCTTCATTTATTCACCTAGCATGTATCCTTTCTTAAGGTGTCATTCTTAACCCTTGTCGTTAATTCACACAAGTTTAAATTGAAGTTTGATAGCAAAAAAATTGTACAACTATCTCTAACATTTTTTTAGTATGTGTGTTTGTACTTGTTTTCCTATTAGGTTAGTTTGCTTACATTTTCATATTGCATTACGTTATGAATATTGCATTAAGTTGGTATTTTAGCATTGAAAAAAATCATGTATGGCTTTTCATGTCATCTTACACTTTTTTTTGTAGGCATATATATAATAAAGGACTGATGACGTAGATCATGAGCAATATGATGCATTAAAGTTGTTTACACTAGTTGGATGAAAGCTATTTCCATTATCTTCATCTTCATTTTCCTTCCCTATCATTTTCTTCTATTGGCCATTATTCCTCCAAATCACTTGGGGCAATAGGGATTACCTACTATCCCCCTTCCCCTTCATTTCTTCTATTTATTTCCATCATCTTTTCAATCGTCGATGGACCTCTTCCATCACCCCATCGACACTTGAGGGGCATCCTTCATTCTACTAATTTTTATATTACCCCTTCAAAAAAAATATTTGGCTATACTTTTCGACTATCTTTAAATTGGTGCCACTTACGCCACCCCAAAGAGGGGAAAATGTAGACACCTAAAATCCACTTACATAGTTTCAATACTTAAATTGCAATAACAATCTTCTTATCCTCTCATTAGGTCAAATAATGACACTTCATTATCTAATTATGCTTCTATTCACTCATGATGCCCATTAACGACACTTCTTTAGTTCTAATCATCTTAATTAGCTATTATAGGTTAATTAAGCATTTGATCAAGAATTTAACCAATAAACCTTCTTATTGGCTAAATCTCGCTTCAGGGACATATAAAATCTAGCAAAACCCCTTTCAGGTGCTCCCTGAAAGCTTCCTAAGCATACTTGGGCTTATTAATTAATCCTAAGAGATTAATTAACTTCTAATCTTAATCAAAAAGTGCATTCACTTGTAAAATCTACTTTTGCATTGTCTCACATTCACTAGGATTCCAAACTTTCCCAAATGGAAACATATAAATAAAAACCTAGTGCACCACTTCCAATTTTACACCTCATTTGTATTAACAAAATCTATATACATTTGATCTTTATCCATTCTCCATTGTAATATCTTCTCCGTCTTGCATTCATTTCTTCAAGATTGGTTAGTAAGAGAATATCTAGACATGGTCTTGTAGCCATTTTATAGAGATATCTTCACCATATTGAAGAAAACAACACAAATCTGATTATTATATGATCTAACTAGATTCATGTTTAGTTAGCAATCTAAAGAGTAAAAAATAGCTTAGTATTTTATTTTGAGTTATTCAAGTTCCATGCATTTGAAGAAGTTAGTTTTTGTTAATCTCTTATCTTGGTGTTCTTGTTTATTTGACTTTATTTTGAAGATATTAGGTGTTAGTTTCAATTCATAAGGCATAAGTTAGCTTTACATGCATACAAGTGTGGCTAGAACAAGAGCAACCTATGGCACAATTTTCACACACAAACACCTAGAACTACATTGGAGTCCGAGATGTAGTGCGGCCCTCAGTGATAAGTCCATCAATTTGGCAGTTGAGGATAGTCTAATTGCTTCATATGAATATTTATTTTTTTAGGGTTGTGATGTTTGGTTTGGGGTCTTACGGATGATTGTTGCATTACATGTTTACGGTGACATATGAAAAAGTGCGGTAGAATACACGCAACATGAAGTGAAGGAGTGCAGATATCTTATAACCACGAAAATTCAAGTTTTTGACCATATGTACAGACTAGGGCACCTGAATTCAAACCAAGATGCCCACGGGCACCCATATCCTTCCCAGGCACCACAATCCAAAGTAAAATCCTCTAGATCTACATTTTCTCATGATCCTATATGACATTTTCCTCTTCCCTGTTCATTTGGTATCCATTGCGACATAGTCGCAAGGCCACATCTTTGAATTAGCTAAGGATCTCCTAACCCTCTTTGCACATTAGGGTTTCATAATTTCATTGCTTATTTTTCTTGAGTTATTTCCTTTATTTATTTATTCATTATTTACTACAAACTTGTATTAGATTAGGCTAGGATATTACATTTTAGCATAATCATTTTTGGTGAACCCGAATGCTTTTATGCTTAAAATCCTCATTGTTTCTCCAGCATGGATCCCAAAATTCCTCAAATTTCTTTGTCTAATTTGCTTAAGATGTATCTCTAATTATTAGGATTTTCTTCAAAAATCCCTAGACACCATGTATCTTCCTAAAGATATCCCACCACATGAAATAATCCCTATTTTTTATCATTTATTTAACGACCCTAGTCTTTGTGATCCTCCATCTAATCAACCCATGTTGGAGTCAATTCAAGATTTACATTCTTTATTTCAAGACAAAATTAAGGCTATGCAATCCACGATTACATCTCTCAAATCTGAAATATAACATCTTAAGGAATCTTCTCAATCTCGTGTTTGTTCTATGTCCACTATATGTGCTCATGTCGGTGAGTGACAAGTCATACCATTACGAGCCTCTCATATTTGAGTGCAATACTAAGCAACATGACCTTCTTACTAATCTCCTTCATCGTCAATTGATTACTTTACTACCTACTCATTACTATCCTCCTTATTGGCTAGTAAAACATCAAGGGCGTCTATATTGCAATTATCATCGAATCAATGGCCATAACCAAAAATGACTATTATGCTTTATAATGAAGAATCAATCATATTGAGCGTCGAGGGATTTATCTCATTCATTGCATAAAATTTTTGTTGCTTGCCCATCTAAAAATGATACATATCAATGGGTTCCTAAATCTGATTCATCTATGTCTAATGAGCATCATTCCATCACTTCTAGTGTTCCTTCTTCTTTCACTCAAGCACCACCTATGCAATCTACTCAAGTCAAGAACCACCTCTCCAAATTAGTCCAACACTTCCTCCTACTAAGTCACCTACAGCATTACAAATTCAAACTAATCAACACCTTTAAATATTAATGTAATTCTTCCACCTCTCAAGTAATCTACTTTCAACAAACAACCACTTGTTACATAAGGAAAGCACACTCTAGCTAACATTTTTTGACTCTAGCTAACATTTAAGAACCCTAACTAGTCCTCGTTTCAACATCCAATCACTTTTTTAAAGAAAATACTCCTTATATTGATCCGCTTAGCATCTTTAACTAAATCTCCATCACTTACATATGTGGGGGCATGGCGCTTATCATCTTCCTACCTCTTATAAAAAAACATGTGTATTACATCTTCAACAATCCAACATTCACTCATTACACTCATACTTCAACATACACTCACATCGTTAATACCTAATGACACACTTGTGTGCTTTGGTTCACACTTGACTATTGAGGGAATCATATACACATGAACCTCACACACTGCACACTAGACACTACACATCGTGCATCTTCACACATCTTACATACATACATTCTGCATCCTACATCTTACATCCTACATTTACTATGCATCTACACATCTTATCTCATCTACGCATCTAGGCATTACACACTATACATCCTACATTACACACTACAAATTACACATCACATGATGATTTCTCATCACCACATCTACTACACATATTACACATCCCACTCATCTACTTACATGTATTGCGTTCATTACAAAATGATGTACTCTAGTCTCGCGGTCTATACTAGACTGTTGAGGTTATATAATCACAAATGGACCTAGTCACATTCACACACTCATCATTCCATCCCTTTTATCATGCCTCATTCCTAGTTTAGTGATATACACCATAGGATGAATCATCACTTACACTTGTATCATTTAGTGGTATATACTTTAGGCTACATCACCACTCCTTCTACTCATCTTGTAGTGATAAACACTATAGGCTACATCATCACTTACTCTAACATCATCATCACCTATTATGATCATCATTTAGTGATATATGCTTTAGGCTAAATCATCACTCCTTTAATCATCTTTTCATAATATACACTTAGGCTATAACATCACACACACTTCATGTCTATAGTGCATTTCCTCACTACACATTCACCACAACACTGCATACAACACATAAGTTCGACCATTTCCCAAAGACGCACTCTCGTTTACAGTTCATTCTTGACTACATAGGGGTCATAAAAATGAACCTTATCACATACAATTCCATTCACTTGAGGAGCACATAGCTCCTATCATTCATTCTACATTCTATTTCATCCATCTACAACATACTACATATCTTGGTTTCATTTACTCTTGCTTACATTTACTCGTATATGTTCACTTTATTACATATGATAGATAGATATATTGTATGCATTTATCATACACACATGTGTTTTCACTTGCTTTCTAGTTTTGATCATAGATTATATAAGACTATTACATGTAACATGGATGATTGAAATAGTACCTCGTACTAGTCCCACAACAGCTCCCTGGGCATCCACTTTCATACATTATAGGTGTTTTTATTTCATTTTGTTTCATAGCACATTACTTTATCGGCTTATATGCACATTGAAATATTTTTTATCTTTCTAACATGCTAACAAGTGCTTCATGTGCAACATTTGTTTTATGAGGACTATTTTCCACCATGGTTATCTGTTATATTGTTTGTAATTTTTGTCATTGTATGTCATTATTTGTGGTCTTTTCCATTTGTCTTATGTGCACACTTGTATGTATTTGGATTTATCATCCTTGATTGTCTTACGACACTATGAGTGGTGTCCCATGTTTACAACCCATTTTTTTATGGTCTACATTGTCTTCTTGGGTGTTTACATTATATGATTACACGTTGTATTCATAGCTTACACTTTTTCTCTACATGAATGCTTATTTGTACTAATGCTCTTTTCCTAGCAACTTTTTTACATGTTCCTTGGTTTCTACCAAGCACATCCCCTTCCCTGTAGGGCATAGATTATAATGCTGGTCCTCTTTTGGGCCGCATACTCCTACAATGACGTCCCATGTACCCCAAAGAGGGGGCATCATTTGGGTGAATCACAACACACGATTGGCTCGATTCGAGACTTGGGTCCTTAGCACAGTGATTCCTTTCCTAAAGCACCTATAACACGGGGTAGTTACACGGCGATTGGGTTCAAAGCATTATCTACATAACTCATACAAAACATGTTTTATAGGGTAGGTTGTCCTTAGCACGTGTTAGTGCACATAATCTGAGTGGTGTTTTATTCCAAGGAGAAGTTAAAGGTTATAATATAACACCATACCTTCTCTACACTACTTACTGTCGTGGCATCGAGATCACCCAAAATAATAGATAGTACAAAGATCTCTACAATTTTGAAGCAGTTAAAGATTAGAGGATAAATCAGACTTTCCTCCTTATACTTCTTCACTAGTGGCCTAAGATCACCAAAATAACTTGCATTTCATCAATTGGATCCTTTCTACACTCTTTCCTCATCACATATTAGGTGTAGATGTTCCTTTTTCTTTTAGCATTTTCTCTTACATAATTCCTTACATGATTTGTATACATATACATGTGTATTTGACTACTTGATCATCTTCTCTTTTACATGTTCTTCTGTATGGGAAGAAATCATTCAACAACATCACACACATCGACATCAAAAATAGGTAAATCACATGCATCGACATTTACACACATGTGTTTCTACCCTAGGTTCATTTGCATCACCTTTATACATTTTGGCACCATTACTCTCCATGCTCTATATTTTTATCACTCCACGCTTTTTCTAGTCCCTCAACATGCTTCGTACATCAATCCACATGGATATCGGGCATGTGCTTCTATCTACATTATGTTATCAAGTATTTTTTTACCAACATAAAGTGGGGGAAATGTAGACACAAAATCATGTAATTTGAGTCATTATTTAATCTCAATCACATACTACTATTTTCATAATTCCTAAGTAAGAAAATTACTAACTAACCCATGTCTTTGGCCACCTTTCTTTGCTTTATACTTATTCTTTTAGTCTTTCATTTGTACTTTCTCAATCTATCCTTTTACCTTTCAGCATTTTTCATTACGGACACTAACACCTAGCCAAGATGCCAGTGTCAAATGCCCCCATACCCTCTAGGAGCCTTTTTCCTCTTTGTACATTGGTCATACTTTTTGGTTCATTTCTAGCCATTTAAGCATCTTATCTTTTTGGTAGTCAACATTTTGGGTTGATTAGGAAATTCATGTAAGGAAATCATATAAATATAAATTTATGTGATCATAATAAGGAACCAAACACTAAGCACTAACTATCACCACCTAAGGTTGCATCCATCAAAGGCATCTATATCTACATTTGCATCCATCTAGATCTATCACAAGGCATAAAGTTTGGTTCATCTACATCACACTTCATAGGAGGGGAATCTATTGTTTCCATGCACACATTTATTTTATTTTACATCTGGTTACTTTCTCACTAATTCACAAAGTGTAAATGACACAAGAGAAACCTAGGGCACAATTTTCACACACATGCCTAGAAATACATTGGTTACGAGATGTAGTGTAGCACTCGAGTCATAAGTCCATCAATTTGGAATATGAGGACAATCTGACCCCTTCATATGCATCTTTATTTTTAGGGTTTTGATGCTTGGTTTGGGATCTTACAATTGATTCTTCCATTGCACGTTTACGGAAACATCGGTGAAGTGCAGCGGCATACACACAATAACAAGAAGGAGTGAAAATATCTTACAACCCTAAAAATTCAAGTTTCTAACCATTTTTGTACACCAGGGCACCCATAATTCATACTAGGTCACCCATGGGAACCCATATCCTTCCCTAGGTACCCTAGTCTAGTAAAATACTCTATATCTGCATTTTCTCATACTCTTGTGTGATAGTTTCCTCCTCTTTTTCATCTGATCTCCATTGTAGAACACAGTCCTGTGACATCTTCAAATCAGCTAAGGCTCTCATAACCCTCTTTACACATTAGGGTTTCAAATTTTAATTTCTTAGTTATTTTGAGTTATTTCCTTTATTTATTTATTTGTTACTTACTTCAAACTTACATTAGATTAGGCTAGGATATTACATTTTACCATTAATCATCAAGAAAATTGAGAAGTATGGTTTATGCATCATGAATGACAATTGTGAAATCCTAAAGAACAAGATATGTATCCTCAATGTCATTGTGAGATCAAGGATGCATCGTCATGAATGATTCACATGTTCATCTCAAACTGATATTAGAAGGTCTCATAACAATGTTTTTAAACACTCATCTTGTAGAAGGAGTATATTGTGACCACCATGCCTCAAATCGGGTCGGTTCTACATCGAAGGAGCTTCCTCAACATATCAATTAGTCCCTTTCCCTTCTCCTCTTCTTTCCATTTCTCCTAATTCTTTGTTGTATGAAATTATGGTATTTTTCTCATTCACTTAAGTGACTTTATGAAGTTGAATTGTAAAAGTTGTTAGAAATTAGATGATTCATAGTTACGGTTTTATTTAGTTTATATGATAAATTAACATGAACATTACATCACATAAACTATATGTAAATAAATAAAATATTACTTACTCAACACAAATAACACAGATAACACTGTATGTATAGTGGAAAACCCCAATAGGGTAAAAACCACTTGAAATAACCTTTTACTATCAAAGAACCAAAGTTACATCCAGTATTTTCCACCTCCTCCTTTCAAACCCTAATCACAAGGGTAAACTTATTTTACCTTTGATATATTTCACGAATATATCAAATGAGGACCTTAAATTCCTTTTTATACAAGGTGATCGAGTATGTCTCCCTGACCCACCTTTGTAATCTAAAATATTAACACATACACCTAGGTTAGAATATTTAATAAATATAAATAAATGATTTCACATTATTAAATACTAACCTAAAGTATATAACCAAGGTCTAAATATTTAATAATAGAAATATTAATATTTCTAATTACGAAATATTAACCCATATAATAGTGATGGACCCATATTAATTAAGGGGTGGTAATTCCACTTAATCATTATGTTCCAACACTCCCCTTAATGTTAAGTGGGATAACATATGCCAATGGATTACTTGCCCATGGTACACTACAGGATTTACAATTCTTAAGATAGAAAACTTTTAGGCTAGCATATATGGTGAAGGAATTATAACACCTTCATCATACTCAAGTTACCTTTTGGTACAAAAGGATTTGGAATCCCAAAGATCATCCCATGATCAATAGTTAAGTATGATTTGTGAGTTTTACATGTTCTCACTAGTTCTCATAAAAGGTTATTTGTACCCAAGCATATAGGAGTATTTTTATAACCAAGGACGTCCTTAACAATATGCTTGTACTAGATGTTTACAGTAAACTCAATATCACCAAAGAGTTTACTAAAGACTCGCCTTTAAGGTTTTTTTACACTTCTTTATAAAAAAATCATCCAAGGAGGTATACATGCCCGAAGGTCTTTTTACACTTTCGAAGGTCTTTTACACTTGCCCGAAGGTCTTTTACACTTTCCCAAAGGTCTTTTACATATGAAATTTTATTTTACAAATAACAAGTTCCATTCGAGAGGTGACATTGTCATGCACTCCCCCTCAATAGCAACTCCGAAAATCCAAGTTTTTCATGAAAGTGACAAAACTTTGCAGCACTTGGGGGGTTTATGAAAATGTCAGCAACCTACTCTTCATTCAACACGAACTTGATCTATCTCACCACTTAGCACCTTCTCATGAATGAAGTGTATATGTATCTCAATGTGATTCATCCTTTGATGTTATACTGGATTATGTGCAAGAGCTATGGTGCTCTGGTTTTCATAGAAAAAAAAACACTACCCGAATCCTTCATATTTATATCATCAAACAACCTCTTCAGCCATAGAGCATCTTTTACAACTTCCATTGTACTTTTATGCTTAGCTTTTGTTGAAGAGATAGAAACAGTTGGTTGTTTTTTACTGCACCAAGTAATGGCACTTGCACCAAATTTAAACACATAACCAGAAGTAGATTTTCTATCCAACACATCACTAGCATGATTAAAATCACCAAATCAATATAAGTTAGCATTTTCATTCTTAGTATAATGCAACCCATAATTGATTGTTCCTTTAATATATCTAAGAATCCTTTTGCAAGATTCCAATGATCTTTATAAGGTTCCTACATAAACCTTGAAGCAATTCCTACTGCATAGGAAATATTTGGTCTAGTTATAGTTAGATAAATCAAACTACCAACTAACTACCTATATAAAGTAGGATCAACTTTTTCACATGCAGGTTT
The DNA here is from genome assembly GCA_018340775.1 of Taxus wallichiana var. yunnanensis. Lineage (NCBI taxonomy): Eukaryota > Viridiplantae > Streptophyta > Pinopsida > Cupressales > Taxaceae > Taxus > Taxus wallichiana. Next base: position 993,290,824 of record CM031239.1, read on the forward strand.
AGGATCAAGTTTTAGTCCAACTTCCATAGGAGTAGAAATTGGTTTAAAATCAATCATGTTAAACTTTTTTAGTACATTGGTTGCATATTGTGCTTGAGAAACAATATTAGATTGTTTATCTTGAAATACATGCATGCCAAGAAAATGATGTAAAATACCTAAATTAATAATTTCAAAGTATTATTTCAATTTTTCTTCAATTCTACAAATTAAAATAGGACTATCACCGGTCATAAGAAAATCATCAAAAATATACAAACCATTTATTTGAATTCCTTCACTATTATACTATCATTACTATCCTTGATATATAAAGTATCCTTCAAGTTTTGAATAGAAAAACCATCATAATCTCATTGATAACAAAACAAAATATTCTTTTTGAGCTTAGGAACAAATAACATGTTATTCAAAATACCATTAGCAAATTTTACTTTTCCTTTCTCTATTGCTTCTAAAGATGAGTTATCACCAAGATACACACATTCATTGATTTTCACAATATCAAACAAAGAATTTGAAACACCAGTCATATGGTTTGATGCACCTGAATCTAGAATCCATTCAGAATTAGAGGAAGAGTATAATGCAACATATAAAGCAACAGATTTTAGGAATATCATAGAAAACTATCCTTTTTCCTTAAATTATATTTAGAAGAAACAGATTGTTTCTAATTTTTATGGATAGGTTTCTTAGATTTGTAATCTTCCTTTTATGCCCAAATTTACCACATTTGTGACATTTACCACTAAAGCTTACATGTAATTTTTTAGAAGAAAACTTTTCTTATCAGCAAAAGAAGATTTAGATCTAAACTTCTGATCCGAGAAGGGCTTGTGAGGCTTGAACTTTGAATTATGAGAAAGAAGTTCCTGAGAGGCATTCTCCTTAGATTAAAATTTCATCATCACTTGCTCTTCCTTTATCAGAAGTGAACTCAAGGTATTCAAATCAGGTAGATCATTTTCATTCGATATTTAGAGTTCAAGATAGAAATAAAATTCCTAAATCTTTCATGTATATTTAACTGAACAATAAAGTAGATTAATTTTTCATTGATTAAATCACAATTGCATCCTCCTAATTGTGCTTTGATATTTTTAATTTTGGCTAAGAAATTAACTAATTTTTCATCTCCTTTTATAGGAGTTGTAAGTAATTCTAAAACTAATTTAATAATCTTAGATAAATGCGTACCTTCATGCATAGATTCTAATTGTGTCCATACCCCTTTTGGATGTTTAATATGACCAATGTGCAAAAGATATTCTTCGTTCACATTTCTTAGAATCATGGAAAGAGCCTCCGCATTCACCGTGAGAATGCATTCAGTTATTTGAAGTCACTTGACGATCGGTGGGAGCCACCTCGGATCTAGAAAGAATCATCCAGAGTTTCCTCGCCATAAGTCGATTTGACCCGATCTTCCAATGTTGTAGTTGGTTTCATTCGGGATCTAGGATTTGTCAAGGCATAAATAGTTAGACATCATTGTTTTCTTGAACTCGTTAAAAACACCTTAGTATATAATGTACCACAAATTTAGATACATATTTATCAAAAAAACCAACAATTTTAATTGAATCAGATCTAAAGAAACTATTTTATCATAACTAATTTTGTCATTACAATGCATACTAATTAACCTCCCATGATAAAAATAATAATCCACAATATAAAGGGCTCTACATTATACCCCAAACTTTATATAAAAAAATTTCGACCATATAGAATCAAGAAGAACCCTAAGAATGCATAACAACTTCAAATTTTTGAAAAAAATTAATGTAGACAAAGAGCCACCAACTTAAATTTTATGTCTAAATGACTATGATTCTACCTTATTTTTGGTGCACCCTGATGGTCATTTGACCGTAAAATTTTAACACGTTGAAAATTTCTTGAAACTTACTAGCTTAAATTTGACGCCTAAATGACCATCATGTTGCCTTATGTTTGGTCTATTGTGATAGTCATTTGACCATCAAATTTAATGCAAGTCAAAAATTGTGTATTTGCATAATTTCTTCTTCTATACTGTAATTAGGGAGGTTAGATTTTAATACATTATAATAACTTATTATGATTTATAATGTGTGTGTGTGTGTGTGTGTGTGTGTGTGTGTGTGTGTGTGTGTGTATATTAAAAAAACATATACTTTATAAACCTTATAACTATAGCCAAACATATAATTTTTCTACAAATTATAATTTTAAATCTCAAAACAATATATAGTTTATACAAAAAAAATATAAACTATAGTACACATACACAAAGATATATATATTTAAAATACCTTAAGACAAGAAAATTCACCCAGCCAATAAAATAAATTGGAAAATCCTAAGAAAATAGATGCCAAGTAGATTTACAAAGGGGACAAGTGATTTCACCCACTAATGAAAAAATTTAAAAACCTATTTTCATGATCCTTGTCTCCTTCATTTTAACCTATTATTAATTCTTGGATTTACCCCCAAAATAATTCAACCTGCACACACATAAAACTATAGAAACATAATGAAATATTTCATATAAATATTTAACCCTTACCTAGTCCTGGTAAATGGTTTTCACGCGCAGGTAAGAATCTAGAGCCTTTTTCACATGTGCACACATATAAATCTTTCAAAAAAATAGGTTACAAAAAAGGGGGCCTTAATTTATATACCCTTTCGGGTTGGTTGGAAAAACCCGTAAAAATATTAAATAGATTAAATACCTTAACTTTAGATCTAACCTATTTAATTTAGTCGCTCTGTTACCATGTTAGAAATTAGAGGATTCATAGTTACGGGTTTAATTAATTTATATGATAAATTAACATGAACATTACATCACATAAACTATATGTAAATAAATAAAGTATTACTTACTCAACACGAATAACACAGATAACACCGTATGTATAGTGGAAAACCCCAATAGGGTAAAAACCACTTGAAATAACTGTTAGTACAAAATCACAGCACCCCCAAATGAGTTATGGATCTACTTTTCTAAGGCAAACTCATTTGGTGTGATTGCATAACATTGAACTTTCCCCAAGGTGTGGGACCTTGCAAAAGTGGGAAAGCTCTCCAGAGAAAGTTGGTTCTTGTTCCTAAACTACCTGCCACAAGCTACTCCAGTGTAGGAAAACTAAATCTAACCTAATCTAACCATTCCAAGGAACCAAGGAGAGAGAAAGAGGGAAAAATAGAGCCTACACTAAAGCAGTGATACACCAGCAAAGGAAGCGATATATTATATTGAGGGAGAAAGAAACAGAAAAATGGAGATGAGATAGGTTAGAAAGAAGTGACACGGCCTAGATCTGTAAATCATCCATTAAACTCCATGAAACACAACATCATACACCTGTAAATGTGAAATACATGCATAGAAAATCAAGACTGAAAGGGAGAGGCACGGAGAAACAACAAACGATGCAAAGGGTTGAAGAACACCATAAAAACACATTTTTTATTGCTCTAGAAGGTGCACAGACCATTACATTTCTGGAATAGAGGCACAAATACATTTTCTAGGCATGGGAGAAGGTTCACTACTCAAAAATGGTGTTGAGAAACAAATTTGACAGAGTTTCTCTATGCCCAGAATGTCTCTCCTCTTCAAACGAGAAGTGTTACAATATATATAGAAGGAAAAGAGAGAGAAGAGGGAAAATTTGCATCCTACTCCAACCACCATGAGATACACATTGAATCCTACCTTGAAATCTCAACCACTGAATATCAATGCCTTCTGCAAATCCACCCACAATATGTCGCTTATAGTTCCTCAATAATCGAATCGAATTAGATCTAGTAGTTAAAGAGATTGGATTATGTGTTAATGGCCTAGAATACTTTTCTTCATTTTACCTACTGGGCCTATAAAAAAATGAATTTTTAATCCTTCCATGGCGTAGAGGACATTGAGACACTTCCAATGGTGTCAAATTTTCTATATTTCGAGCCCTGAGTCGAAAGATATGCCCCTTTGAAGTTTTGCATCGATTCTGTACAAATGGGTGGGAAAATAATTTGAAAAATGGGTCCCCCTTTTGGATTGGGACATGTGGCAGCCAGATTGGGACAAAAATTGGGTCTGCGGGCTTAGAACTTAACTTTTCTCCTTTTTCACGAAAATTGAAAAATCCAGAAAACTCCCGTGGCCCCAAAGCTCGCATGGACACGTGGCTCCTTTTGGTTGGCTGGGAAATGCACTTCCATCTTTACTTTTATGCCTTTTGGACAAAAGGAAAACTTTCACTTTTTTCCCGACTCCCCACCTTGGCTTTGACTCAGTCTATATGTTGACTTTTTCCTTGGTGGAGTCATGGGCCATTTTGCAACTTTTACTCCTTTTGGGGCAAAGGGTGAAAAACTAACTTTTCCCGATGCCCCACCTTCCCTAGGACACATGTCAGTCTGGCGCCGCTTGGGAACCTTTTCTCTATTTGACCCTTGAATCAACGCCATTAAGACACTTGGCAGCCTCCATCGGCCTGGCTTATGCATTGACTATTCAACTAACTCGCCCCTTTGAGGACACGTGGAGGCACCGCACTTGTTTGCAAACCCGACCCAAAGTTTTCCTTTGGAGGAGCATCGGGTTGACACTTGTCGACCTCCACTGCTTTGTGGACTTTTCAACGGTCCTTACTTTTTAGACTTTGGGCTACGTGGCGAGCTTGCGCTCACTTGGGTCTCTACCTTGGGACCAACTCTTGGAGATGTGCTACGCTGACACTTGGCACTCTCCACTTGCTCATTCATACTTAGCCAATTTTTTTAGGCCCACCCTATCCACCTTTGACTTTTTTTGACCATTTGACCCTACCTTCGTTCTACCCTGGGACATGTGGAGATGCGGCACTTGTTTGAGCCTCTCTATTTGGGTCCATCTTTGGAGAAGCACCGCGAGGACATGTGGTCTCTTCCACTGCCTCCTCCATACTTAGTCAATTTTGGACCCTTTCCTGAACTATTTCGAGCCCGAGGACTTTGAATCTTCACCATTCTTCCTTCTTCTTACTTTTGGCTCCTTTGTAGCATCTTCCCTTCTTTTCTAACTCTGCTATTTTATAGTTTTGCCTGCCTGTAACTTGGAGAATGGATTTAAGATGTAGAAACGGCCCGACAAAGTCGTTTTCTTTTGTACATGTTGGTCCAAAATCTGCGCGTGGACAGATCTATGGATAGACGAGCCAACAGTGTTGCAGGGCTTAGCCCCTCTTTGAGACAGCAAAGCGAAACTGGTTTATTGCTATTTCTACTAGCAGGAACCTATGCAAGTCTCACAGATTCCGCCTTCGGGGGTTGGGATCTCATCCCGGTAGAGTGTTTCAGGCTGCGAAAAGAAAGGAATGAAAGAAGGAAAAGAGAAAGAACAGATCCGAAGGAAGAAAAGAAATGAATTCCAAAGCAGAAAGGTCAGAAGATTTATGTTTTTAGTTTGGTAGTAAACAGAGCCAAACCTACTTGCATAAATAAACAAAGCAATACTTGATAAGAAAATGACGGAAAAGTAGATATGAATCCAACAGATTAAACACATACAGATCTAACGTAAGAAAGATCTAATGTATAACACAGCTATTGAGCACAAAGTCTGAATAATTGTATTACTGTTCTTTTCTGTTACAAGAAAGCTCAAAGTCTTTCTCTCCTCACTTCTATTTCTATCTGAAAAATGTTTACCTCCTTTTGAATACAACAAGTATTCCAATATTTATAGAAGATGAGGGAGAGAGAAGGAAAAATGGAGCCAACCACTTATTTACAAAGATATTTACAAAATATCTAAAAGTCATGTTGACTTTGACAACTTGGATGGATGACATCATCCCATGATGCAACATGGATGATGTCATCATTTGTGCCAACTTACTTCAGATATTACGGAAAGAAAGTCGGAGAATAGAGAGGAGAAGAAGAAGAAGCAGAAGAAGAAGAAGAAGCTACTCATCATCATCATCCTGCGGCCGAAAAGGGGTTGCCTGTTTCTGGTGCTGTTCAGGTGATGATATGTGGAACTGAGCGCGGTATTCCAAGAACTTGCTGATCATTGGCCCAAATTGATCCTGTGATGGATCCTTGTGCCGTTCACTGATTGCTTCGCAAGTCTCCCGCTCGTCTATGAGCTTTTCCGGGAGTTTGGAATAATCTTTACCCGCCTCGATTAGGGACCCGATGAAGTCCCTACAGGCCAGTAGGTTGTTGATGGATTCGATGTCGAACGTGACTTCTGGCCCTATCCCTTGAGAAGCTATCTCCTTGAAAACCCGGATAGTATCATCAGCTGATCTCAAGGTGAGGGAAGGAGTGAGCAACCCTGGAGTCATAGATAGAACAATTTTCTCCATTTGATGCATTGCATCCAGGGCCTCTTCCTTTACCTTGTCTATCTTTTCTAAAACAAACTCCAGCTGATCTATCCGATAGTCCAAAGTGGACATAGTTTTGTTGAGGGCCCTTGGATGGCCGAAGACTCCGAACTTGACCAGATCTTCGACTGAACAGTCGAACATTTGTTGGAAGGTCTCGTGCTGGAGTCTAGCATGTTCTAACTCTTCTGATATCGGGCCTGCTAATGCTTGGAGTTCCTTATTCGCCTTCTCGATGTTCAGGTATAAACTGATATATTCGGCGATTACTTTTTCACTATCTTTGAGGATCTGGCTCCTCCAAGCAGAAACAGCCATACCTTGCTCGCCGATTTTTGAATACTCATTAATCTTCTCCTGACTGAGCAGCTCAGAGTCTCGGCGGCAATTGTGGGAGGTGCACTTCCCATCTTCTCGTAAGGCTTGAAGCAGTTGCATTTTATAACAGGGCGCACAGGAAATGCGTGTTACATTGGGGTTCGATGCGCCCTATGGCGCATGGAAAGATTGTGTAACATGGACGAATGATGCGCCCAAGGAATATAGCGCGGCGCGTGGAGGGTTTACACGACATCATGTTACTGCATCGGAGGGTGCGCCAGCGCCTATGTAATCTTTATACTTGCGCGAAAAAGGCTTTTGTTGCATCGAAACTGGGTGCGCTCTTTGGCGCATGGAAACATTATGCAGCATGGACAAAGGGTGCGCCGAAGGCTTTTTAAGGAGGCGCGGGTTTTACACTTGGAGCATGCAAAAGGGGTGCGCTCAGGGCGCATGATTTCAAACTGCAGCAGGATGGAAAGGGGCGCCATTAGGCGCGGATTTTGAAAGTGTTGCATGGTGTGTGAGTGCGCCGAGGGGCGCAACTGTCCTTTTTGTAACAAGGCGCGCCAGTGCGCCAGAGAACACTTTCTCAAACATATTCATTCTTTTCTCCATTTCAAAGGCCGCTTGGACAAAGGGTTTCATATCAAAAGATCCTTAGACCAAGCCATTTTTAAAACAGCTCCCCTTCCAGCAGATCTGGAAAGAGGGAGGAGGAGGAAGAAGAAAAGAAAAGAAGGAAACAAAACAGGACAGCAAACCAAGGGGGAAACCAGCCTAAACAAACCTCAGAAAAACAGGCCAGCAAACCAAAACGAAAACCAAGAAACGCCCAGACCAAGAACACGAAAGCGAGAACATGAAAGCATAGAATGGAGAAGAGGGAGAACCTCTTACCTTAGATATAGCAAAAGATTGGAAAGCGGGTCCACAGGGCGAGATAGCGACAGAGCAGAGCTGACAAATCCAGAGCAATCACGTGCTTGACAAAAGAATGAAAATGACATGGGCGCGCACGGATATTTATAGAAAAACCTGTCATTAATGCGCCACCAACCTTTTGAAATGGCGCATGGAAATCGTTGTCGACAAGGGAAAGCGTGCGCCCTTTGGCGCATGGAAGGAAATGGCAACTTAAGAATGAGCGCGCCTTTGGCGCACCAAATTCGTTGTCGACATAAAGTTATGTGCGCCCTTTGGCGCACCAAAACTTGGTGTAACATGGAGACTATATGCGCCTTTGGCGCACCGAGAAGCGTGCTAACATGGAAAACCATGCGCCAAAGGCTTTTAAGGGGGCGCACCAAAAGTATGTGTTACGATGAAAATACATGCGCCCAGCCAAAAAGGCTCAAAAAGACTAAGTTCGAAAACTAGATTTCCAGGGATGGATTTTACGACGTTTGACGCGAAGGATCCCTAACGAGGGATCGAAACAAAATTTTCGGTATGGTTATCGGTAAAATTGCCCTTGTCAATTTTACGGGATAACAGCTGGCTCTTTCTGGGGACTATCTCTGAGCAAACTCGGGGGTAGAGAATCCCAGATCACATGTGCCTATCCATTGGGTACGGAGTCAAAAACAAGGGGGACCGGAGGGAGAACAAAGGAAACACACAACAAACTGAAAGCAAACACACGACGAAAGCAAACACACAACAAAGAGCAAACTGTACAAAGAAGAGAGCAAACTGTACAAAGAAGAGAGCAAGCTGTACAAAGAAGAGAGCAAGCTCTACTTCCTGAAGATCTTGAGATGTTGCCCGCTATAGGGAAGCGGGAGCTCAGCTCCATCCAGATACGAGAGATAGAAACTATTCTCTCCATTGAGTTGCTTGATTTTGAAGGGCCCTCTCCATAGGGAATCAAATTTTCCGTGCATGCCCTTTGGTTCTCTTCGCTTGTCCCAAAGAAGGACGAGATCTCCCACTAGAAAATATCTCTGCTTGGCCTTCTTGTCAAAAAGCCTCTTCACTTGATTCTGATGTTCAGTGATCCTGTCAACCACCTTTACTCTCTTTTCTTCAAGTTCTGCCAAATACATGATTCTCTTTTCTAGAGAACTCTGAAAAGTTTCATCTTCGATTGCTCGTGCCAAGCGTAGAGCAGGAAGTTCCGCAGAAATGGGAAGTTCGGCATCAGTGCCATATAACACTTGAAAAGGTGACATGCCGAGAGATCTCTTAGGAGTAATGCGGTCCGCCCACAAAGCATCGTACAAAGACTTGTGCCACATCCGCTGATTTTCATCTACTAATTTCCGTATGATGGTCACCAAGTTCTTATTACTGGATTCCGCCTGACCATTTCCCTGAGGGTAATAATCCGAGGCATGTGCTAAAGTTATTCCATATTCATAGCAAAAACTAATAACTTCCCGCGAAGAGAAGTTAGAAGCGTTATCAGCAACGATTTTGTCTGGAACACCGAACCTGACGATGATATTTTCTTTGATAAAACTGCAAACTACCTCAGAAGTGGCGTGCTTGACAGGTATGGCTTCCACCCATTTAGTGAAGTAATCCGTTGCTGTGAGGACATAGCTATGTCCAGCACTCGATTGAGGATTGAGTGCACCAATAAAATCAATTCCCCATTGCCTGAATGGTTCATTGATAATGACCGGCCTAAGGGGAAGGGCAGCCAACTTGGGCTTGCCGACGAATTGTTGACAGGGTTCACACTTTGCCACCCAGGTAGCCGCATCTTGAAAAAGCGTTGGCCAGTAGTACCTGGCTCGAATGATCTTGTGTGCTGTCACGGAAGAAGAAAAATGGCCTCCACAGGCTGAATTGTGAAAACTTTCCAGCAGTTTTACTTGCTGGGGCTTGTCAACACATCGCAGGAAGACACCGTCTATCCCGCGCTTATATAAACCGTCATCCCAGATGACATACTTAGCTGCCCTGAGCTTTATAGCACGCTTCTCCTTTGCAGTTAGGTGCATCGGGCATTCGCCGTAGGTAAGGAAGAAAGCAATGTCGGAGTACCACTCATCACTGGTCGCAATAAATAGAACCAGAGGCAGAGAATCAGGCTCCTCTAGAGGGCTTTGCTCTTTGTCGGTATAATTCTCTCTTTCATCAGGATTTTCTGAACCCCTGTTCTCAGCCATTAGCTGACACAGGCCTTTACCCCTTACCAGCTTGGTGGGTTTAATATCCAGGTCATATTCCTGGACTTTTGCGATCCAATTCCCTCTCAAACTTCCTAACTCCTGCTGAGTTAGAATTGATTTCACCGCGGTGTCGGGAACCAGCACCACCGTATGCGAGTTCAGAATGTAATACCTGAAATTCTTCACCGCTTTGACAACGGCAAAGGCGTGTTTTTCCAGCTGAGTCATTTTCAACTCGTGAGGCTTGAGAGGAGAACTCATGAATGCGATTGGAGATTCAATATCCTCCGAGTTCTTTTGCATTAGGATTGCAGACACAGTATGTTCGGAGGCGTAACTATACATAATGAAGTTCTTGGAGAAATCCGGACATACCAGGACCGGTGCATGAGCAACAGAAGTTTTTATCTCTTCAAACGACCTTTTCCCCTCTTCACTCCATCTGAAAGTGGGTGACCCTTTCATCATGTTTAGTATGTGGCGGGTCTTCTCAGCAAAATCAGGGACAAAACGCCTAAGAAAGTTCACCTTTCCGAAGAAAGAATGAACACCATTCTTGCTTGTAGGCAGAGTAAGGTTTTGGATAGCCTTAACTCTTTCGGCATCAATCTTTGTTCCTTCTTTGCTAACCACATGGCCTAGCAATTTCCCTTCAGTAACCCCAAAAACAGACTTTTTGGGATTTAGGGAAATTCCATGTTCTCGGCACCTGGCCAATACTTGCTCCAAGTGATCACAATGATCACTTCGTAGTTTAGAGAACACGGTTAAGTCATCTAGATAAACTACGATGACTTTTCCCATCATGCCTTTGAATGCAAAGTCCATGGCCCGCTGAAAAGTGGCACCAGCGTTAGTTAGGCCGAAAGGCATCCTGTTATAGGCAAATGTACCCCATGGAGTAGTGAATGCTGTTTTGAATTGATCTTCAGGAGAGACTTCAATCTGATTATAGCCTGAAAAACCATCAAGCATAGACAGCATTTCCGATCCAGTCACTGCTTGCAGAACTTGATCCATTATGGGAAGAGGGTAGTTGTCTTTCAGCGAAGCTTGATTCAAGTTTCGAAAGTCTACGCAGATGCGTATCTCACCGTTTTTCTTGCGTACCGGCACAATGTTCGCCACCCAAGTGCTGTGATGGATAGGGAAGATGATTCTTGCGTCCAGCATCTTCTGAATTTCGGCTTGAATGGTGCCCGAAATCTTGGGATTATAATGCCTTTGCTTCTGACGGAAGGCTTTGGCATCTTCTTTCAGCGGTATATCATGCTGAACGTCCTTTGGCTTGAAGGACTTTAAATCTGCATAGGACCATGCCAATACATCCATATATCTTTTCAGCAACTTGACAAATTTCCGCTTTTCTTCTGGCGTGCAACATTTCCCGATGTTCACGAATTGCGGGTGTGCCTCAGAACCTATATTGACTGGTTCTGTCTCTGGAGATGAGTCAGGATCATCTCGCCTCTTCTTTTTCACAAAACGATCATGTCTGTCAAACAGGCGCTCCAGAGAAACCAGGCCCTTTGGGATTTTATTTCCTTTAAGCTGACAAATGCCATCGTTCTCCTTTGTTTCGTGGTTTTGACCGTTGATTGATTCACGGCATGTAGAGGTGGATCCTTCGAAATACAACTCATCAAAATTTTCTGATTTTTCCAGAAAGGCAATGAGGTGATTATCATCGTTGAATACCTGCCAATGCTGAGAGTTGTCTGGCACGCTTGGGCGGAAAACCACTTCAATGGTGTATTTGCTCGTTTTCAAACCCGGGTGCGGGAGCATGAGAGATGCTGAAACGGCCAATGAATCGGCCATATCATTTTGAGCTCTTGGAATTGCCTCTATTGAAAAGGCATCGAACTCTTCGATGCTGTCCCACACCGCACACGGTAGTGCTGAGCCTCTCATTTTTACTTGGTAAATTCTCTTGACTTGATTTACAACTAGCTCGGCATCACCTTGACTTTAGATTTTTATTCCTCTTTCCTTTGCGGCTTGCATACCGAGTAAAGAGAGACTCATACTCGGCAGTATTGTTAGTGTTGAAAAACTGCAATTTGAAAGAAAGAGGAATTACCTCCTCCTCAGGAGATATTAGCACGGCTCCGGCGCCACATCCACTAGTTGCACAGCTGCCATCAAATTGCAAGGTCCAGACCTTATTAAGGTCCTTTTCTTGAACGAAAACATCCTTTGTATCCGCCTCGGTAGATAAGAAGTAGTTTCCCATCCCTGATGATTCAAAAAGGATTTGGGCTTTGGGGTCTTCAGAGCTAGTGACCAAGTATTTCTTTTGGGATTCCGGCTCCAAAGTTTGCATTACGCCTTTGACTGGGATTCTAGCTTTGGACCAGTCCATGTGAATTTCTCCACCAACTTCGCTGCAAAAGCTCCTTCCCAGAGATTCCATAGGCTGCCGGAATGTCAGCGACAAGGACGGTCATTTTTACCCTCTTTTCGGGAAAGGCCGCAAACGCAAATTGTGCGTCTTTGATTTGGCCAATCAATGGCACTTGCTTGGTTTCAATGAGTAACATCTGCCGAAAGGTTTGGTAAGAGTGAGGCCCAAAGCATGGGCGACTTTCGCCGGCATGACGTTATCGGAAGCTCCGGAATCAATTATACAGTTGCTCAACTTATGGCCATTGATTAGGAGGGAGAGATAGAAAGGTTCTATCTTGCCTGATGCGGATGTTGAAGCAACATTTATATGGGATTCAGGGGGAGTGGAAAGGATTCCTTTAGGGGAAGCCTGATTAGATATAACAGCTTGACTTTGGATATACTTAGTCAATCTTATAAGTCGCTCATTCGGGGTTTGTGAAGATACTCGACTTGGACATATTTGATCTTGGTCTTTTTTGCATGATCTATTATATCGAATGCGGCCAAGGGTTGCGTTGGTAAAGGAATGAGTCCTTCACTTCGCGATGATGGAATAGGGTTACTGATCTTGATAGGAATATGAGGGGGCTGATTCGGAGGAGAGATGGGCGGGAAAGACTTCTTTGCAAAAGACTTAACAGGGAATTGAGTAGGAAGAGGATTACCTCTTCTAGCAATGGTTGGAGGCGCGTTTGACACGACCTTCTCCTTCTGCACATGGGCAGCAACTTCCGCTTCCTTTCCTTGCGAGCGGGTAAAAACAGCATAGGATTGTCCGCTTGCATAGCCCTGAGTACTCTCTTCTTCATCAGATTCATCCTCATCAAATTCCATGTATCCAATAGTGGAGTCGCCAGTCGGCTCACCGACATCTTGATCATCTTCGTCTTGAGGCGAAGGTTCTTCATAGTACTGCTCTTCCTCTTCAATTTCGGCCAAAGCATTGACCGGAGGAGCTTCAAGCGCCAACCGTGGAGCGGTTGCAGGTAAGCGCGGCCTTTGTGAAGCATTGTTAGGAACAAAATTCCTCCGCGGGGCATCCCGGTACGAGGAACTAGGAGAGGCCTGGGCCAGCTGCTTCTTTAATGCGAGCAGATCATTCGCCATCTTTTGGAATGCTGGATCAGACGAAGTGGTGGGCGAAGGGCCCAAAGACTTAGGCTTTGCTGATTCCTTTCTCAACTCGCCAGATATTATCAAATTGTCTTCTATCCGGATGGCAGCAGCCTGAGCAAGAGGTAGAGTAGCTACTCGCTCTTGAAGGAGCAAGAAGCTGACTTTTGAGCTCATGGCGTTCACGAAGAAACACTTCTGATTCTCCGGCGTTGGAAGCATGGCAGTAGGGACACGGTTGATTAGTGCATTGAAACGGGCGACAAAATCGCGCATGGTCTCATTGGCTTCCTTCTTCAGGTGCGTGATCCGTGATAGCAATGCAAATGCATCCTCTGAAGGCTTATACCTGTCTTCAAAAGCGTCCCGCAAAGTTGCCCAACTGGTGATAGATCCGGCCGGCAAATGTTGAAACCATTCAGCTGCAGGTCCTTGTAGGGTTTCCAGAAAAAGGCGAACTGACACATCTTCATGAGTCACGTCCAAAATACTGCATGACATGATGAAAGCAGATATGTGGGAATCTGTGCTTTGATTTCCGCTCCCGTCAAATTTAGGAAAATTCTTTCGATTTCCGTGAGGGAGTGCGTGAACTGGATGTGGCAGTGCGAGAGGACCCATAGCATTTCCCCATGGTACTGCCATTTGAAAGGCTGGAAAAGCACACGAACTGGGAGGGTGGTTCCACTGAGCAGCAAGGCACTACAAAGGGATGTAGATGCTCCTTGTAAAAGACTTTTTCTTCGTGGAGGTGAGACACTCCTGGATGACCACCTAGCCGAGCTTAACGCTGAAAAACGTGCCGGTGTTACGCTGAAATTGTGCCTTTGAAGCAGATCGAAAGTAGGATCAACTTCTCCACGGGCTCTCCTGCTGCGCGTAAAAGGTTCACTCGCCAGTGTACCTTTCAGATCTGCAATATTACGGCGCAGATTTAAACTTTATTTTTGGGTGTACTTGCTGATTTTCTGGTTTTTCTGTCAAAAACCAGCAGCATGCACTTTTCTGAATATTTAAAAACTATCCTCCTCGAAAAACCGATTGCGGTTAATGACAAATAGCAGAACGAGGATAAGATGGCAGGGAAGATAGTAAGCTGATTTTCAGATCTGATCTTTACTTTTTCAAAGGGTTTTAAACTTTTTGGAAAATAGTCAAAAATCCAGATCTACGGAAAAATAATGATTTTGATAAAAACTCAGCGAACTAAAGATCTGTAACTAGGCCCGATCTATGACTCTCAGAAGGAAATTTTTCGATTTGAGCACTTTTGCAAATTTTTGGATTTTCAACAAAAGTGCAGATTTGCAAACAGGCAGTGATTTTCTTATATTTTCTGATTTTTTTTTATATCTTGCTATCAGCATAGATCTGACAGATCTGTCCGTTCCCCAGCGGAGTCGCCAAAAACTGTTGGTCCGAAAATCTGTCGCGTGGACAGATCTATGGATAGACGAGCCAACAGTGTTGCAGGGCTTAGCCCCTCTTTGAGACAGCAAAGCGAAACTGGTTTATTGCTATTTCTACTAGCAGGAACCTATGCAAGTCTCACAGATTCCGCCTTCGGGGGTTGGGATCTCATCCCGGTAGAGTGTTTCAGGCTGCGAAAAGAAAGGAATGAAAGAAGGAAAAGAGAAAGAACAGATCCGAAGGAAGAAAAGAAATGAATTCCAAAGCAGAAAGGTCAGAAGATTTATGTTTTTAGTTTGGTAGTAAACAGAGCCAAACCTACTTGCATAAATAAACAAAGCAATATTGATAAGCAAATGACGGAAAAGTAGATATGAATCCAACAGATTAAACACATACAGATCTAACGTAAGAAAGATCTAATGCATACACACATGACTATTGAGCACAAAGTCTGAATAATTGTATTACTGTTCTTTTCTGTTACAAGAAAGCTCAAAGTCTTTCTCTCCTCACTTCTATTTCTATCTGAAAAATGTTCACCTCCTTTTGAATACAACAAGTATTCCAATATTTATAGAAGATGAGGGAGAGAGAAGGCAAAATGGAGCCAACCACTTATTTACAAAGATATTTACAAAATATCTAAAAGTCATGTTGACTTTGACAACTTGGATGGATGACATCATCCCATGATGCAACATGGATGATGTCATCATTTGTGCCAACTTACTTCAGATATTACGGAAAGAAAGTCGGAGAATAGAGAGGAGAAGAAGAAGAAGCAGAAGAAGAAGAAGAAGCTACTCATCATCATCATCCTGCGGCCGAAAAGGGGTTGCCTGTTTCTGGTGCTGCTCAGGTGATGATATGTGGAACTGAGCGCGGTATTCCAAGAACTTGCTGATCATTGGCCCAAATTGATCCTGTGATGGATCCTTGTGCCGTTCACTGATTGCTTCGCAAGTCTCCCGCTCGTCTATGAGCTTTTCCGGGAGTTTGGAATAATCTTTACCCGCCTCGATTAGGGATCCGATGAAGTCCCTACAGGCCAGTAGGTTGTTGATGGATTCGATGTCGAACGTGACTTCTGGCCCTATCCCTTGAGAAGCTATCTCCTTGAAAACCCGGATAGTATCATCAGCTGATCTCAAGGTGAGGGAAGGAGTGAGCAACCCTGGAGTCATAGATAGAACAATTTTCTCCATTTGATGCATTGCATCCAGGGCCTCTTCCTTTACCTTGTCTATCTTTTCTAAAACAAACTCCAGCTGATCTATCCGATAGTCCAAAGTGGACATAGTTTTGTTGAGGGCCCTTGGATGGCCGAAGACTCCGAACTTGACCAGATCTTCGACTGAACAGTCGAACATTTGTTGGAAGGTCTCGTGCTGGAGTCTAGCATGTTCTAACTCTTCTGATATCGGGCCTGCTAATGCTTGGAGTTCCTTATTCGCCTTCTCGATGTTCAGGTATAAACTGATATATTCGGCGATTACTTTTTCACTATCTTTGAGGATCTGGCTCCTCCAAGCAGAAACAGCCATACCTTGCTCGCCGATTTTTGAATACTCATTAATCTTCTCCTGACTGAGCAGCTCAGGAGTCTCGGCGGCAGTTGTGGGAGGTGCACTTCCCATCTTCTGTAAGGCTTGAAGCAGGTTGCATTTTATAACAGGGCGCACAGGAAATGCGTGTTACATTGGGGTTCGATGCGCCCTATGGCGCATGGAAAGATTGTGTAACATGGACGAATGATGCGCCAAAGGAATATAGCGCGGCGCATGGAGGGTTTACACAACATCATGTTTCACTACATCGAGAGGGTGCGCCATACTATGTAATCTTTATACTTGCGCGAAAAAGGCTTTTGTTGCATCGAAACTGGGTGCGCTCTTTGGCGCATGGAAACATTATGCAGCATGGACAAAGGGTGCACCGAAGGCTTTTTAAGGAGGCGCGGGTTTTACACTTGGAGCATGCAAAAGGGGTGCGCTCAGGGCGCATGATTTCAAACTGCAGCAGGATGGAAAGGGGCGCCATTAGGCGCGGATTTTGAAAGTGTTGCATGGTGTGTGAGTGCGCCGAGGGGCGCAACTGTCCTTTTTGTAACAAGGCGCGCCAGTGCGCCAGAGAACACTTTCTCAAACATATTCATTCTTTTCTCCATTTCAAAGGCCGCTTGGACAAAGGGTTTCATATCAAAAGATCCTTAGACCAAGCCATTTTTAAAACAGCTCCCCTTCCAGCAGATCTGGAAAGAGGGAGGAGGAGGAAAAGAAAAGAAAAGAAGAAAACAGGCCAGCAAACCAAGGGGGAAACCAGCCTAAACAAACCTCAGTAAAACAGGCCAGCAAACAAAAACGAAAACCAAGAAACGCCCAGACCAAGAACACGAAAGCGAGAACATGAAAGCACAGAATGGAAAAGAGGGAGAACCTCTTACCTTAGATATAGCAAAAGATTGGAAAGCGGGTCCACAGGGCGAGATAGCGACAGAGCAGAGCTGACAAATCCAGAGCAATCACGTGCTTGACAAAAGAATGAAAATGACATGGGCGCGCACGGATATTTATAGAAAAACCTGTCATTAATGCGCCACCAACCTTTTGAAATGGCACATGGGAACGGCTGTCGACAATGGAAAGCGTGCGCCCTTTGGCGCATGGAAGGAAATGGCAACTTAAGAATGAGCGCTTGGCGCACCAAATTCGTCGTTATCGACATAAAGTTATGTGCGCCCTTTGGCGCACCAAAACTTGGTGTAACATGGAGACTATATGCGCCTTTGGCGCACCGAGAAGCGTGCTAACATGGAAAACCATGCGCCAAAGGCTTTTAAGGGGGCGCACCAAAAGTATGTGTTACGATGAAAATACATGCGCCCAGCCAAAAAGGCTCAAAAAGACTAAGTTCGAAAACTAGATTTCCCGGGGAGGGATTTTACGACGTTTCGAACGCGAAGGATCCCTAACGAGGGATCGAAACAAAATTTTCGGTATGGTTATCGGTAAAATTGCCCTTGTCAATTTTACGGGATAACAATCTGAGATCCTTTGATCTCTCTTGGCCTCTGTCACTTCATTGTTGAATCTTTTTGCAACCAATTTGTAGGATTTGAATGATTTTTCTTGGGTTTCTTCTATGCGAGGTCATGGTTCGATCCAATATTTAGCTCGGGAGCGAACTATGGATAACAATACCTTTTACTATCGAGAGAACCAAAGTTACATCTAGTATTTTCCACCTCATCCTTCAAAACCCTAATCACAAGGGAAAACTTATTTTACCTTTGATATATTTCATGAACATATCAAATGGGGACCTTAAAGTCCTATTTATACAAGGTGATCGAGATATGTCTCCCGACCCACATTTTCAACCTAAAAGGTTGACACATACACCTAGGTTATAATATTTAATAAATAGAAATGAATGATTTCACATTATTAAATACTAACCTAAAGTATATAACTAAGGTATAAATATTTAATACTAGAAATATAAATATTTCTAATTATTAAATATTAACCTATATAATAGTGATGGACCCATATTAATTAAGGGTGGTTAGTCCACTTAATCATTATGTTCTAACAAAAGTCACTTTGTTCTATAAAAAGTGAACTTATATCCTCACTTCTTAGGAAGATGTAAAGTCATAAGTTGAAAAAAATTGAAGAGTCGTGTGGGGGTAGATGAGAAGACAATTGAGGAAGGCTATAAATTGGAATGGCTTCTCCCTTTCAAAGGATCTTGAAAGTTATTCTTTTCTCGTAGAAATTGTTGATTGTTGTAGATTGTGAAGTTTTGTATCACCACTATATAAGAAATAAAAGTTGTATTTATTCCATTTCCTTTTCTCGTGTGTTCCTCTATTTTCTCTCTATTTTGCAA
This sequence comes from Taxus wallichiana var. yunnanensis, assembly GCA_018340775.1. Classification (NCBI taxonomy): domain Eukaryota; kingdom Viridiplantae; phylum Streptophyta; class Pinopsida; order Cupressales; family Taxaceae; genus Taxus; species Taxus wallichiana. The sequence continues at coordinate 993,309,455 of CM031239.1, forward strand.
ATTCTAAAGCATAGGATCCTTGAATAACCAAGAAGGAACTTAGTGGCCTTCATTTATGAACCTAAAGAAGTGTTTTTCTATGGTTTTTTAGTCTTGCTAATGGATTACATTGTTTCTTTTCCCAAAACTAAATTCTCAACTACTCGGTTATTGTGTGTGAAATTTTTATTTCTACTCGCCGAGATAACCCTCACTTTCCTAATTTCTCTCATTTACCCCTCATCGCTGCAAATTATATGCTTGTACCATGTACAAGAACTTTGCCACATGTTTAGTGAAGTGTTCATGTGTGATCTCTCGGTGTCTTGTTAACCCCATAGCATTTAGATAGAATTAGGATAGTTTACATTAAATAATGGAAGCCTCCCCATACACAAGAAAGAATGGAGTAGCCTCATGAGAGTTAGTTGAAGCACATAATTTGCAACACAAAAATTATTTCACCAACAAAACCCTTCTCCTTTATGTCTCTAGGAGCTTGTTTCTCAACCAGAAATTCTTTACCTTTGACATAAATTTTCTCTTTTTCCCATCTTTTGTCCTTCAATTCCTTGACACTTATCATTTGTTCAAATTTTCATACTCTTCTCCTTGGTATGCTTCTTTTCCATTTTGATGTTTCATGGGTTCTATAAGTGCATCCTTCATGCTCAAGTATTTCATACACACTTTCAAGTCAAATTTTCCATCTACTGCCCTCTCTTATCCTCTTTTCTTGTCTCTACATACTGAATATGGAGTTTATTATCACATATCATGGATTCCTTCTCAAATTTCCTTCTTCTATGCCTTGGTAACCCATCAAATAATTTCTCTAAGTTATATTTCCATGCATTTTCCATGTAATATTGGTTTATTCATATTGAGAAGGTGTCAATAATCTTTTTCCTCCACTATATTTCTCTTTATGATGTTTTGAGGTCTCCACATATAAATCTCTTTCCCAATTATTGAAAAAATTTCAAAAACTTATTTTTCCCTAAAAATCATTAATATGCCATCTATTTTGAATATACATTTATATTATACTTATTTCACCTCATATCTTACTAATTTCTCATTGAAAAAGAACAAGTAAATGCATCCAATATATTCCCTACCTTTCATATGATCATTTGACCCAAATTCTTGTAGTATATACTTCAACAATGTTGTTGTGGAATGAAGATCAACTAACCTCTACTCCTCTATCATCATTGTTTCAATATTGATGTCAAACTTCCCGAGACATTGAAATTCTTCATTTTTCTACTCTCCTTCTAGTTTGGACTTAGATACCTCTTTTATTTTTCTCATCTTATCTTCATTATACTCTTCTTATTCAAACTTTATAGCTACATAATCATTATTCAGATAACATGTAACAATGAAATTATGAGGCAACATAACCCCTTCTAGGAGTCTATTTTTTTGTTCCACTTCTCCTTAATCCTCATTTTTTTGTTGATCTAATTTAGTCCTCTCTCATAGCTCTTCAAAATTATTTTTGATTGATATACTAATTTAAGAATAAGCATTATTCCTTTATCGTGTTCAAGGCTAGTCATAGTCTTCCCATGTTCTAGGAAATAGAACCTCTTCTTGTCTTTCTTCCTAACCTTTCTTACTTGTATATTTTGTAACCATGGAAGATTGTTCATGGTTTTATCTTCTAATTATTTTTTTATTTGGCCTTGAATGGAATATTTGTGACCATCTCATTTGCCATATTGATTTCCACCATTTTCTTTCAATATTTCTCCCTTGTAGGTGTAAAGAAATTCTTACTAATCTTACTACTACCATCATAATTGTCTCCTTTCTTATAATTCATTACTTATCTATGAATTTCAGCCCCTTTAATACCTGAAACTATATTATATTGAGGTGTTTCTATAGGAAATATACTCCTTTCCTTTGAAACTTTCCTTTATTCATTTTGTATACTATTATTAGTCTCTTTTGTGTATGATACTTCCTTCCTAATTGTTATCATCCCCATCTTAGATCATCTTAGAACTTTCTTTTGGTTTTCCTTCTATCTCTATTTAAGTTCCATGACTCTTAATTTTTTTCCTTTTACTTCAAGTGATAATCCTACCTCTTTTCCTTTTATGAAAACTTATTGCACTTTCTTTCTCACATCCTTTTCACCTTGAATCACACATTCATATAAACAATTAAATTGAAAAATTAGAGGCTCGTTTTCTCCTCTAGATGCCTATAAGATTGACATCTCTTCCTCATATTGGACTAATATTTTTAGGTCTTCTATGAGACTCTTATATTGTCTCTCATTCATCTCTTATTCACCTAACCTTGGCCCTTCCTATGGTTTAGAAACGAAGACTACTTGTTCTTCTCCCAAAGACTAGTTTTCATGTATCTTCTTGCCTTCAAATCCTTTCTTCATGCCCCTATAGACTCTTAATTTCCTTATTTTTCTGTTGATCATGACATTTAATATTTACCTTTTCTCTTGACAACTAGTAGCTCTATATCCCATTTTACTTTTTATCAACTTTGAGCCACAAAATTGTAAAAGTAAGAAAATGCAAATTTCTCCTTTTCTAGCTCTCAATTAGGCCATCTATGAACTGCAAAGACTTTTTCTTCCATATATTAATATGTATGGTATAGAAATATTTTAAACCACTAAAAAATGTTAGACGTCCAAAATACCCTCCTACTAAATTTGAGAAATTTTGACCTTTATGAAATTTAGATATTCAATTTTTCCACCAAAACCCTAGACAAGCTTGTGTAAGACCTAAGAGGACACATAAAACTATAATTTTTATTTTTATCCCATATCATTGTCTCCGTATAGTGTGAGAACTAACCTACATTTTTCCTAATGTTCCCCCTTAGTGCAAACATGGTAGAAAAATATTCACACACTCATATATAGTATGTTCACCCCATGGTATGTCTAATTATGTGACCCACGACCTTAATACAAAAGAAATGATCTCTCCTTTCATTTTTTTAAACATGATTACTACAAACCATGACATGAATGGGCCCCATCAACAATACACCTCATGTGATTTTTGGATCTCCCCATAAAACTTTTCAAGATCGATGAACTATCTTACTTTGGTACTTTTATTTTTTTTAAACATTTTTACATCAAGGAAGTGGATAGGAAACACTACTCACATATTACCAATCTGAACAAGAATACTCACACTAGGAAATATTTCACATTACATCCATATGAACAAGACTTTCTTAATTTTAGCCATTATTGTTGATCATTGTCACTCAATCTTGAACAATATAGACAACTACCACCGGAAGTTGGAATTAACTTTAGTTGGTTTAGCACATAATGGAAATGGAACATTAGTGTCATGTCCCCCACAATGTGAAATTTTCACTTAGGAACACTAAAAATAAAATCGTATTGAAGCTCGCATAGTACTAATCGGATCTTTCGCACATGATCACTATTTCCAATGAACATATTCACCAGTCAGTCATCTTCCAATGAAGTATGATGGAAGTCAGAGGATCTCCATAGTTAGAGAATCTTTGCAATTAGTTTCCTTCCTATATAATTATTTCCAACATCCACAATACAAACTAATTAAATTAGAAAACTAAAATGAAGCACACTACACAACTTAAAAAATAAATACTCACACCAAAAAATTTACAACCATAATAGATATCTAGCACCATCATTGGTGGTCGACGAGAGTTCTTTGATCGACCTCCTTCCTCTAATGCCTCCATCCTCCACTGTATCTTTCTAGCTCGGAAAAATTTGATCATGAACCTTAAATACATACCTTAATTAGACGTCGGATTCTTTCGAAAATAAACTCGAAAGGAATTTTTTCCCAAACTTTTATATTTACTCAATTTTTGACTCTTTTGACCATATAAAAATCACAAAAATGGCAATTTTCGAATGTTAGAAACACGTATGACACTGTTGTATTTAGACTCTAATTACAATCGATAGTGATAACGATAAGTTATGAATTTCACTATGACTCTTATGACACGCCAAATAATTGTTGGTTTAAACCTCCATGACACCTAATGGAACATAAACATTTAAAATAACTTTATTTATGAGACACTATTTGACTATAAACAAAAATAGATTTGTAATAACATTTTAATTACAAATCTATGAACACAATATTATAAATGTGATCCTACTAATAAAATTTTTTATTAAAACCTATAACCTATAATGACTATACCCAGGAATAGTGAAAATGAATTTGAACACTTTGTGGCATGATTTTTCCTAAAATTAAAGACTAAACTCACACTTATAACAATACGAAGGATGTAAATAATACTATAAGTGTAGACAAACTATACCATAATGTGGACTTACATATATTTGGTTTTTGGCTTGAGATACTCAATCTTCGAGTAATACTTGAATTCAAGGACATGCCACCCAATTATATGCATGAAAATGAGATTGTTCCACCGAGAATCATGGAAATTCAAGGCTTAGATGTATTCAATATAGATCAAATCACAAGAAATAAATTACAACCAATAAATAGGCTAACAAAAGCCACGTGGGGGATGATCATAAATGATAGGTTTGTAGCTTAAAAATGAATCAAAAAGCTTTATTAGTAGGTTTCTCCAATCAACTTTTAGATTCATATATTCTTCTACATGCACATCATTTCCAGATATAATACTCAAAGCATGAAGTTCCACTATTCCTATGATATTCTCATCAATGCATAAACAAATACATATGGAAAAAAGAATACCTTTCTCTATTTAGTGCCTCTATGGTTATCTACAATAGATCAATAAGCGGCGGAGGCTACTCTCCGATAGAATGCACCTATGTGCATGTAAACATCATCTTTTCATATCATGCATATGTGGCATTAGACATAGTGCATGTAAAAAATATCCTTTCATGTCATGCATACGTGGCATTAGTCACAATGTTTTTCAACATTTACCTTCATTGTGCTTCATGGGATTTGACTCTGCAACCTCCGGGTTGTCACCGCACTGATGTTACCAATCTGATTTATTCTATCAACATGTACCAATGCTTTGTCAGAAAATTATATTTAAAAAACTATGTTGAGGTGACCCCTACCTGCGGGACTCACATGTCATGTATGGTGAATTTTATGGGGCATATATATAAGGAGGTACATTCTATCAAGAGAATAGTATCTTCATTGATAACTTCTATAGGTGAACATGACTATGATGAAAGATGTGGCTATCTTATATTGGTTGGTTGTTGATGATTTTAAACAATTAAAATTCATAAGAATCCCACATTTGGAATTTGAAATGTGGTTGTCAATATAAGTGTCAACTATAACTCTGTAAAAATTTCTTATGTCGTCTCACTTCTTCCAATCACAGGCATGACAATGTAATCGACAAAAATTGTTTAAAAATATTTCAATTTTGATTCATATTCAGGGAAACTAGTAATACCCATGGAACTTCCCTCATGAAACACTCAATACCATAACATCACTCGATACCAAACATTTTTAATACATATTTTCATATATGAAAACAATAATAATACTCTTCTCTATTTAACATATTTATGAATAGTATATAAGATATTATATAGCCATGATAAATAAAAAACTTCCTACTAAATAGGAATAAATACTAACAACTAACAAATAACCCATTTTAATTAATTTATAGGTGTAACAACTTAATCTAGGTGAAATAACAAATAAATATTATTTATTTACCACATGGTAAATACCATTGGTCCATATAGTGTGAGCACTAACCTATATTTTTCCTAACACCTTTCAAGAAAATACACTTGGTAGGTTTAAGGCCACATGCCACAACCTTTTATTTATCTTCCCATCCTTTGCTAAAATGGGATAATTATAGCAAAGTGTTGGAATATAGGAAAGCATAATGGAAATATAATTATTTTAGATGTATCGGTAGGTGCTTGGGTACACATGTATGCAAAATTTGGACGCATACATAATGCACATGAACTATTTGATACAATGCCTCAGACATATGTGGTCTCATCAAGACTATTATGATTTCAAAGGATATGTATACAATGGATTGTGAAAGAATGATCTCAAACTCTTTGGCATACCTAATCTGCTCAACCAAATTCCTAGAAGAAATTTGGCCTCTTGGATTTTCATAATTATAGGATAGACCTAAAAATGGTGTTCATCACAAATATTTAAGAATTTTTAAAGAAAGTCCTTTGTAGAATGTCATTTTGTGGAATGGCCTAGTTGCGGTATGTACAAAAGATGTTATTGGAAAAGGCCTTGGAAACCTTTATGGAAATTTAATTATCAAACTTAAATCAAACTTGTTGGTATCCAAATTTGTTTACGCCTTTCAAACCAAGAAGCAACACAGATTGGACATGGAGCTTAGAGGCAAATAAATCATAGTGTGTGTCATTTTGTAGCCAAGGATGAGATCTAATTGGCCCTTTGTTACTCAAATTTTTGGATATTTAGATAGCACCTTACAAGGATGTGATCTTATCCTAACTATTTTAGGTTGTGCCTTTCAACCAAGGTAAGGTAACATCGATTATTCAAGTAGACGTAGATACCTTTCTTTTGCACAAATTTTATAGAGAAGACCTTGGGGAAAATATGATCAACACACCAAATCTGACTCTCACGAGTTGTCACTTCCAGATTATGGGGATATTTTCAACACAAGGCAAAGGTTACTAAAGACATTTGGAATCCTAATCTGTTCTGCATACTTTAGCAAATGGATTTTGTTCTTTTGTGGATATACAGAGTAAGAAAGGGGTAGTTCAGGGTAGGATTAGTTATTTGAAATAATGTTTTGGTGGGATATCAACAATATAGATTGGACTTTTCGCAGATCCTTGAGAAACCTCACAAAAAATGGAGAACTCAATAATGAAAGATTCAAAATAGTTAAAACATTCCTTCAAATGTGAAGGTGTGCATCAATAGAGGCCTAGACATGCACTTTTTTCACAATCTTTGATATTCTAGCATGAAGGCTCGAGTTAGAAGACCCAATAAAACATCAAAATATAATATCGGTCTTACCTAAGGTACACCCAGAGGCTTACAAACAATCTCTATCAACAGATGAAAGAAAAGTGATTTTAAATCATTTATTTCATTCCTAGATGAAAGCTCTTCTGAAAAATTAAATTGTAGATGCCACTAAACTATCACAAGGATTGAGAGACTGTGTGATTCAAAGATATTTTGATACAAGATTGCAATAGGAACAAGAAAAACTACTTGCAGACATTCTGAAAGTGAAATAAACACAAAAAAATCAGAGATTTGACACAAATTAACTCAAAATTTATCAGATTCATCAGTAGGGGAGAGTTATTTAAACAATCTTAGAGTTTTTGATGGCTATACACTTGTAACCAACTCAACATGAATGAAAATCTAACACAGAGGAAGTTAACCTAGTTTCTTAGAAATTTTTCTCAGAGGATGAGCTTTTCTCAAAATTTTCTCGTGAAAATGAACTCCGACCTTTTGCAAGAGTAATCTCATTGCATTTATAATACACCCTTTACATCCAATTTCCCCCAAAAGAATATTTGAAGCACTTTTTGTTGCACATATCGGATCATGATTTGAGAAGGTGACATTCAAATGAGACTTGCTAAAAAGTTGTCGGTGTTTTTAAAAAGGTGACTCATTGAAAATATTTGTATCATTGTTTCAACTGGAGGCATATTCTTCATCCTTGGCACCTGCAGCACCTTTTTCCCTCAAAAGAGAAGAATATTCAAGGGACCTTTGCTTGTTACCAATTTGTTTCAGACAAAGACATTTAACAAATTCATATCCAAAATCTTCCAGGTGGACCAATTGTGAACAAATCACGTTTCTTGGGCCCTCGACTACTGACTAGGATGCCATGCCAAAAATTTTCAGGAGTCCCTTTAATCATTCTAATTCTTTCATGTAAGAAATCCCCTTTTTAATCATTTTTTGAGCCTCCGCATAGTTGGACTTGACAGGTCATCCCTTTTTGCTCTCGAGGCAATGCCTTTTTCACCTTTCATGCCTATACCTTTAATCATTTCATCCTTTTTCCCTCTAAAATTTTACTCTGTAACTTCTGGATCTGGCATCTTGCTTTCTCACATGAGCCCGACCAAAAATCCATCTCAAAATTACTTTAGATTTACAAATTGAACTCCCAAATTGATTCAATTAATTTTTGCAGGACAAAACGACATAGATTTGCCAAAAAATTGATGAAGAATGATGCAAAAATGCATCTCCAAACATCTTGGAGATTCAATGGTGGAAAAATCATATGAAATGCACAAATATCATTGATCCTATGTTTCAACTTTTAATCTGAACCCTCCACACGGCAAAATGCGATTGGAAACAAGTCTGGGGGCACCTTTTGACATTTTATAATTTTTTGGAAAAAAGTAAAATGTTAACATTTTTCTCCACCCCTCCACCCTTAGAAGATGGGCTTGACACGTGTCCCAATGTGGGTCCTAATGGACCTATGCTTCAACTTACAAATTTATCCCTTTTTTACAAAAGATAAAAACCTTGAATGACCCCAAAGCTCCGTCTCTCCATTTCCCCGCCTACTACGTGTCTCAATGGCGCACTTTGAGATGGTCCCGAAAAGTAGAGACCCCAAACAAGTGTGGGCCCAACACGTGTCTCAGTCCAACAGAGTCTCCAAGTGTCCTTCTGGTGCTTCTTCAAAATAAAACTCAAGGGCCAGTCCCCAAACATGTGCGGTCCCTCCACGTGTTTTAGGCCCCTTTAGGAAGTTGTGTGAAAAGTCTAAGTATGGGAAGGCCCAACAGAATCCTCCACATGGACATGTTTTGTGTTGAAATGAGCCTTAGAACTTTTAAATTTCCCCACAGAGCCGCATCCAACCAGAAAGGGACACTTTTCAACTGATGCAGAGAAGTAATTTTGATGGGAAATTACACCGTCAAACCGAAAAATGTAGGATAGCCACCATTTCTAGCCTGGGGGACAAAAACATAATAGAGGTCGCAACCGAGGGATCTCAAAGGTCAATGGGGCGAGACTAATTTGAGCACCAACAAAACCCTCACTCCCAAAATCCTTTGAATATGTGCCAAAATAGGAGTTTTAGAATAGGGTATGGACATCCATCAAAACATAATCAAAATCAAATGTTTGTTATATGCCATAATTGCAAACATCCGATAGACATGTATGCAAATTTTGGAACCATATACAAAGAAATTCAATTATTTAGAAAAACACCTCATATATGTGGTCTCATGTAACATACCCTGCCATGTAAGCTTCATTTTTATTTATTAGCATGCAACCATGCAAGACGTTTGGTGGATGTGGGCTATAAATATTTCAATGACATGAGTTCTACTTGTGGCATTATGTGTATAATTGATTATTATGTCTTTATTGTTGAACTTTAAAATGTGTAGTCTTTATTTATCCAACCATAGTTATTTACGTTGGCACTTCATCTAAGAAGAACTAGATGCTCACCCAAAGTACACATAGCCACTAGATCCCTCCTTTTTATGCTCACCAAGGTGTTAGCATGCATGTTCATCATATCAAGAAATCCATTCAAACATAATAAATCATCATGATAATTCAGCAACACATATAATATGGAAGATACTTAATCAATGTAATCAAGAACTAAGATCAACTGCACCATCAGACACCATCTTCAAACATATCAACTATCATTATCCAACCACAAGTATCCATTATAAACCAGAATTCATTACATCACAAAATTTGAATACATATAACAGTCATTACAATGGTGCGCAGGACCATGCACGCAAACACCAAACCCTAAATCTATGTCAAAACAACATAACTCTATTCTTCCACACACAGTCACTCTTAACAAAGACATACATTAGGTATATATAGGGGTGGGGACTTTCCTTTCACTTCTCATGCACTTTCCTAATAATAGGCATGCATGCATACCAAAATAGCCTATAGTCTTTCTTTCATAAAATAACCATACGTACAAAGCTTGTATGTTTTTACAAAGGTAGATAATAATAGATTATCCTAAATATACACCATGATTTAATCATATTATTAGCTATCTCCATGTGTTTCCTTTATCTTGATTTGTATGTGCCTTTTCCAAATATAGCCTTTTACTTGGCCAATAAGTCATCGTAATTTTATCCTTTTCTTAGTTGGAACTCAAAACCCTTCTTTTCCTATTTTTAGGCCTAGCTCGGAAAATAGTTAATTCCTTGTTCTCTTCCTGTGTATGCATAGCCTCGTGCATTGACCTAATGCTCCACTACACATGTGCTCATGTGCACTACGTTTTCCTCCATGTGTGTTCATCCTTGCGTGTTGATTTTGAGCTATATTAACACTTAGGATTTTCTCGACCAAAATTACCCCACACTAGGGATATTGTCTCTCCTCAGCAATATTAAATCAAAGAATATCCCACCATAAATGAAAGAATAAGAATATGGCTTGTGCCAAAATAATTAAAGAATCATGGATTTAAGTATTTTTTGGGTGGAAAGAACCATGAAAATTATTTTTCCAAAATATTCTCTAACTCCCTACATCCTTCCAATTCCTTTGTTGCCTTTATCAGTGTGGCATCAACAATGTCTAGTACTTCTATTGGAGTTAGCTCATCAATATTACTCTTCAACTATGTGATTAATTTCTCCAACAATTTATCCGCATCATCGATCACATCCATTATACGCATGTGACCAAGGTAAATATTTCCTTCAATCTATATTTTAGTGCGGCCTTTATAGATGTTATCAATTTTCTCTTTTGTTCTACTTAGCCAACATCTCTCTCTTGCTCGGCCCCTGTTATTATTCATTTCAGCCTAGATTTATTTCAACTATGCCACATCATTGGCAGAAATCACACTCACAACTGGTTAAAATATTGGTAGTTGTCAAACACAATTTTTTCCCTTTGCATAGCCTTCTTAGCCCTCAGAACTAGTGCATCATACTTTGCACAAGATGTGCTTCTATTTATTCCTATCATATTTATTTCGTGGCTATTTCCTTTGCTTTTACGTACCCTTTCTTCACTTATGTGAGAACGTCCATGCCAAGTCCTCCAAATAATATGGCACTATTTCATATTCCTCCTAAGCATTTTCAGCAATGCTCGGGTATGCGAAGTGACAATGTCCATGATGCATTCTAATTTCTCGTATTCCATGCTTGTTCTTCCATCTACTCTCTTAGCTCCTACTTGAGTTTTCATTCCTCTTATCTTTCTCTGGGATTCCTCATGTATTCTTTTGATGGCCACATCCTTGTAAAAAATCCTTACCCCAACTTCTATCACCATCTTATTCAAAGCACATTACACGCTTTACTCATCTATGAGGATCTAAGAGTCAACCATTAGGAAGGCCTCTACAAGACATAAACTTAAGCCGAGTTTATGATAAATATGTTGTGTTCACTTTGAACACCATCTCTTCCATGTGGGATTAGAATTCCCAAGAGAGCATATTCCTAGTGCATGGGAGGGATTCATTCTTATCAAAGAATGACCAATAGAAGAGATAATATGTGGAACCAAGCTTTGGTACCTTTCCCATATGAATTTTATAGGGTCATCATTATACTACAATAGGGAGGCCTAGGGATGTTCCTTTTCTTTCTTCCTTTTCCTTTATTCCACTTTAATACCTCTTGTGCAATAGAGTGAAGCACACCACTCACTTCCCCGTTCTGTATCCTCTCATGCAATTATGTCCTTAATTGTCTCTTCCTCCTCTTCACCATGCTCAGCATCATGCTTTTCTCCAACATCCATGTCTCCACATATGTTATTTTTGAAGGGCTCGCTTATGGCCTCCTTCCTTCATCATTCTTCCTCGGCCCTACTTCCTCTTCATTCTTCAATGGCCCTTCTTCCTCGCGCACATTGTACTCTTCTTCATCTATGTCCTCTACATTATGGATGATTGGGGGAATTTGTAGCATCTCTTCTTCATCAAATTTTTTATGTCCTTTGTTTCCTCACTCAAAACCACTCAAGGTTTCTTCTTCAAGTGGTTTATTATTCTTGGGACTTGGCTTCTTTGGTGACTTCTTGGTCACTCTTAAAGTGTTTGTGCCTTGTCCTACCTCCATGTGTGACTCCTCTTCTTCACTACCTTCTTCTTCTTCTTCTTCTTCTACCTGATGGGGAGGGGTCTCTTCTCACGTCCTTTTGTACCCATCATCTTCTTTCCTTTGGGAGGCCTAGGAATTTTAAGATCTTCTCCCTCAACATACTTCCCACTATCTAACTTAGGATTTAAGTAGATTTAAACCTTTATTACTTCATTCTTTCTTATTACCAAAGTATGGGAATGGTGTTTATAATATCGATTCCATGGTTTCCAATACGTCTACTTTTTCAAGATACACATAAGTCTTGTGCAATATATGATAGTCCACATTAACCTTATCTGCATCAAATTTCAGCTTCCGTGCATCACATATCACATTTACATAATCCTGGAAGTATCTTGCTATGAAGGAAAATGGTATTTTACACCATGGGCTCTTATCTCCATAATTCATGTAGAATCTTCCCAAGGAGAAATGTTGATATACCAGAATTCTACCTTTCCTTCCAAAATTAAGGGAAACTCCTTAGAACACACCACTCATGTTTAAATTCCTTGTGCATTCTCCTATACCATCTATCCACTCGATTTTGTAGGCATTATTAATCCCATCACAGGTATACTCAATGAACCTCTTCATGGGGGACTTGTTCTCTAGAGGATACTTCCACATATTATCATTCGTCCCATCTAGAACTCCAATCTCTGAAAACAAAATCAATAGGAGGATGGTGCCCTAAGTAATATTATCTCCTCCTACATGTTTCTTCTATAATTCTTTCAGAAATAAATGATGTAATTTTGTACACAATTTTATCATCCGTCTTTTGTGCGATATGGAGCCACCTCTTGTTTTCTATGTACATCTTTCGATGCGCCCAACTTATAACTAACCAGGCATGGAGAAACTCTTTCAAATGAGTTATAGATTTTAATAATATCCATCACACACCCACCCTCTCGATACCTCAAGGAAATGGAAGTAGCCTCCACTCCAACATCATATTCTAAGTGGATCTCTATTTTGAGTCCCAAACTACTCAAATCTATTATTATCCCAATCAACTATGCACCTTTGTGAGGTGCATCCTTCTACACTGTAAAATAGAATTAGTCCTCATGGACTCACAACATCGTCCATTGGTAAAAGCTCTCAATCTTTCAAAAGAAAGGTAGATCATAGATTTGGAGAACACATGTTCTCTCCAAGTCTCTCTACACCTTATCTTCATAGATAAGCTTTCCATATGTGGTCTTCTTGTTTATCTTTCGTATCACTCCATTCTATATTTCACATTTGTTTCCATCTCGAACTATGGTTGCAATCACTAGCTTTTCACTTTCTCAAGTGTGGATCCCATGCCTTCCCTACAATCACCTCTCTAGGGTAATACATCTCGAGAGAACCATTCTTTATGTGCATCTTCTACTACGGGCATCCCTTTTCTTTTCCCTTAGGTGAGATCGTGGATGCCTTTCTTGGTGCCATTTCTTTAGCTCTATAATGATTTTCTTTAAAACTTAATAATTTCAAGCCCTAGGTGCTCAATATCCTCCTGCTCATCAATCTGAACCAAATATTCACTTTGTCTTCCTTCCTTGCTCTTAAACCTTCATGTCCCTCAACAAAACTTGTGCTCTGGTTTCAAATATATATACTTATGTTTTTGTAAACCCTAACCCACTAAATACCAACTTCCATGCCTTCCCCATGCTCTAAACTTCCACTTAAAGGAGCTTCTCAATTATGTCATGTGCTTTATCAATATGGGTTTCTTCCATTCTTCAATTTTCTCTCTCAAATACGATAAGTTCGCATAAATTTGCACTCTTCAAATGCTCAAGTTCTTTGCAAGGTAAGGTAAAAATGAACTCTCTCTAGTTCCCCTTTTATAGATTTCCAAATTTTATCACATTTATTGCTCCTCACCTACCACCATAATACATATTTAAATGCACTTTTTACTTTTTCCGTGCTTTACTCTACTTTCTTCCACACACAAATTGTAACATTCAGATGTGCCACTACTTCCGGGTCGTAAACATCCTCTTTCGCACTTCCTTGTGACACAACACATCTTCCTCTATGTCATATACCAAGTACCTCATCCTATTATTTCCTACCTTGTGTTACACTGTGCGGATTCTTCCTCATGTGGTATTCAATCTGAGAAATTATTTTTAAGCACCATCATCCTTAGCACCTGTAACACCTTTTTATTTTTCTTGTGTGCACCTTTCACTATCACCCTTTCCTTTATACCAACATCCTTGCAACACCTTTTTCATATGAACTCTTTTTCATGCACTTACACCTAGTTCACCCCACACTAAAAATATGTGTGGTCCTCTTGTGCATCATCTCAATAAATAGTAATCATATTTTTTATGCAAACATACTTATTACAACAAAACAAGAAAAAAAAAAAACAAAACATAAAAGGAAATCTAATCTAAATAGAAATATTGCCTTATTACAAACATAAAGAAGCTTATTTATAGTATGGCTTTATTCTACTCCCATTAAAGTAACCAGGAAACATGGTGTCATCCAAGTGCCTATAACTGAAATGCTTTGAGTCAAGTACATTGGTTACTACAAAGGGTCCCAAAACATACACCTTCAACTTCCTGGGTGGCACGAAAACTTGGATTCTTACGGAAGAACAATATTTCCAAATGAAAATGAGTTATTTTTGATGTGCCTATCATGCAAGGCCTTATGTCATGCCTTCTATGTCTTCTATCTCCAACGCGCGATGGCACTCCAATCATATAATTACATCAATTTATCAATGTGCTCTTTCATAACCTTTCCATCAAATAATCCACTTGCACACGCAATACTCAGCGATGGTAGCATAAATTCCATAGGTAGTAGTACCTCCGTGTTAAACACCAATTGAAATGGTGTGGTCTTTTTCAACCATTTATAGGTTGTTCTATAAGCCCAAAGAAAAACTGATACCTTTTCATCCCAATCCTTTCTTCCAACATCACATATCTTTATAAGTTTCTAGCTTAAGATATTATTGAAAGCTTTCAGTGAGTGCCATTTTCTTAAAGGTGATAAGGGATAGTTTTATGGTGTGTCACCATAAACTCTACTACTAAAATTCTAATAGTCTTATTCAAGAAATAAGTTCCACTATCACTAGTCAAACTTAATGGACAATCATACCTGTTGATGATGTTTTCCCAAAGGAACCTTGTTGTTGTGGATGTAGTACAATCCTTCATAGGCGTAGCCTCTTCCCACCTTTTCAAATAGTTTGTGCATGTGATGATGTAGCACACTCCGGTCCTACGAGTGGGTGGGGAAATAGGCCTGCAAACTCAATAGCCCACTTCTCAAATGGTCACATGCTTGTTATGGGTCATAAAGGCATTTATCTCTACTTCTAGGTTTTCCAAGCCACTAACAATGATTACATGCTTTAGCATAAGCCTTGTTATACTTGTACAATGTCTCCCACGATAAGCTGGCTAGAAGGATCTTGCACATAATTGCATCTCATGCATAATTTCCTCTTACAATAGCTCCATGGGATTCCTCCATAATAGCCTCGCGCTCATACTCCAAAACACACATGCACAAGACCTTGTCTGGCCCATCTTATACAAGTCTCCTCCAATAAATTTCTAAGGTACAACTCGAATAACAAGTTGTTTTTTTCTAATGTTTCCATTCCCTCTAGTGCAAGTCTACCATGCAAGAATATGGATATGTCCTCTAAATATGTAGGCTCACAATTTAACCTAAACAACTATGCATCAAACATAGTGTCTTCAATACTTTTTGTATCCTCTCCCAAATTTATCCTCGATAAGTTATAGGGCCTTAGATCACTTTTTCCTAGCTTTACAATAATGATGAAATCAAATTCTTGGAAAAAGAGTATCCATCGGCACATGTTCCCTTGCAAAATAATTTTGTTTACCAAATACTTCAATACCATATGATCTGTATAGAATATAAATGAGTGTGGCTAATAAGTACTATCAAAATTTATGAAGCGCGTAGATCATAGACAATACCTTTTGCTTTGTTATAGTATAATTCTTCTCCATGGGTGTCAACTTCCTACTCACAAATAATATAGGATAATCCACATTGCCCTCTCTTAGTTGCACTAAAACTACACCAATAGCCATTCCTGAGGCATCTACATGTACATGGAAGGGTTTTTTCCAGGAAGGAAAGTGCAAGGTGGGGGTAGTGGTCAATCTCTCCTTCAAGTATCCAAATGCCTGTTGTTGTGCATCACCCAAATAAAATTTTCCTTTGGCCTTGAATAATTATTCTAGGGGTACAACAACCCTTGCATATCCTTCAATGATTTTTTATAGTAATCATTATGCCCCAAAAATCTGTGCACTTCACTTTGGTTGGTAGGTTCTTGTAATCCCAAAACCATTGTTATCTTTGCCGGATCTACCAACAATCCATCCTTACAAATGATGTGCCCAAGTAATGTGCCAAAACGTGTAGTAAATATACACTTCTTGATGTTAAGAGAGATGTTTAACTACCTACACTTACTGAACATGAGCCTTAGATTATCATTGTGATCTTTTACAAGCTCATATACACCCAATCGTCTAAATAGACTCTGTAAGAACTTATGAATAAAGTCATGAAAGGCATGTGCAACTAAGCACGAGAACATTAATGGTGCATTCTTCAATCCAAAGGGCATCATTGTATATGCAAAAATTTCCCCTTCAAATTGTCGAAGGTAATATTTTCATGATCCTCGCCTTTAATGCGCACCTAATGGTAGCCTAATAACCCATCGGTGAAGGAAGAGATTTTACACCCTAAAACTCCTCAAGTATTTCATTTATGAAAAGCTTAGTAAAAGGATCTATGACATATGGGGCATTAATTTCCTTGTAATCATCTATATAGAAATTGATACTCCCATCCTTCTTGATGTTAGTAATCATAGGGCTAACCCACTCATATTCCTCAATTGGTTCAATGATTCTAGACTTGAGCATCTTGTCTATTTCTTCCTTTCCCTTCACATGTCGGTTCAGATTCATCCTATAAGGCCTCTTTTGAACATGGCATGTCCCTTATTTCAACTTAATCTAATTAAGCTAAAATGTGAATTTATATGCCTAATTTGATTTCTCGTTATATAAGTAAAATAATAAACAATTAAGTACAAAAAGTAAGCCAAGCAAGAAGGTATAAAACCCTAAGTGCAAATAAGAGGTAAGATGACTTAGCTATTTCACACTTTTTCTTGTAGTGTGCTAAAGTGATGACCGTCGAATAGAGAAGGAGGAGTTTCACACAAATCATCACAAAAGTGTGCAAATTGACAATCTTTCTAGACTAGGTGCCTGGGAAAGGGACATGGGTGCCTGTGGGCACCCTAGGCCTATTTATGGGCACCTTTTTCTGCAAAAATTCTCACAAGACCTCCTATGATTGGTTGTAAGGTATTCATTATTTTCTCCTTTGGTCATTATGTGGTCATACAATGATCATCAAGTCACTTTGAAACCTACAATGAAGCTTTAACCTACAAAACCCTCAAATAGACATCAAATCCTAAAAATAAAAATACAAAATAAGGGGTCAAACTATCCTCATCTGTCATAGTGGTGATCTTACGATGGAGTGTTGCAATACATCTTAAACCCAATGTAGTTTCATACATTTTTGTGTGTGAAATTGTTCCCTAGGTGGCTCAGTGCGTGTTGCACTTGATAGTGAGCAATGAAGTTAGATGTAAAGAAATGTACTAGATGTGGGTATGGAATAGAATGAACTTACTTCCTATGAAGTGTGTATGCATAATAACCAGCCCTTACATCCCTTAGATGGTGTTAGATGGATGTAATGGAGCTCTTATATTCTTGATGGATGTAACCTTAAGTGGTGATAGCGAATGTTTAGTGTTTAGTCCCTTATTATGATCACATAAATTTATATTTATATGATTCCTTTTCTTGAATTTCATAATTAACCCCAAAAAGGCCAAATACCAAAAAGATAATATGCTCAAACAGCTAGAAAGGACCCAAAAAGTGTGAACAAAGTATATTGATGTCGGGGGTTCCCATAGGGGACAAGGGCACGTAGCGTTGGTGTCTCCGGCTAGGTGTTGGTGTCTAGGATGATAAATGTCAAGGTATAAAAAGGAATATTGAGAAAGTAAGGGTGCAAGACCAAAAGTGATAAGAGAAAACAAATAAAGGTAGCCAAATACATGGGTTAATTAGTACTTTTCTTACTTAGGAATCATTTGAATAGTAGTATGTAATCAGGACTAAATAGATACCCAAAGTATGAGATTTTGTGTCTACATAATCTTCATCTCTCCCAATGAGGGATGTACTCCTTTCAACTCATGATAACCCCTTAGAAACAAGGCTTGAAATTCATGCAAAATCTTAATGATCTTTGTTACTTCTTATTCGACTAGTCGTCTCCAATGATAACCTCTTTAAGCACATCCTAAGTGTCAATGTTAACCTTCTTAGTCTTTATAGGAGAAGGGTACGACATGCCTTTTCATTTATAGAGTCCATTACCTTGCACACACCTTCATTTATAGCTGATATCCAAATTATCTAACTCTTCATCATCAATGAGGTACATTAGATTTGTTTTTCCGTCTCTTTCTAAGTGTGGCCTAATTGTAGCTCTTCTATCTCCAACGTATCTACTCGTGCCTCCGAATCGGGGTCTATGAGTAAATAGTGAGCTCCTTCACTTTTTGTCATCCCCCAATGTGATATTATTCATAATTTGTAAATCCTCATGCACATGTGTCTTATTAGAAAAATAACCAAAGTTATGAACAATACCTTTGGTCATCTCGCTTTAGCTTCAGAACCTCCCTCTTTAACTCAAAGATAGACATACCGCATGTGCACACATCCTTACAAATTGGAATATAACTTATGCACCTAAAGAGATTTTGGTAATGCCTTATAACCTTATGCCCATTTTCTCTCATAGTTGTGGACATGTACCAAATCGGAGACTTTCCATCATATTCATGTATAAGTGCAGTATATTTTTCTAAGTAAACCTTGTTGAAAAGGTGGTTCTCACTTCTCCTAGACCAAAACATTATCTTTGTGTGTTTCCCACGAGTGCGTTGTTGTCCCATGCAAGGTATAGACCATTATATTCCTTCTAACAACTTCATTCGCCAATGGTTCTCTATGGCATGTAAGAAAGAATTGAAAGCTTTTCCTCACCAAGATACCTTGGTAATTATGTCACACCTAACCTGTCTAACAATGTATGGCCTGATCATCCTAGTGAATCTTCCATTTATCATGTTTGACCATCTCATATGTTACATGGGCTCAATTTTCATAAGAAACATTGGTGGTTTTGTTGATGAGTGCACGTCTTCCCACCGAAGTACTACTTCCTTATATGGCTCCACATTCTTATGGTTATGCATTATCTATACATATATTCTATTAATCTATTCTCTTCACTCAAAAGCTCAATGTATGGTGTATCCTTTGCCTCATCCAAGGGTATGACCACACACTCATCCTTGATTTCAAAACTGATATATCTCTTGTTGAAATGTAAGTCAACATTCTTCACATAACACCAAGGCCACCTAAGTAGTGTTGGAAATTTGTGTGCCTCAACAAGTTCCAAAACATAAAAATATTCTATAAAATTGGCTCCTAGAATGGTAATTGAAGCATCCTCAACACCCCAATAGGCATGGCCCTTGTCTTGTCCACCATATATAATACATTGGACAATAATTACAATGGCAGTCTCCCCGTCTGTTTCCATGCATCTAGATTCAAGATAATCACCTCGATTTCTGTGTCAATTAAAATATTTCTCACCAACCAACCATCAATCACCACATCTAGTGTAATCTCTTTCTCATAGTCATCGTCTCGTGGTGGAAAATTCACATGGAGGATCTATCACTTGTGCTTAACTCCTACGCACGGTACCTTCTCCCACAGCCATTCCCTTAGTAGTGGGATGATATTCTCCTACCTCAACATCTTACATACCTATTTCAAATCATCTAAATCTTTCTATGGAAGCACAATATTCTTTGTACATTCCCTCTCCCACACATGTTCCTTTGGGTGCTGAATTTCCCTCTGCAAGTCTCCGGTAACTCCATGGTCTCTTGATAGACATCCTTCTGATGAGCAACATCTAGATATTTCACATGTATAACCTCTTCTCTCCTTATGAGTGATTTTTCTGTAAGAGGATCACGCATGGGCTGTAAATGTAGATCGGGCATCTTCTTTGGCATCCATTGGTCACTCTTCACATGATGCACCTTGATCATCCACACACCCTTGTCCTTCTTCTTGTTCTTACACATATGCTCATAAAGATCAGGATAATCCTCAACCTTATGTTGTTTTTTGTAATACGCACATACCAAATTTTGGGGACACTCATGCTGGTAGTACTCTAGGGACCCACAAGTGTAGGGATCCCCACGCATAGATATTCCTCTACCACCACAACCTTTTCTCTGGTATCCACCTTGGAATCTACCTTCTCCACTATTGTTCCCTTCATTAGGTTGGGATTCATGTGCACGATATCTACTCGTAAACACCCTAAATTACACACTTGTTCCCAATGTCATCCCGAAGACATCATGTTATTCACCGATTTTTGATTAATTGATTAAATTGATTAAATCTTACACATTGCACCCTTTAGATTATTTAAACTAATCCCTAGTACCCTTTTTGCAAGTTTAATTATCATTTATTAATTAAATGATTAATTAATTAATTAGTGTGTACATCCTAGTCAACTGTCACTCAAACTATCAATTAAGAGCCACTTGGACTCCACATCCTCATCCTAGTCAACTACACTTATAAAATCCTAGAAAGGTGGGGGAAATTAAATTGCACGTAAAACCACCTTTCTGGATGCAACTTATGCAATCAATTCCATTGTTTACCCTAAATTTCTTGGGCTGTTGCAAACTCCTCAAATGTTATTTTTAACATGTTCTTTCAACCAACTTCTAACCACTTCTGCCTCTAGAAAATGTAGGATTACACTCTTACAAATCCTACTGGTTTCACAAAGACAATAACTCTACTAAATTTTCTCCAACTTCTACTATTTTGGAAGCAATAATCCAAGATAAAAGATTTTTGTTCATAGTAATTACATCCACATTTGGAGGTCATTCAAGAGCACTCACAAATTAGTCATTTTAAAAGGTTACACAACTTCTAAGCTCACACAACCTTACTCGAGGTTTCTTTGAAGGCTACAGGAGGTTCGTATTGTGTTTGTGTATCTTCCATTTTTGTTTAGTTTTTATTAGTATACATTTAAGCATGCCTGATGGGACTCACACCCCCTCTTCATTCATTTTCATTTCATCTATTATTCCTATTGTATTTCAGATTTTTACATTCCACTAACTTTTGTGCATATGGTTCTCATTTGATGTTTAGTGTGTTTCATTGTTTTTTGTGCTGTGTTTGTAGGGACATTTTGGAACACTTAAGAAATCCAAATAGATGCTCTTTGATCTGTTTGTGAAAATAAAAAAAATTAAGGGGTTGTTTTACATATTTCTAATTGGTTTGTTTGTATATTTTTGTCTATATGTTTACAAATTTATGGTTTTCTCTATTTTTAATTTGTATTTTTTCGGTCTTCCACCCCAAAGACAAGCACAGAAAACAAAATCAGCTTCTTGATTATAAGAAAATAGCATATTTTATCTCAAAAAAAAACACAATCTTTTCTTTTGGTTTCCGATTTCTAGTTTTATAAGGAAATTTTTGAAATATTCTTGTAACACAAAAAAGGGACTTTGTTGTGTGTTTTTAGTTTATTGTTAACAAACCTACAAAATCAAACAAACTATATGTCATATTTTTATTACAAAAAAAGAACCAGATTTTATCAAAAAAAAAAATTTCAAAAAAATTAAAACAAAAACAAAATTGAAAAAATACTAAACTAAATCCTACCCTCCACCCACCCCCGACTCGGTGAGTTACTTACCAAGCCAACCTCATCTCCCCTACCTCCTATTCTACCCATCCATAGCTTCTAACTAACTTGGACCTGCCCTCCCAGATCCCCCTCCCCACCACCACGTTAACGCGCCCCCACCACGTGGACTCGATCCCTCCAAACAGACTCCCTGGATCCCACCCCACCCACATGGACACCCTCCTCAAGCCCTCAACTTGAAAAAACTTCCCCCCTCCTGCGGACACCCTGTCTACACCCTCATAGGATATTTATTTTTTATTTTTCAACTAGTTTTGTTTTAGGCCCATGGTTATTTTATATAAATACACCTCGATTACTTTCTTTTATCTTAACCTACTACACTTTGTTCATTTCTTTTTGGTTATCTTTTTTAAAATCCACTTTGGTTTTTTATCTTCATTTATTTTATTTTTATCACTCACTTAGTGTAATTAATTGCATTAGTCCTTTTAATATAATTAGGACCCTTTGCATTAAATTTTTGTGTCATTTTCACAAATTAGACTTATTGAACTTATTTTTGCAGGACTCTCGATATTTCAACTATCATTTATTTTCACTTTTTAGACATTTTCTCAACCTAAACTCATTTTCGCCCCTCTTTATTTAATTTTATTCACTTTGGAATAATCGTCAAATGTTTCTCGACTAGGGTTATTGGACGTTCTGGTCCAATTTTTATTGCTTTCTATTGATTAAACTAAAATGGGAGATCCTAATCTAATATGATGTTATGCAAAGTAGTAAATAACAACTAAATAAATAAAGGAAATGACCCAAGAAACTAAGTAAATAGAAATGTAAAACCCTAATGTGTAATAAGGGTTAGGAAATCCTTAGGCTGATTCGAAGAAGGTGTGGGACTCTGTCAGCAGTGTGCAAAAGACAGTGAGCAGGAGGAGGAAACAACCACACAAAATCCTGAGAAAGTATATATTTGATCTCTCCGATTGGATTGAGGTGCCTAGAATGGGACAGGGATTCTTTGGGCGCCATGATCCGAGATTTGGATGCCTTGGTTTGGAGAAATGGCCTCGAAAACCTCCTCTGAGGTGTCATTGGATGTTCGCCTATATGTACTTCCTGTCACACTAATATCACTAAACTGCGTCAAATGTCACTGTAAGACCCACAATAAGGAATCACCTATAAAACCCTAGACAAAGCATCAAAACCCTAAAAAAATATGCATATGAAGGGGTCAGACTGTCCTTAGTGGCTAGAATGGTAGACTTACTAAATTATCATTACACTACATCTCAAACCCAATGTAGTTCTAGGTGTATGTGTGTAAATCATGCCCTAGGTTGCTCTTGTGTCAGTCGCACTTTATGAAGTAGCGAGCAAATAACTAGATGTAGAATGTAGTAAATGTGTGCATGGAAATAATAGACTCCCCTCTATGAAGTGTGATACAGATGAACTAGCCTTGTGTGCCTTGTGATGGAGCTAGATGGATGCAAATGTAGTTTTAGGTGCCTTTAATGAATGTAACTCTAGATGGTGGTAGTAGATGCTTAGTGCTTGATCCCTTATTATGGTCACATAACTTTATATTTATATGGTTATCTTGTTCTAATTTCGTAATTAACCCAAAAAAGGTTGACTACTAAAAAGATAGAAAGCTCAAATGGCTATAAAGTGCCCAAAAGGTGAGAGTAAAGTGTAAAGAGGATCAAGGCACCCAGGATGGGACTAGGACGCTTGGGGCACCCTAGTCCTTGGTTGGGTTCCCAAGTTAGAAGTAGGAAAACAAAGAATGACAATATATATTGGGCGAGTGTAGGTGTAAGATCGAAAATACGACAACAAACAATATAAAAATGACCAAAGACATGGGTTAATTATTACTCTTTTCACTCAAGAACCATATGAATAGTAGTATGAGACTAGGACTAAATATTGACTCAAAGTGCATGATTTAGTGACTACATCTATCCATTTTGTACATTTTTAACCATTTTGTATATTTACTAACACATTGTCACCATTGTTTCTTGTATTTTTTATTGTCATTTTTTTTTTTTATCGACTAATCATGAAACGACCATGCATATGCTCTTTCCTTGCACTTCTTAAGCAATCTTGGAAATCAAAAATTTGGTTGTTTCTCTTTGTTTTTGGGAATTAACACTTTTCAATTAATCAAATTCAACTTGTTATGGCGAAATCACAATACCCCTGATTCCTTGCAAGTGAATGGTTAAGGTAGTCAGTGGGATTCTTCAAACATGGATTTATCCCAAAGTGTGGGACTTTGCAATTAGGATAACACTCTGGAGAAGGCCGACTTCCTATCCTAACCTAGTGCCAACTACTCTAAAGTGTAGAGAGTTACAAATCTAACACTAATCTAATGTTTTTCCAAGGAGACAGAGTTAGAGAAAATACATGAAAATTAAAACCTACTCTAAGGGAAGGTGATGCACCAAGGAGTGTTGAAAAACTTGCATAATAAACACAACACAACTAGAACCTTGTAATGAAAAAAACAACAATACACAATAACCTTGTATGTAATGAAAGATTAGAAAGATGTAATAGAACACATAAGAGGGTTTGAAACATCCACATATCTAATTTTATTTCTCTCAAAGTTGATACAATACATCACATTTAGGTCCAAAGGCACAAATTTTGCATTACAATGTCTAGTAGGGAGGTTTGAAATCTCTACAAAATCTCTTATAGACAAGAAGAATAAGGGAGGGGCATATACAAGGTGTCCAACCTTTTGAAATGAGCCCCTCCTTACAATATATAGGAAGAATGAGAGAAGGGGGAGAAATTCAAAATCCTACTTCAACCACCCTAAAATGCATTAAACTCACCTGCAAAAATTATGGGTTCCACTTCAAAACCCATATTTCTATGTACTTTCCTTGTTGGGGAAGAAAGGAAGCCCATACCTTCATCATTTTGGTAGGTGAGAAATGAAACATTCCTCTAAAATGAAGGATTGTATTTATTCATTTTTAAATATTTAACCTTACTAAAATTAATAAAACTAGTTGTTGTGTAGAGAACACTGAGAGATTTCCAAAAAGTCCTATTTTGTGCAAATCCAAGCTCCCAGTCAAAAGTTATGGCCATCTGAAGATGAGGGTGTCATACTGCAATAAATGTGAGTGGTTGATCTACCTTTTCGGAGTTTCGACCCTGCATCGCACCCTCCAAAATCTAAAATTTTGGACTTTAGGAATTGGAACTTTGGGCTTCGGATGTCATTACTACTATTCATCTTTATGAGTTTCTAAAACCTCCAAAATGTTGAAACCTTGATGTCTAAAATTTAAACTTTGAGTTTCGGACTTCAAGTTATGATTTGCGTGCACTGGGGCTTCAATGTTCTAAAATACCGACACCCCAAAGTCCAAAATTTAGACTTTAGGTTTCAGACATTTGTGTCTTTGGGGGTTCGGATTTTGGCATTTCAAGGTTTCGATAGTTTGGGTTTCATGGTTTTGGGTACTGTTCATCCATCCAGCGATGCATTTCTCTCGAAATCCTCAAAGCTTGAAGCCGAATTTCAGACTTTGGGTTTCGGACTCCCTTTTTCATGCTTCTTTTACTAAGTCCCCAAATTTCACCTCAGCCTACCTCTTAATGACCCCACCTTTGAAGTCCAAATTTCCTATTTCAAAGGTTCTTCATTCCCGAACCAACTCAAACTCCCAAGCTCCTTTGCAATCCGCTTGGCTCACTTCAACTTACTCAAATCGACCCAAAAGTGTGAGCTCTTATTGATTGGATCGATCCTCCTATTTTCTCTTTGTGAGGTCATGTTTGTACAATTTCTCCGATGGGAAATATCATATAACACAACCCACATGTATGCTCTTTCCTTGTGTTTTCGAAGTGATCTTGGAAATTAAAAAAAGTGGGTTCACTTCTGTTGTCTTGTCTTTTACCTACCTCGAGAAAACATTCTAATCCTTTCTTGCAGAACATGCTCTCACGAAGGTTGATAAAAACACTTAAAACTACTACTTACTATAGGTTTTTTTATTGTTAGCTTTAAACTACTACTTGTGTGTAGGGAATTGTTGATAAATAAGATAAAATGAACATTTTTACATACTATATTTGCGAGTTCGAGATAAGGGCTTAAAATCATTCGCTATAAGTGTGGGAAATATCTTGTCTTAAGCCATAAAAATCATTATTAGGATTACCATGGGAACCCCAAAGTAGTTGGCACATTAAGGAGTTGGGTGATGAAATGGGTACCCCATCCCAACTGACTAGTAAAACTTATGAGATTAGAGTCACGGATATCCAATAGTGGCAACCCCAGTACAATTCATTTTGAGAAAGATATTTTCTCATGGTTTCAAAGGGAGTAAAGTAAAGTCAGCAGCTAGCAATAGCACCATGCTCACTTGGGTATACTGTTAACACCTAGTTGAGTGAACCACCTAGGAAGCCATGCCTTGTCCAAGCCAATCTAAGGTAGAGGCCAAAACTCTCACTACATCATTTTTCATTTTTCTCACATGTTACACACTTTTGTTTCACTTTTTTCATTCACATTTTCTCTCTCATCCACCTTGTCACTTTGTAAATGTGTCTAAGTCTTGGGTTATGGACATCCATATCCATACTTGAGCACTTTCATTCTTCTTCACTAAGTCTTGACATTGTGATACTCACTTTATCATGGTTAAGCACCCTCTTGATCACCTTGATCTTTCATTGTTGTAAGTCTTAATTTAAACACTTACTCTTGATCAAATATAAGCATTTCATACTCCATTCATTTAACATCATCATACCGCACATTCACTTTGCTGAATTGATGACATCTTCACTATCTTTCTCCCATCATCTTACGTCATCGTATTACACATTCACTTTGTTGAATTGACAACATCTTTAATATCTCTTTCCGTCACTCTTATGTCATCGTATTTCACAATCACTTTTTGAAATGATGATGTCTTCTCTATTTCTCTTTCATCATCTTATGTTGTCATACTTTGCAATCATTTTGTTGCATTTTCAACATCCTCGTTATTTCTTCACTTCTCTCTTTAAAGCATCCACTTTTCTTTGATTTGAGATCACTAATCAATCACTTCCCCTTTTTCTCTTATCTCTACTTTTTTATATTTAGACCTTCTCATCATCATTTCTTCACTTCATGTGATGGCATTCATTGTGTCATTTTTTTAGTTCTCCTACTTCTTTTGTTGTCTCCTCTTTTAGCAAACTTTGGTTAAGAATAAAGCATTTTCAACGTCTTATTAAGTCTCCCCTTTTAACATACACCTTGTTAAAATTCAAGAAAACTCATCACATTTTCCTAAGTCTCTTCCCTTAAAACATTTTCGTTAATACTTGAGCATCTTTCATCTTTTTTAAGTATCCTCTTATCACATTCACTTTTTCGCAAGTTGCACATACTAACTTCTTTCCTTCGCCTCTTACTTCTTTACATTAACCTTGTAAACAGTTGAAACATCTTTCAAACCTCTTCATCTTTCTTAACACTTATTTTGATAAGAATCATCTACACTAACATTTCAATCCTTCTTCCACCTTAATATCATTCATTTTGTTAAGTTTTGTGAAGTCCCTCTTTTATTCACTCGTATCACCCATTTTGCTAAGAATCGATCGCCTTCATCTTGTTACATTTTGTATCTCTTAACATTCATTTTGTTAAGTGTCGAGCACATTTAACTTTTCACCCCTTTTTCATTTCTCTTAACACTCATCTTATTAAGATTCCACCTTCTTCATCACTCTTATCACTCATTTTGATTAAGAGGTGATCACATTCACTTTGTTAAGTCTCTTCCACCTTAGCATCACTCATTTTGTTAAGTGTTGCAAAGTCCCCTTTTCATTCCTCTTAACACTCATTTTGTTAGGAGTTAACCTTTTCACATCTCTTTGTCACTCTTATCACTCATTTTTATTAAGATTTGGTTGCATCCACCTTGTCAAGTTTTTTATCCCCTTAACACCCATTTTTTTAGTGGGTAGAGCACATCTAACCTCATTTAGTCCCTTTCCTCTTAACTCTCATTTTTTTAAGAGTTGGGAAATCAACTAACCATTTTCACTTCTTCCCTCTTAACACTCATTTCATTAAGGGTCGATATTTTTCATCTTCTTCCCTCTTCCATCTTAGCATTCACTTTTCTAAGGGTTGAGTTTTCTATCACACCTTTTCTTATTCCTCCCCTCTTTCAAACAATGGTGGGAACACAACATCATGATTATAGTCCCTTTCAATGGAAGGAAAGAAATCCTTTTCATATCAGTTCCGATAAAGAGGACAAATACTAACATAAAAAATTCCATAGATGCCACTTTACGAAAAATCAAAGACCATTTCCTTCTTTGTATCCTTACAATGGGAGCAATATTTCCCTCAGACTTTGATGAGGATGAATTTAAATCCTTAAAAGAACAACCTAAATCCCCTAAGGGTCCACCATTTGAGTCAAACAAACATGATGACAAAGGACCAAGTAAAACAAATGCCAATAATAAAGGAAAATCTAATGCTTCGTCCTCTAATCCCAACCAAGCCTTGCTTGATCAAATCAATGCAATGGTGAAACAATTAGCTCTCCTATCCTCTACAGTCACTAACAACGATACCAAAGGTATCAAACACATGAATAAAAGTGACGAAACCTTCAAAAATAATTCTGAGACCAATAACAAGAATAAAATCATACAAATGATAAATCACCATTTATCCCATAAACAAATTCACCATTTTCTCAAGAGTGGAAAATGATGAAAGACACCATTTCAATCATGG
This sequence comes from Taxus wallichiana var. yunnanensis, assembly GCA_018340775.1. Classification (NCBI taxonomy): domain Eukaryota; kingdom Viridiplantae; phylum Streptophyta; class Pinopsida; order Cupressales; family Taxaceae; genus Taxus; species Taxus wallichiana. The sequence continues at coordinate 993,338,347 of CM031239.1, forward strand.
AAAAACAATGCAAACAATTCAACTTTGTTGAATTATGTCACTACCCTTTCGACATGTGGATCTTATGCATACCCTTTCCATGCTCTTTCAAGATGCCCAAATTTGACGAATACAAGGAAAAATCAATCCTAGAGAGCATGTCAAGGAATTTTTCATTGCATGCCAAAAGGTGGCTTATAACGATATCTTTCTTTTGCACCTCTTCCCTAAAATTATATGTGGACAAGCTTTGGACCATTTCTTACACCTTCCAAAGGGATATTGCAGTGCTCACTTCCCTTCGACACTTTTGATATTGATCATGCAATCTGCTGACTATATTATGGACATTATTATAGTTTTGATTTAGTATCTTGTTAGATGTCGGATCATGGATTATTGTTGACTTTGATTTCATATATGATTCATGATGATTGTTAGATACATTTTATATAGATGTTGACATCTTTGTTGGACATGGTTATATATATATTTATGGATGTTGTTAGGACATGTGATATTTGCATATATTGAGTAGACCGAGAAAATTGAATTTAAAATTGATGATTATATAGTTCTTTGATGAAATTGTAAGTGATATTGTTGATTGTCTAGATCTTTGTATATATATATATATATATATATATATATATATATATATATATATATATATATTGATGATTTTGAAATTATATTATATTTATTTGGATGTTCTAATATGGCCATGAGGCCGAAGGGGTATTTGTATTGTGTAGGTTAAAAATATCACAACAAACATCGGGGATTGGAGACCAACCACATTGGAATTCTATATGAATTCAACAAGGTCACCATGGCAACTTGTATTTTTCGTGTGTGTGTTTGATTTTGATTGTTAGGGATTCTAATGGGGGATCACCTTTAAATGTGACCAAGGGTTATGTGTATTTATTTATTTGGTTCCTTTTTATTGATGTTTGTATGTGTTTATTAAGTGATGTGTTTACCCCTTTCATTATTTATTAATTGTGGTAAATTAATGTGAGTAAACATGTTAAAATTAATTAATCAAATTGGGACATAAGAAAGTAATTATTAGAGTTGTTGGCCTAAAATTAAAGTGTTGTAAGAAATGTGCAAGTGATGTGTAAATTAATTTTGGACTATGAAACACTCCACCTCCTTTTGAAATTCTAGTTTGTCCTTGGAGGCTGATTTTGGAAGCTTATGGGACAAGTTAAACTTGTCCCATACCTCTTAAATTTTCATGTCAACCTTACCTATGGTTGGATGGTTTAAATCCAACCTTCATTATGCATTTTTATAAGTCAAGTTGTATGCTTTAATTGCACTTTCTTATATGCTTTCAATTTCAGTCCTTATGAGGTGTGGGTTTGATTTGAGTGTGTAAGTAAAACTGTCATTTATTCACCTACATATTTATCGTGCCTTGGAGATTGAAGTTGACTTGTGAGTTGGAGTTGAGGATGTGTGATGTGGCATCCCACATGGATCCACATCATCCTCTTCTCTTTCCTCTTCTATATATTTGAATTCCTTGACTTGTTTTTTGGGGGGTTTTTTTTGCGATGCCCAAAAAGGCACATGTCAATCAATGATTGTCAGGGGGCGAGGCCACAGAGGAAAAATTACCAAATTAATTTTTGGCCTTAGATCATTTTTAGACAAATTGAAGGCTTGTGGATTAGCGGAGCAGCGAGAAACTTCATGAGTTTGTACGTTTTGGAAAAAAGAAAAAAAAGGAAAGTTTTAGCCCACTGGAGTGTCTGCCCAAGAATATTTTGTTCATTTAAAATTTGACAATTAGATTATTTTGAGCCCGAAATGAGGCAAAAACTTCAGAAGGCCATAACTTTTGATTGGGAACTCAATTTTTGGCAAACAAAGACTTTCTAGAAAGCTCTCGATGTCCTCTTTTCACAGTAACCTTAGGAATTTGATTTTGATAAATTTTAAAGGGTAAATTTTGAGAAAACATCTTTCTGTCACTTAGAAAGTGATCTGGTATTTTTAACTTATCAATTTTGTTCAAATTTGTCATTAATTCTTTTTCCACTTGCCAAACAGGCATGGAGGATTTTACTTGGAAGATTTTAGAATAGATTTCAAGGGTTAAATTGTTTGATTGAAGATCAATTCAAATTTCCCCAATTTAACAACAAAAATGACTGAGAAATTGTTTGAGCCTGATTTTGAAAGGTTCTATGAAAATTTCTTAAGTATTATAGTTTGTGTGGGATCATTTTGATCTTTCTTAGCTTGTATTAATGTTTCAAATGTCTTTCCTAGTCTGTAGGGTCATTCTGTACATTTTCTGATAATTATTTGCCAGTTTGAAAATGTCTAACAAAGATCTAATTCGAAAGGATCTATTTTCCATTTTCTTCTTCCAAGTATTAGGATACGTTCCAATTCCAATCTAATACATTTAGTTGATTCAAATCAAACTATTCAAAACCAAAATGTAATTCTGATTTCTAATTTTACACATTTCAAAAGACAGAGCTCTGTGTTTTCCTCACATGCATTTCTTCCTTTCAAACAGATATTTCAAATACATTTAAATGATCATATTCAATACCACAATGCAATTTGAGAAAGGTAATACAATCATTTATTGGTTCCCAAAAGACAACTTACAAGTTCTTTCTTTCATTCTTGATTCATCATATAAAATACAATTATTTCTTTCAAAAGAACAGAACGGAGTATATCTCTTTCACATTTGAATCTTACAACTTTCGTATTCAATACAACATATTTCCATTACAAAACATATACAAGTTCATCCACTTCAAGTGGGAAGGTTACAATAAGATTTATCTCAACAAGGGACTGTCAACTGTTTTATTTCATTTTCCTTTGCTCCAAAACAACAACATGTAGATTTATCATTCTTCCAATTCTGATCACAACAAGAGCAGGGGAAAGGCAACACTCTCCACCCAACCAAGACATCCAATGACAAGGAGAATCCATCCTTCTTCATTGGCCCCGAGCCCCAACCACAAAGCAATGGAAGATGTGATTCAACTCATGGCAGCGTGGCTTGAGGCTTCCACAAACACATATGTAAATTTCACATTCAAAACACAATCCAAAACAAAACTGCAGTTTGCCACCACAGAAAAAAACAACAAACAACACTCAGGCTTCATCATGCAAGCCAAAGGAGCAAGAAACTATGGGGGATGTTGTTTATGCCTCCCAAAGGGGAAATGGGTATCACCACCTGAGAACAAACCGCTAAAATATATATCATTTCAAATCCCTAACATGCCCTTATGCCTCCCCAAGTACCCCTTATTCCTCACATTTCCTTATGCCTCCCCAACCTCTTATGGCACCCCATAACGAGTAAATAAATGCAAGTTATTTCTTTGTAAGGTGGAACCCAAATCCCAACTCCCTCCACACTTATACCTCCCCAAAACACTTATGCCTCCCACAAAATGCCCCATAGTCTTCTCCTACACCATCCCTAGGCCATCTACCCAACCAGCCAACAAATAAAACAACACATTCAAACATTCAACCATTCACATATGTATACAAATATAAGGAGAGTATTTCCAAGAGCTAAGATCTTACCTCTGCATGATGGAGTTTGTTCTAAGTTCAAAACAACAAGCTCTCCAATGCTACACAAACCAAGAGATCAACACTCAAGAAGTATGCAACAATCTCTAAATTTCTCCCAATTTGCAAGAGCTCCAAAAACCCAAAGCAAGTCACCAAAAATGAAGTGATAAAAGTGAAGCAAAAAAACAAAAACCAAAAACAAGCTAAGGAATTCGAATATATAGAAGAGGATGAGGTGGATCCATGTGGGATGCCACATCACACATCCTCAACTCCAACTCATAAGTCAACTTCAATCTCAAGGCATGAAAAATAAGCAAGTGAATAAATGACAGTTTTACTTACACACTCAAATCAAACCCACACCTCATAAGGACTGAAATTGAAAGCATGTAAGAAAGTGTAATTAAAGAGTACACCTTAACTTACAAAAATGCATAATGAAGGCTAGATTTAAACCCTCCAACCATAGTTAATGTTGACATGTAAATTTAAGAGGTATGGGACAAGTTTAACTTGTCCCATAAGCTTCCAAAATCAGCCTCCAAGGACAAATTCGAATTTCAAAAGGAGGTGGAGTGTTTCATACTACAAAATTAATTTACACATCACTTACACATTTCTTACAACACTTTAATTTTAGTCCAACAACTCTAATAATTACTTTCCTAAAAGTATATGTGGACAAGTTTTGGACCATTTCTTACACCTTCCAAAGGGATATATCTCTACCCTAAAAGTATATGTGGACAAGCTTTAGACCTCTTGCACCTCTTCCCTAAAAGTATATGTGAACAAGCTTTGGACCATTTCTTACACCTTCCAAAGGGATATATCTCTACCTTCGCAAACCTCTCACGAAGTTTATAAAACACTTATTTTTCAACCTTAATTTGTAAATAGCCTTGATGGATTTATGCAATTCCAAGCAATGACAAAATGAGATATTCGTATAATTTTTACAACATTGGCAAGGAATCATAAGTCGGCTCCATGATCAATCCCTAAAAACATATGGTTATCAACTTCATACCTAACCTTAACAAAGAGTTTTCCTTTCACATGTAGATGTGTTGCCTCAACATTTTTAATGAATTTATCGAAAAGGGAACTCAAATTGAAAAGGCCCTCATTTCTAAATGTTTGATCAAAACGTCATAACAATAATAACAACCCTAGCACTTCTCAAAATAAACCTAGGTACATCAATCACAATTGTAATGTTTTCAATGATGGTGTCACGGATAATCACAACGTGCACAACTTAAAAAACCACAAATTAAAACAGATTAAGTCTAAACCATCTATCACCATTCCAAAGAGAGAAAATTTTCCTCCTCATGATTACAACCGAAGACGATATACGTATTTGGGGAATATCTTTCAAGTGACTTACAAAAATTAGAAACCCTATTGTGTAACCCTTCCCTAAAGGATAACGTAAGCGAGGTTAGTATGGACCTAAAACATATTGTTATATTCATCACATAGATGGTCATCAAAGAGACACATGTAAACAAATTCACAATTACATCTAATACATCATTGACAATGAAGACATATTGGCTAGAGACCTACCACCTAACCATGATACAAAGGAAAAATCTCACAAACATGGTGAATCCTCAAACAATGTTGATTATAAATCCATCATATCCTTTATTTACGACACTACTCTCTGTCACCGTTGAATGCCAATTTACACCTCTCAGAGTGAGTCTATCTAGTGTCTTTAAACAATTAGCAAAGGCTAACATGATCGAATATCCACCTATGAGACCCATTTCTAATGAGGAACCCAATATTACATCGTACAATGTATCAAAATATTGTGAATACCATCGCATGGATGGCCATTCTACTAATAATTGTACACCTCTTCATCATTATGTCCAATACTTAATTGATGACGGAACTGGATTCCATAGAGCTCGATTATGAATCTCTCACAACATATGACATGTGAACTTCCACAACTTTAAATGAAGAGTTGAATGTTGTCCCCACTTGTATTTATACTAACATTCAATGATATCATGACAAAAATCAAGTATCTCTCCCTTTAAACCAACTTATTTCTTCTACAGACTTCTTTCCTATAGTCAGTAACAAACATTGAACCTGTTTCAAACAACAAATTCTAACACTTAACGAGAGCTTGAATTTTCTCCAAGACTCTCTTTCAACCCTTGACATAACAAAAGAGGGTCCTTCATCAAACACCATTGAGATTTATTTTTTCTTTCCATTCCATCTCTTACATCTAACATCTCTAGTCTTGTTGTCGAAATACAACCACAACAAGCTTGGACACTTGCGACAACGTAGCCTTATATGTCCATTACACCTCACACAATCAATCTTGCAAGCATCTCATTAATGATGATTCCTACTTGTTAAGACATCTACATGCGTACACTCTATGAGGTATGTATACCTAGGAATATCCTTATACAACCTTTTCACACTTTAATTGCAAATCTTTCATCAAATCAACTAATTCACAACCTATAAGGAGAAACATTGAATATATCCTCTCTATGGCCTATAAGGAGCTTCGGGTGTACATCTAGAGATCAATCCTTCTCTCCTCACACTCTTCCATTCACAGATGAATATGAATCTCAACATATTCCTTGCATCGAAAATCTTCTTCTAACATCACATATGTCTCTTGATCTCATTGAAGAATTATTTTATCACACATCCCTTGAATTGGAACCTGTCCACCCAAGTATAGTACTTTAGGACCCATCAAATCATTTGATTCAATCCTTTGACTTGGATCCTATCGCCCAAGTCTCATATTATAGGACTTATCAAATCTTCATATTTCCTCCTTTGACTTGGACTTTGTCCACCCAAGTCTCATATTTCAGGACTTATCAAATCTTTTGATTCCCTCTCTTGACTTGGATTTCATCCGCACAAGTCTCGTATTTCAAGACCATTCAACTTTAATAAATATGGACCTATTTCTTGTTGATTCCATTTCAAATCCTCATCCACCAAAATTTAGAAAACTTAAAAAGTATAAAAAGAGAATAAAACTATGTATTAAAGCATTGTTTGCAAATCAGAAATGAAAAAGTGCGTACAAATAATGTTAAGCATTCCATCTATTAGTAGATATATTAATCATATCATTATCATATATTCACTTTCTTCACCTATTACGACCAAGGTTAACCTTGTTCTTCTTGGGCATTATATGTCACATTCCTGTTATGGTTTCTATCATTTCAAATCTTTTTACCTATGGGTTTGTCTCGAAGTTTACTAATAGTAACTCCTCCTTTAAAAATACGCTCTCTCTTTAACTAAAAGCACTAAACTTCTTTACTCGGTCCTTTTTGACCGCCCATATCAATCTACAATATTGCATCATATTAGTTACATGAGGCTAAGACTTGGGGGTAGAATGTTTCTTCCTAAGAAACAAACTATCAACATACAAGGAAAATTAAATCAATATAAAAATACAAAAACTATAAAATCATTACACCTTTCATCCTTCACAATCTTCGGTGATAAGCCCATACTTCTCACTAGTAGTATGAGACTAGGAATGGAGAAATCTCTTACTCGCCTACATTTTTTCTTCGGTGTTAAGCCCTTTCCTTTTAATAATGGCATGGGGAAACATGTAGGGGGTCCTTCACAAAAATAAATTAACCAATAAAGCCTTTAAAAATCTTAATCAAAATGCATAATCAAAAATCCTTGGAAGTAATTTAGCTACTCATGTTAAAGAGAGACAACAATTCCTTCAACCATATTTTTCCAATCAAGTAGGCCATCTACGGATCTAATTCAAGTCAAAAACTATAAAGTGGAATCATCTTGGAATCAATCAGATAATATTGACTAGAGATGAGTTACATTTTTCTCATATGGATCATTGTTACACCTTGTGTCATCGCATCCATTATCTTCACTTCCATATCACTATTCACCTCATTTTCACATCCTTTTTGGCTCTTGGTGATGAGCCCTCACATCTTCCTAGTTGCGCAGAGCCACGAGCAGAGTGAAACACCCTATCATTTTATCATCTACATTTTTTCCAATGGAATGGAATGCTTCTAATTATTTACACCTTTCAAACAGTGCGCCTTTTTAATAAGTTGTAAAATACCAAAACATTCAAAAATGTCTCAGAAAATTACAAAAAAACAATATAAAATTGTTCAAAAATATAAAAAAATTATTAAATTATTCAAAAAATTACAAAAAAAAATTAAATTGTTCTAAAATCCAAAAATAGTTTAAAATTGTCACAATCAAAACATTCAGATAGTTTTTGGCCAACTTTTGGCAACTAGATAACACAGTTCAACAATTTTTCCATTTAACGGTGCTCCTTGTGATCATTCCAGATCATATTTTGATAATCATATTTTATTTCCCGTGGTGTATATCTATGCTCGAGGAAATTGTTTACCCTTGCACAATATAACTTTACTTGGGGCACACATGGATTTTACATTTTAATCCAATTACATATCAAAATTCAATGGGATCCGACAAGAGTATCTTTTAGAGTATATAAGTATCACTCCGCTCTTTGGCCCGATCTAATCCTCTCGTGTTCTAAGCTATCACTTGGGGGCATTCAAATTTGTTTAGTTCTTTAATGTGGAAAAAAATCGGAGTGTTATTAGACCTTTTTGCAAATTGTGTTGTCTTATTGTGGTTTGTCACCATTGTGATGATGCTTTTGCTTTTTTAAATTTTTATTTTTTTGTACTTTGTTTATCTTTGTTGTAGACTAATTGCACAAAAATTATTCACATCTTAGTTCGCATATAACTTTGGTGTGGTTCCTTCTTGTTCATATTGGGTTTGTTTTTAATGTTTGTTTCGTGTTTTCTTGTCACTTACACATGTTGTGTTTTCCTCTTAGTTTATTAACTAATCCATGGAGTGTTTTCCTTTGTCTATGTATTCGTGTTTGTTTTCATTTCTTTTCATTTGTGTTTCAAGATTTTCAAAACTCAAAAAAATTTAAAAAAAATCAAATATTTCAAAATTTATATATATATATATATATATTTAAAAAAAACCAAAAAATCAAGAAAAATACAAAAAAATTGAACAAACATTCACTTATCACAAAAATCCTACACTTGAAAACCCTTGTAGTGAAATTTTCAACATCTCAATACAATCTTGATAAATGTCATACCTTTATCTATTACCCTAGTGATTGTTCTAATCTTACAACTATCACATTCTTCCCTTTACATGATATGCTAACTCTACTTGGGGAAAGTCACAAAATTATTTTTCCTTCGTGATATAACTTCACTGGGGCAATTTCAACTTCCATCATTTGCATAATGGATCCAACAAGAGTATCATAAGGATTCACTTTACTCCGCTCTTCCAATTTGATCATATTCCCACTTGGGAGCATTTGCATCCGCTTAGTCATCATTGTGGCACGCATTAGGGGCATAGATGATTGTCTCCTTTTCTTGTTTGCATTGCATTGTTGATGTTTACTTTCCAGACCACTTGCAAGTAGTGTGATTACATCTAGGTTCCTTCATAATCCCGATGTCTGCACCTAGTTTGTATATTGGTTTTGTTTTCCTTTTTTATCTTTTCTTTGTTGTGTGTTTTTACGAGCATCTAGGTTAACCATCTTGATTCTTCAATAATAATGGTGACAAATCTATTGTGTAATAACAAAAATAAGGTTGCTCTAAAAATATTCTCCAAATGATGATCATCTACGAGCATAGTCCTTTCCCATCTTTTTTCAATCCTTTATATTTAGTTAGAGATCACAAGCACTGAGAGGGGGGTGAATCAGTATAGATTATAACTTTTCAAACAATACCGACTAGGAATTATTCAATGAAGTGCAACAATATATCATGAGCATTTAAACAAACATATGCCAAATAATAATAACACTGAATACAAAATTTATAGTGGGAAACCCTTCAAGAGAAAAACCTACTTTGATACCAAGGCTTTATTAGGAACACCAATTTTAAAGCATACAAAATATTGGTTTCGATTGAGCACCCACTCAACCTATGAAGCACCAACTTTAGATTCTTCAAGCACCCACTCAGTAGATTTTAGCAAGGAGCACCCACCCCTATAATCTAATTACCCACTTAGAAATGTGATATGACAAGTGTATTGATCACTTAGAATCGATATTTCTTACACAATAGATTATTATCACTTTTCTTTATCTTTTTGTGTTTTCTCTTTCAAGATTTCACATTCAAGATTCTCTATCTCTTTGTCTTTGTATTTGAAATCAATTTGGATTTCTAATTTCATTCTTTTTCACTCTCTTTGCACTTCTGAGTTGAACTCTCTTACTCAATGGATCAATCATATTGATTCTCTTCTCATCTAATATGATCTTCAACACTTCATCTCTTGTCTCTCTTTTTCTCTCTCTCTTCCTCTGTCACTCCTTCAACTCGAATGCATCCCTTTTTCTTACTTGACTAGCAATCATATTTTCATGGATTTTTTCTTTTATAAACAATCAATACTCCCAATTTTCCTTGGTGTTTCGTACACCCTACTACTCTATCGCTCACAAATATGGTCTATTAAATGAATCCAACAAACTCTATATTTACTCTCTCTATATTCGGCTTGACTTTGTTGTTTTCTTAGTACATTAAATATTCAATATGTTAATTCATGAGCCATTTGTGAGACAATTTCTAAAATAGATTTCTCATCATTCAAGGATAAAGAAACGATCCACATTTTCTCTTTGATATTTAATAGTGCCTAGAAATTAGGATTTTCATAGAGAATGTAACTACATTTCCAAAAAGTCAAAGAACATTAAATGTTGACAATTAGATCTAGAGATTTCTCAAATCGGTCTGAGTTTTCATGGAGCACAAGTTATATACACAGATGCAATGTACTACCTCTCCATTTGATATTTGGATCATTATCGATTTCAGAGAACAAAGTCCCACTTGACCAAATGTAAAGTAATTTGATTGTTCTTGAACCCTATCCACTCCACATTGATCTATTATGTGGCTTTTATTTGCTTTTGTGACTTTCTCCTTTGTATCGCAGCTATATGTTGTGTTTTGCGGCTTTTCTTCATTATCTATGGCCTTTTTAGTCTTCCATGATTTTCTAGTCTTCTCGTGGCATTTTTCCTTTATCTACAACTTTTTCTAGCCATCTGTGAATTTCCTTCGCAACTAATTCTAGTCTTTCGCATGACTTTTCTAGTTCTCTGCGGCTAATTCTAGTCTTTCACTGATTTTCCCCTTTATCCGTAGCTTTTCCTTCACATCATCAGATTCATCTTTTTCTCTTACAACTCACACTAAACCTCCACAACCTCCTGCAAACTTCGGTAGCTATCTCCTCATGTCTTTGGCTTTCTCAAAATTTTGATTAAGCCCCTTAGAATCATCCTGAATCATCTCAGAGCTGACACTACCAATCAACCTTCCCATTTATCTTGGAGAGACTTGCTTGAATTTACTTCCTGAAGCCTGTTACATACTTGTTAACACCTTTTCCATACATGGTTTACCTTGAGACACCTGCACAACACTTACACCACACTTTTTCCATCAATGCCACTTGATGTCACTTGACATTAATGAAAACACCAATGATAATGAAAAGGTCCAACAAACTCCCCTTTGTCATTGATGAAAACTTTCATAGAAACATACATTGAACCCTTGATGGAAAAAACATTTAATCTCTCCCGTTCTTGTTTCTTTTTTCATGAGCACTATTTTTACTCTCTCCCCTTTGACATCTATGACAAAGGGCCATCTATGCCACACAATGATGAAGATGCAGATAAATTGGATAAATACATATTCTTACCTCAAGAATCTCCCCCTAGGCTCATGCTTCTTAGATTTTTGGCACACCATTTTCTTCATTTTCACAAAATTTGATCCATATGACTTGGTATGCACGAGGCAACACTCCCCTGAGCTGATACATACTTTGATGTCATGAGATAACATATTATCTCCCCTTCACATGAAAGCTATATTGCAATAATTAGGAGTTAATATTACATAAGAATGATCCCTTACCTTGTTTCCATACTTTCTAGTTGTTGAAGGGATCGGGAATGACCCCCAACTCATGTCGTAGGTGCTCAAATGTTGTTTTTAGTAGTGGTTTTTTCATGATATCTATAATTTCTTCTTTTGTGCTCACATATTCTAGACTGATTTTCTTGTCATTCACTTGTTCCCTTAAGAAGTGATATCTAATTGGAATGTGTTTGGTCTTTGAGTGGAACACAAGGTTCTTAGAGACACTTATAGCATTAGTGTTGTTACAAAGTAGATGAATTAGGCTATCATATTTCATCTTGTAATCCTCTAATGTATGTTTCATCCAAAGAACTTGAGTACAACACATTGCAATAACTATATACTTTGTCTTGTATATTGAGAGTTTCATTGATGATTGCTTCTTACTTAACTAGGATACCAAGAAATTTCCAACAAAGAATTCTCCACCACTTGTACTCTTCCTATCATCAACACTTCCTACCCAATCTGCATCAATGTATGCTTTTATGTTGAATTCATTATTTTTAGGGTACTAAAGTCCATATTCAAGTGTTCCCATGAGGTATCTTAGTATCCTCTTGACTTCCTTGAAGTGTGTTTCCCTTGGATCTTCTTGAAATCTTCCAACAAGGCCCACAACCTACATGATATCAGGTCTTGATGCAATAAAGTAGAGTACACTACCTATAATAGACTTGTACAAGGTTTTTTAACTTTTGGTAAGCTATATTCTTTGCTCAACTTACATCCCACTTACATTGGTGTACCTATAGGTCTACATTCTTCCATCCTAAACCTTTTTAACATTTACTTGATATATTTGGTTTAGGATATGAAGATACCTTGTTCTGATTGACTAATTTGTAATCCCGAGAAGAATGAGAGATCCCTAACCATAGACATTTCAAATTCTTATTTCATCATATCAACAAATTCATAAGTCATTTTATCACGATATCCTCCAAATATGTTATCATCCACATAGACAATGACAAGGAGAAGATGATCACCTTCTTCCCCGATGTAGAGATTATTGTTACAATGTGACTTTTTGAAACCTTGCTCAAAGAGGTATGTTTCTAATATATTGTACCAAGCTCTAGGAGTTTTTTTAAGTCCATGAAAAGCCTTTTTCAACCTATACACATGATCTTTATCATCAGTTAGAGAAAATACATCGTGTATTTTAATATATACTTCTTCATTCAGATAACCATAGAGGAAAGTTGATTTAACATCCATCTGGAAAACTCTGATTTTCTTGTAAGCCAAGTATGCCAAAAATAGCATGATTACTTCCATCCTTGCCACTGGTGCAAATGTCTCATTAAAGTCAATTCCTTCCATTTGTGCATAGCCTTTGTACACAAGTCTTTCCTTGTTTCTCGTCACTTCTCCTTTCTCATTCAGTTTGTTTCTGAATACCCATTTAGTTTCAATCACATTTTTGTCCTTTGGTCTTGGTGCAAGCTCCCAGGTCTCATTCTTTTTAATCTTATCAAGTTCTTCATTTATGGCTTCCACCCAATGTTGATCCTTGTTAGCCTCTGCAACATTCTTTAGTTCTATCATGGATAGAAGTGTTATGTCTTCATGATTTTGTTGATCTCTTAGTATTCTTCTTGTGATAATGCCACCTTCTTTATTTTGAATGATCGACTTTATGGATGATCCCTCTTGACTTGTCTTGAGGGTGTTTTGGTGTCTTTCCTTACTTCCACTTCTTCTACTTCCTCACACAGACTTTCCATTTCTTCATCATATTCTTGTTCTTCATGATTTTTATTGTGTTGAGTGTTGGATTTAGTAGGATAAGACACATCAAATTTTACATTTGTGCTTTCAATCACCTTTTGTAACCTCTTATAATAACATCTATAGGTTGTGTTCAGTAAAGTAACTAAGAAATATTCTTTCATCACACTTAGAGTCAAATTTTCCCAATTTATCTTCATCTCTTTTGATGTAATATTTACTTCCAAATACTCTTATGTGTTTTACATTGGTAGGCCGATTTTCCAAAGTTCATAAGGTGTCTTGTCACTGTTTATTCTCAATTAGGATCTGTTTAGAATGTAGACCATTGTGTAGACTGCTTCACTCCAATATCTATCAAGAAGTTTAGATTCATTCAGCATAGTTCTTGCCATTTCTTGTACAGTCCTATTCTTTCTTTCAATAATCCCATTTTTTTGAGGTGTTCTAGTGGCTAAAAATTGTCTTCTAATCCCATGTTCTTCACAAAACTCATCAAACTCATTTGACCAAAATTCTCCACCTCTATGTCTGATCTTAACTATCTAATTTTGGTGTTATTTTTATTTTCTACTAATGGCTTAAATATTTAAATATGTCAAAAGATTCTAATTTGTGCTTCAAACAAGCCACCCATGTCATCCTTGTGTAATCATCTATTAGCAACATGAAATACACATCTCCTTGTAAACTTTCAGTTCTTGTAGGCCCACAAATATCTGTATGGATCAGTTCCAAAGGTGTAGTGGTAGAATACTCTTTGGATTTGAATGATCTTCTTGTTTTTTTACCATGTAAGAAAGATTTGCATAGTGTATCTGTTGGTTTTACAATCTTTGGCATGTGTCTCACACCACCCTTTGCACTTAATTTCACTAGATTTTCAAAGCTCATATGTCCCAATCTCCGTGCCACATCCAGTTGTCATCAAATTTACTTGTGAAGCATTTTTATTTGTTTATTTCATTGAGAACATACATGTTATTCTTGGTCCGTTTAGCTTTTACAACTTTATTTCCTATTTTTCCATTGATAATATCATAGCCTTTATCATGGAATATCATATTATAGTCTTTCTTACATATTTGAATCACACTTAATAAATTGTGCTTTAGTCCTTCAACATATAGAAAATTCTCGGTAATAGTTTTTCCATTGTCCAAACTCAAAGTTCCTTTTCCAACTATGTTTGTTGAATTATTATCACCAAATCTGACAGACTCTTGATGCATTGTTTGATAGAGAGATGAATTTTCTTTTGTCACCTATCATATGATTGGAGCACCACTATCTAGATACTATATTTTATCTTCATCTTACACATGAAACAAAGTTTGTACTATTGAGCAAGACTCTTTTCTTTTGTTGGATTCTTCCTTTGTAACATACTGACCATCTCTTTTTTGTAGGAGGTTCTTGTTTCTTGGTTGAAACTACATGACTTTCCTTGTGATATTTGTAATGAAGCAATTATATTTCATTCTATTATATGATGAGCTATAGTATCTTCCATAGCCTTTAGCATATCTTCTACATTTAGTGAGTTTATGTCCAAACTGGTTACATAAAAAGTAATAACTATAGAAAAAATGTGTGTACCTCATAGCATAGGTGATTCTGGGAGCATTGGTCTTCCTCTTGGCAGTTTTGATGACTTCTTTATTTACAACAAGAAAGGTACTTGGTATTGATATAGTCTTGTTTCCTTCCTTCTTTGCAAGATCCATTTCTTTGCTTTCTTCCTTAAATCATATCCCTGATTTTTGTCGGTTGTATCCCGTTGATCGCTCAAGTATATCAATTAGAACATTTGAGCTCTTTTCTAGCTTCTCATACATTGTTATCTTGTTGGTCATTTGTTCCAGTTCAGTCTTTAGTGGCTCCAATTTTGAGTTCAAATTTATGCATTCATCATCATTTGATTTGTAAGATTTAGAAATATTTTCCAGGTGAGTTTCAAGTTCTTTAAGCTCATTAGTTTCTTCCTCTTCCTTTAAAATTTTTCTTTTATCAAAGACGTGAATTTTTTCTTCATAACCTTTTAAAGTGCATCTTAGCTTTTGATTCTTTCTCCTACACAATTTCAATTCTTCAAGAACACAAACAAGTTTTGCTTCCAAATTTACATTTGCTTCTTCTTTATCAGCCTCTTCATAATTAACTGCATTCTTTCCTTTTGAGTCACATTCTTTAGAGACATCTGTGGCCATAAACAAACTTCTACACCCTTAAACTATTTCTTGTATTAGGATATGAGTAGTTGACTTGTGGCTTACCATATCATTTAACTATATCATTTATACTTTCTCATGCTTAGTAGGTTAGCCTTGGTGATTGCCATAACATATGAATAGTATATATATGGGGTTGTAGATAGTAGTTGATCATCATTTGAGCATTTGAGTCTTATTGTATGGTTTGGGGATTACCCCTCAAGTGGCGAAGCTATTCTAATTGCATATTTAGATCATTTATCTGCAATATTATGTTCTTTGGTGTTCTATTTATGCTTATAATCTGAATTATACAAGTAATTTCATTACAAGTGGTATTAGAGCTACGATCCGAGACAAAATTAGGGCAAAAACCCTAATTTTTTGTTTCTAATGTATTTTACGAACCATAGGGAATTTGTAAGATATTTTTTTACTAGAGTTGAGAATAATTCCAAGTAATATTCCTTGAAAATTTTAGACTTTTTTATTTATTTTGCAAATTTTATTACAAATTTAGGTTTTTTCATAAAATCACTCCCTAGACTAAAATTTGTGGAATTTTTCCAAGTTATTTACATTTTGGAAATCCCTCAAAAAATATTGGTAGTATCTTCTTTGTGTTTTTTCCTATTCATCAGAATTTGTATCGAAACCCTAAACCCTAGGGTTTGACATCATGGCGGGGCCTTCCACAAGAGCCAAAAAGAATCTGGTCACTGGGTAAAACTCCAGATAAATATGGGGTAGTGATGGAAGTGTTGGATTCAAAAGGGGTAAATACATATTCCTAGGCACTAGGTTTTACCTCAGTTGATCATAAGGTGAGCCAACTTGAGTATGAACTGTGAAATGTACATCCGAGATGGTTTGTAAAGGAGACAAACCAAATCAATCAAGCGATTGGATTATATCATGCAATATATAAAGGGTAAGCAGTATATCCCAAATCATTCCCAACTCAACCAAGGAAGATCTTCAGTTCAGAATAATGTGCAAAATAACCATGTTGGATCACTTTTCCATCCCAATCAAAATCCAAATTATTCACAACCACGGAACATGATGCCAAAAGTGGAGATGCGCAAATTTGATGGGAAGGATCCAATGAATTGGATAAATCAAATGGATAACGTCTTTGAGTTATATCAAACCCCATCATGATAAAATGTGACCTTGGAATACATGTATCTTGAACCAGATCAATTCATCTGGTATCAATGGTTATGTGCTCAGAGCTAGAAGAGTGGTCTCAGTGTCACTTGGGTAGTTTTTACTGAGGAGTTGCAATTGCACTATAGTTCCATTGTTTTAGATAACTACTTTAGTCAATTGGCAAAGTTAAGACAAACAAGATCAGCCAAATATTATGTGCATCAATTCGAACATGTCGTTAAGGGTGGAGAATATTACAAAAGAGAACCTGAATGACCTTTTTCTTGGGGGTTTTAAGGACCACATTGAGCGTGAGGTACATATGTTTAATCCACTCAAGCTTTCTAATTGTATTGTTATGGCACGTAGAGAAAAGGAAAAAAATATTTGCAGTAGGAGGCAGCCTTTCACTAACACCAAAGACCGTAGTACCCCTCCCCATCATTCACTTGGCCAATTAGTGACTCGACTAAACAAATGGAAGAAAAAAGAGAAAAAGGATTATGTTTTAACCGAGACAACAAATATGGACCATGACACAAATGTGTTGAGAAGAAGTTTTTCTATATTGAGGGAGTAAATGAGGATGAAGAGGAAGCTGAAATTATAGGAGAAGCTAAGGAACCAGTAGAAGATGAAGTAGAGGATCACCAACCTACAATTTCTTGCCATGCGTTTTCAGGTATTAGTACTCCTCAAAGACTCAAAGTTATTAGTTATCTCAAAAAATAGAAAGTGATGGTGTTGATTGACTGGGAGTACTCATAACTTCATAAATAGTAAGTTAGTTGCCGCTCAATTGGTTTATTTACCCGACTCCATAAATTCAAGTTATGATTGCAGATGGTGGGATAATCAAGTTCATAGGAAAGTGCCATAGTATCAAGCTTTCCATGGGAGAATACATGCTAGACTACGCCTATGTTTGTTATTTCTATGGGAGGGAATGATATTTTTTGGGTGTCCAATGGCTCACAACCTTGGGTACTTTAGAAATGAATTTCAAGAATTGTTCATGTGATTTCATTCAAAATGATGGACAATACAATTGAAAGGGATGGTAGCTAAGTCTCCACAGTTATTAGATCTCATCGGATGCGGAAGGTTCTCATAAAAGGAGTAGATGTATTTGTAGAAGAAAGTTATTTTTATAGAGGTAAAAATACAAAGTCTTTAATGTCACCCGATCTTCAAAAGATTGATGATGCTCACTCATCTATTTTTGATGCAATTCCAAAGGGACTACCACTAGTTAGGGATCATGATCATGCCATTCGGTTGATTCTAGGGATCCAACCACCTAACATCAGACCATATAGATACCCATATTCCCATAAAAGTGAGATTGAGAAAATGGTGCAGGAAATGTTGAAGGCAGGTATCATCAGGCATAGCCAAAGCGCATATTCTTCACCAGTGGTCATGGTACGTAAGAAGGATGAAACATGGAGGATGTTTCCAGACACGAGAACTCAACAAGTACACCATCAAAGATAAATTTTCTATTCTAGTAATTGATGATTTACTTGATGAATTACATGGTGCTATTTATTTCACAAAATTAAATCTTCATTCGAGATACCATCAAATTAGCATAAGAGAGGAAGATGTTCATAAAATGGCTTTCAGGACTCATGAGGGCCATTATGAGTTTTTGGTAATGCCTTTTGGTCTTACAAATGATCCTCAACATTTCAAAGCTTGATGAACACTATTTTTAGGCCATTTTTAAGGAAATTAGTATTAGTTTTCTTTGATGACATATTGATTTATAGTAAGATATGAGAAGAACACTTACTGACATGTAAATAAAATGTTGGAAGTTTTGGAGAAACATAAGCTCTATGCAAATCCATCCAAATTTTATTTTGGTGTACAAGAGGTAGAATACTTGGGTCACATTGTATCCCATAAAGGTGTCAAAGTTAATCCTCGGAAGATCAAATCTATGGTGGAATGGAAAAAGCCCAAAACTCTCGAAATCTCCGAGGATTCCCAAAACTAAAACAAGACTATAGAAGATTTGTGAGGGGATATGGTAGAATCGCGGATCCAGTCCATCTTTGCATTGCTAAATAAGGATGCCTTCTATTGGATAGACCCAACCACTAAATCCTTTGAGCAGTTGAAGGAATCCTTGTGCATCACCCCAGTTTTGGCTACTCCCAACTTCTCAAAAACCTTCATTATTGAATGTGATGCTTCAGGATCAGGATTGGGAGAAGTTCTAATGCAGGAAGGAAAACCAATTGCATTTGAGAGTCACCAATTCAAAGGAAAATATATGCTCAAACCTATCTATGAGAAAGAAATGATAGTTATTCTTAATTCACTCAAGCAATGGAGGTGTTATCTAATGGGTAGACACTTCAAGGTAAAAATTGATCATGATAGTCTCAAATACTTTTGGAGCAAATTTTATCATCGAGAGGAACAAAAAAGTTGGTAACAAAATTATTGGGTTATGATTTTGAAATCATACGCAAAAATGGTAAAGAAAATGTAGTATTTGATGCACTATCCAGGAAGGGATACATCTGCAGATGCCTTACTATGTGTAATGTCCATATTGAAGGCCGATTGGGTGGATGAAGTAAGATTGGAATGGGAGCAGGGAAATGATATACAATCTCTAATAAAAATATCAAGCAAGACTCTATAACATCTAACAAATTTGAGTGGAAAGATAATGCCCTATGATACAAGGACATGTTATTTTTGTGTAAATATTCGAGTTAAAGCATAAGATTCTTGCAAAGCTACATGAATCACTGTTGGAGGACAGTCTGAATTTTTGAAGACATATCATAGAATAAAAAGATAATTCTTTTAGGAAGGACTTAAGGGGGATGTACAAAAGTTTGTATAGAGTGTTTGGTGTGCCAACACAACAAAGTTGAAACCATTAAGACACCAAGTGTATTGCAAGCATTACTAATTCCGAGTTAGGGATGGGAGGAGGTCTCCAACTCTGTAAGATACTAGAGGGAGTTAATTTGACTGTTCCGTCTGTCTTGGGTGAATTGTTGGCAGCAAGCCGTATTTCATGAAGAGCGCCAGTCCAAATTTGGGAAGCACGGGATGCTCAGAAACCATCTTTACCCGATATCGAGAAAGAATGGAAGCAGCGGACCACTTCATCTGCCAGTATGCAAATTCTCTGCCCGTACACCGCCGAGGCCCTCCGTTGAACGCTGCGAACTTGAAATCCGATTCTGTCACAAATTTACCGTTCTTCAGCCACCTTTCTGGCTTGAATTCCAGGCAATCTTTACCCCATAAACTCTCCAGCCTGCCGCACGAATAGATCAGATAATAAACCGGCGCGCCCTTCTCCACGGGCGTGCCGTCGGGTAGAAGGTCTTCGTGAGCCGCCTGAGTGACCTCCGCGGGGATGGGCGGGTAGAGCCGCATAGACTCCGACAGCGCTGCGGTCAGATAATCCATCGCCTTTATTTCATCAAAGCTGAATGAAGCCGGATTCCGATCGTCTGGGGTTTTCCTCTGGTTGAGGATCCCATCCAGCGCTGTCAAAATCTTAACTTCCACACGTGGATGGCATATTACCAGCCAGAAGAACCAGGTCAGCCCCACAGCAACTGTGTCCTTGCCGGCGAAAATGAGGTTAACAGCCAGTTCACACATTCTTTGGTCGGAATAAAGCCGCCCGCTCTCCCGTTCGAAGCGAGTAAAGGCCGAGGCGATGTCCGCGCGCAGAGGGCCGTCTGGGGCGTCGGCGTGGGCGCGCCAGCGAGGGCACAACTCTTCTCTAACAAATGCATGGACAAAGTCTCTGGCTTTTCGAAACCGGCGTTCGACTCCAATGTTAAAATACCTCAACGTTTTCCAGATGAAGGGGGCAGAAGCATCCGGATCACGACCAACTCCATGGCCGTGTCGAAGGCCTCCACGAAAGGAACCCTAGGCAGACCGGGGCTGAGCGAGCCGAGATCCACCCCTCCGCCGAAGCTGCACACATTGTCGAAAGCGAGGCGAAGGAATACCTCTTGCAGGTCGATAACGGCGCCGTTCTCACACGCGTGGCTGAAAACAGGAAGAAGCTTTTGGTTCATAACGGCAGGTAAGGTCGTGGTCGCTCTGTCGCGGAAGGCGGCCGAAGAGAGTGCCATGGCGGCCGATTTATTCAACAGCCTGAAAAACTCTCCGTCTTGCACCAGAATGGAATCGCCAAAGAAGTCGAGAAACAAGTCTTTGAAAGACTCCCCTTTGCCGAAATTGTGGTACCTCGTTTTGAGCACGTACTCTATGTTTGCAGGGTCGGCCGTCAAAATCCTGGCTTTCCAAGGGCCGGGAGCCTGAAAGTTCCACCATTAATGGTAGCGAGATGAGTAAACCAGTCGTAAAGGCGGCCGGAATGGAAGAGCAAGGAGGGAAGCACGCCGATAACCGGCCACACCGGTGCCCCGCTTAATCGTACTCGTTTCCTGCGCTGCCAAACGCAAACGAGGAGGAATGCAATTAAGGAGAGGTGAAGCAGCATCCTTCCATTCGCCAGGAGATAATCAGATTCAGCCATACTTTCCATTGTAGGAATATGTGTCAGCATATTCATTGCTTCTGGAGATTTATCATTGTCCCAAGGAAGGTGACCGGCCAAACCATTAAAGCATAAAACACCTACTGGAAACTGGTCAATAACTTTTAGTAACAAATTCCCATGTACTTAATAAAACAAGTCTCATTAAATCACACCCAACAACAACCAATCACAAATTTAACAAGTAAACATTAAAAATGCACTCTTTATTTAAAATTTGGGAAAATCACGGCCAATTAAATTTGGGATTATTGGAATCAACAAAAAAAAACAAAGAGAAAAGAAAAGAAGAATGAGTTTAAAAACAAGGCTATGAATGCGAGAAGAGTAAATAAAATAATGTTGAAGTGTAGTGTTATTTATCAATTATGCTTTATTTAAAATGAAAATCACGGCCAATAAAGAATCTGCATTGGAATCTAAGCGAAAGAGATGTTGAGATGTTATGCGAGAAGAGTAAATAAAAAAGAATAATCATAATATGCAATCTAAGCAAAAGAGATGTTGAGATATTGAATAACATAATATGCAATCTTGAACCAATTTTGTTACAAATTTATGACAAGTGCTCTAGTAAATATGTATGCAGAATGTGGAAGCGTACACAAGGTGTGTGACCTGTTTGACAATAAACCTCGGGAAAATATGTTCTCATGGAATGTAACTATTACAGGATATGCACAAAATGGCTTTTACAAGAATGCTCTCAATCTCTTTAAAGCAATGAAGCAATTAGGAATTTACCTCAACCATGTAAGTTTTGCTAGTGTTTTATTAACATCGAACCATATAGATTTAGTAGATGAAGGTTGCAAATACTTGAATGCCATGAGTGGTTCTTATTACACTATGCCCACAATAGCTCATTGTATGCATGGTCGACATTCTTGACCATGTAGGATATATACATATGTCGATGATGTTAGGTTGTTAATCTTGGCCATCCACATCTTGTCTGTTGTCATAGGGGCGAGGTTCGACCCAACTTGCAAATGCCTTTGCGCAATTAAAGAATAAGTAGGGGTTTCTCCTCGAGGAGAAAGTCTACGCCGCTAGGGTCGATGATGGAAGGTGCATTGTTGGGAGAGGGTGTATAGGTGACTATGTAATTTTATTTTGTTCCAATTTGAATATTGTGTAATAGTAAAGAAACTGGGTATTTGTTTAGTGTTTAGGAGTTCTATAGGAATGTATTCATTATATTGACCTGCTTGATAGTATCTAAAATTATTATGGAAACGGAAACAACATATATAATATGATTGGACTAGGTGCGGGTGAGACTGGTGTGGATGAAATTATCATAGACAATGTGTCTATTTCCAACAAATAAGTTAAACAAATACATGCCTAAATTTTGTAGTAGATTTTTTTTCGGTGCCCGAGATCACATCGATATATAGTGTGCTTGTATGTGACGTTCTTGGAGTTGATGTAATTAATGCGTCAATGTTTAGAAATGAAAATTTGATCATTAACATGGATGTCAACGCCAACAAAATGAAGCCTTTAATTCTTCTTTTTTTTTTGGATACTTTACCTATGAACACAATTATTTTATCACCTACTGAAGTATTCGAAAGTTTATTTGGTAGAGAAAAGCACACTCAAACAAATTTTAATTAATGTTTTGACCCTGAAGCATTAATGTTTTAAGGATGACAGATAATGGCTTTAACAAAATTCGACATTCTCTTTGGTGAAGCATAATAATTTTGAATCCAATGCGAAAAATAACTGTTTGAAGGTAACAAAAGATTTGTTAGTAAGTATTTCAAACATGAATCTTAATGTAGCGGGTGGAGGAAAAAAATAAAATACCTCAGACAGATGTTACGTCAATTTGAACAAAACTTTGTTGAAGGAAATTATGCAGATTTGATAAGACTATGTGATGGCACATTTGTTCCTGGGGGCTGTTTAAGCTTCTCAATGTATTCAGTGGGCAGATTGGAATCCCTGTGGAGACCTGACCGTAATGAGATTGGCTCCATTTACATTTGTCTTGTTCCATTTAGTGTGTATCTTATAAAGGTAAGGAGGAGCATTTATTTTTCCATTATGTGCAATGACAGTGGATGTGTGTGTGTGTGTGGAGAAGAAAATGTAATGTGAGAAGATGCTCGTATTTTTTAATCTTTTTATAATATAAATTTTGTTTAGTTTTGAAATTTCAGAAAGAGTGTATAACTTAAATGGAAAGGAAGGATGTTGATTCATAAATTAGAGGGTGTGAGAAAAGAGTATAAAAGGTGAAAACAATATGAGTATAACTTCAAGGTAAAATTGGAGGGAAAAGGTGTGCAATGTAAGGAAATGGAAGAAAAGGTGTGCAATGTAAAAAATTGTTTATTTTAAAATTAAATGAGTATTTCATTTCCATACAATTTTAAATTATTTAAACATAAAATAGAAATTGGAAAAAATATGGGCTTATAACTTGAATACGCCAAGTAGCCAAAATTGTATTTCTTCCTAAGATGGCTTGTACAAAGAGAGCCTGGTACACCAAATTTGTCATCCTTGGCGGTAACTTGAGAAATTATCTTCAATGCCTTCGCTTATTTTGTAAGGAAATCTATTTATGTGTAGTTCTGATATCCCTTGGCAGACAAAATGTAACATTTATTTACGAGTTGAAAGTTGAAACCAATTACAAATGTGGAGAATCCTGCATTGCATAACATAGGTTATTAGGGAGAGAAACGAGAAGCTTCATACTCTGTCTTGTTATATCCAAAATCAGCAAGATGAAATGGAATTTTCCACCATGCAGATAGAAATATGCCTCCTGGTAATGCTGGAATTGATTTGTATGTCTCGCTGAAATCCATGGATGACCGAACATAATTGTCTGTGACTCTGGATATGCCTTCCTGAACTTTCTCTGCACAAAAGGATAATGGTTTCTCTTTCACTGCACCTGCTGGTTCTATGCAATATGCACAGAAAATAGCATTGCCTGATGCAACAACCAACGAAAATCAAGGCAAATATGGGTTCTTGGGTTGCAACATTTGGGATTGTTGCAGCATTGTTTTTGGTTTCTGCTAATGCTCAGCTCTCTGCAACATTTTATGACAAGTCATGTCCAAATGCCTTGTCTATAATCAAGTCTGAGATTAAAAAAGTGGTGGGAAATGAATCAAGGATGGGTGCATCTTTACTTCGTCTTCACTTTCATGACTGCTTTGTTGAAGTATAAATTCTACCTTCTCTTTTTCAGCGATTGTTCAAAATCTCAAATGTTTCTAAACTGTAGGTCAATTTCATAGAATTTAGATAGCCACAGTCTAAGTGTATTACTATATAAACAACATGCAACGAGTTGTCTAACGTAGAAACACATACAACAATATTTTTATGTCACTAAAGAATTTTTTGTTGGTAAAGTGAATAAATCTACTCTTGCAATAAACATGCAGAACAATTAGAATTCCTTTTGCAAAACTTTTATCTAGTAGCATTAGGAAAAGTTCCATCATTATTCTGCCACATCTTCAACTTATAGTTCAGAACATTTATGCTTCTGGAAAGCTGCCTTGGATTGTAAAACTCTCTTTGTACAGCGTTTTGAAGCTCCCTTAAATTCTCCGTGTTGTTAGTTATTGTTGTAATCTTTTCCTTCACATTGGTTGTGCTGTCTCTTTAGATACAGCAATGTACTTTATTTCACTCCATAATTTTTGTTTGTGAAGTGAATAAATCTTTTCTTACTATTAGAAATCCTTTTGCAAACCTTTATCTGGCAGTATTAAAATAAATCCAAAGTTCTATCATCATTATGCCACACGTCTTCAACTTATAATTCAGAACAGCTTTGCAGAGTGTTTTAAAGCTATGTGTAGCTGTCTCTGCGTTGTTAATTTATGATTATTGTAATCTTTTATTCTGCCTTCTAGGTTGTGCTGTCTCTTTTACTTATACTTAGAAGAGATGGTCGGGACCCAGCCTAGAAGACTCTATCATTATAATGTACATTATAATTCTAATTTGTTCAGTACAAAAATAAAATGTCAGGGTTGCGATGGGTCTGTACTCTTGGATGGTTCATCCGGTGAAAAGACAGCAGGGCCAAATTTACACTCTGCCAGGGGTTTCAATACAATAGATGCTATAAAGAGAAACCTGGAGGCAGCTTGCACTGGAGTTGTGTCCTGTGCTGATATTTTGGCTGTGGCTGCCCGTGACTCTGCTGTACAAGTGAGTGGAAATATCTTTCTGACTAGCTCTTTTTAATGCCATAATAATTCAATGTCTGTAACTTAATTTTTAACAAAAATAATAAATGTTTAAAAAAAAGAAAACAAGGAAAGACCAAAGAAAAAGTGGAAGTAAAAACTGGAGCAAAAGATATTTATAATTATTTTAGTAAATAAAATTTCTGTAATATTTGATTGCAGTTGGGAGGTCCAACATGGACAGTACCCCTTGGAAGAAGGGACTCCAAAACTTCAAATCAAAATGGTGCCAACAATAACATTCCTTCTCCAACTTCCTCTCTGAGAAATTTAACTGCAAGATTTCGAGCTCAAGGGCTGTCTAGTAAAGACCTGGTGGCTCTTTCAGGTAAACTAAAACCCATCAATCTTCCTTCTGAAAACAATATGTAAATCTAAGATAAACTTAACCTGCTCAAGGTTTATAACATTACAGGTGCTCATACAATAGGCCAAGTTCATTGCACATTGATTTGGGGCAAACTGAAGCCAGTTCCCGTGCGTTTGCTTGTACAAGAAAACGCCTTCCTTCTGCGACGTTCTTCGAGACTCCATAGCCATCCTGCAGGCAATGCCCCAGCTCTCTCAGTGCATCGATGTGCCCTAGAAAGGCCGCTCTTGCGCACAGTGCCACTCCTGCCTTCAGATCCTTGTCTTTCTTGCTTCCCCCGCTGCCGTTGAATTGTATGATGGCAAGCGAGTATAATGCAGAAGCGTGAGAAGATATGGCGGCTTTTGCCATCACTGATGCTCCCCCATCCCGATTTTGCAGGCAGTAGAAACGAATCTACAAAACAAATTTATTTTTAAAACAAAAGAATACTTGCGCGTACAGATTCAAGGCTTGAACGAAAGCCAAAAACGAAAAAAATACTTCATTTACTCTCCCTAAGAAATGATTTCAGACATGGATATCTGGATATATGTTCAGAAAACAAAACTACAAAAGAAAAATCTAATCTTTATGCTCCTCCCCGTGAAATAATTTGAGGCACAAACACAAATTCTCATTTTTAAAAGCTGAAAGTCCACTGTAACCTGACAGGACATTAGAAGACTGGTTGCTTACCATGCCAAGGGTGTAGCAGGCCTCCACGTTTCCAGCGTCTGCGCATTTCCTTAAAAATCTATGCGACCCCTCCGACCAGCGCGATGCTTCCATCGCAAACACAGACGTCGAAGCCTTGAGCAGCACCATCGGCTGCATTCCGACCTCATTAAACCTCTTGCATCTGCGCAGCCAAAATCATCTCCACCTTCAGTCTTAAAACGCCAAAAAAATATTTAACAAGATCAAACCCTAACACTCGAAAATGAAAAATTACTCACGTTACGAGGGCACTGATCAAGTCGGCAGGGCGAGCGGCGGTGGAGCTGAGCTTGACCAGAATGGAGAGCAGCAAGTCATCCGGAAGGGCGTCAAAATGATTCGCTCGAGTTTGACGCTTGCTGTTCATGCATTGCGAAGAACCAGTAGCAGAATCCTCACGTCCGCATTTCGAATCCCGCCAACACACGCCTGAATCGAGACTCCATAGCCGTCCTGCAGGCAATGCCCCAGCTCTCTCAGAGTCCTTCACCTCCTGGCGCAGATGGAAATGAGAAATTGCACAGCGTGTAAGAAAGAAACAGGCGTTTTCCTCGAGCCACTCAAAACTGTCAAAAGTGACCTAATCTGTACATGACAGTCAATGCATTAATGTTTCATAACTGCTACGTTTTTTCAATGAACAGTGCACATAAAGCCAATGACCAATCAAATGTTGCCAGAACAAAAAAATCAAAAGCTAAAACTATAGTCCAGCCTCATTTAAATACACATGTCACAATACGATTGGAAAAATGCAAATGTTTAATTGCAAAAGTGAAGAGTATATCCATGCCTTCGGCAGGATAATAAAGTTGCACAATTTTATTGGCCTTGTCAAATTTTATTGTTCGTAGAAATTTGCATCCATCACAAGATCTATATTATGCAAAATATCACTTAAAAAATTATCTCGACTTGAAAAGCATTAAAAATCCTATTTTTGATAAGGTACAATGTATTAAATATTGAACTTTTGTACATGTGGAAGAAAGACAACAAATACTTTAGTTGAAGAAATGTATTTGTTTGACAAGTTGAATGGTTGTAAATTGTCTCTCTCTCTCTCTCATGTGTGCGTCATAGGGTGCATGTGCCCTGTGTGTGTGTGCGTACGAGGTGTGTGTGCACTGTGCTGCGTCGGGCATCCATTTGTTAGTTCAAGATTCCTTAGGTAAAATTTATTCTTCAAACCTCCAATCGATTGTTCTCGCTCTCTCTCGTGTTTGCGTTTTTGGGCGTACATGTGATCGCGCGCGCTGCGGGGTGTGTGTGTGTGTGTGTGTGTGTGTGCGCGCGCGTGTGCGCTGCACGCACACGCGTGCGTGTACGTGTGTCTATGTGCGTGTGCGTGTGTGTGTGTGTGCATGTGCTTGTGTGTGTACGTGTGTGTGTACGTGCCCCCGCGCGCGCGTGTGTGTGTGTGTGTCTGTGTGTGCGTGTGCGTGTGCGTGTGTGTTTATGTGTGTGTGTGTGGGTGTGGGTGTGTGTGCGCGTGCATGTGTGTGCGAGTGTGTGTGTTTACGTCTGTGTGCGTGTGTGCGTGTGCATGTGTGTGTGTGTGTGTGCGTGTGTGTGCGTGTGTGCGTGCGTGTGTGTGCATGTGCATGTTTGTGTGTGTGTGCATGCATGTGTGTGCGTGTGCGCGTGCGTGTGAGTGTGTGTGTGTGTGTGCGTGTGAGTGTGTGTGTGCACGTGCGCGTGCATGCGTGTGTGTGGGTGTGTGTGTGTGCGCGCACGTGTGCGTGTGCATGTGTGTGTGTGTGTGTGTGTGTGTGTGTGTGTGTGTGTGTGTGGGTATAGACATCCATTTGTCGATTCAAGATTCCTTTGGTAAAATTTATTCTTCAAACCTCCAATCAATTGTTGAATTAAGGAAAGCCACCTCGACTACTATTTTACATGAAGTTGCATTACCATGGGTCATGTTTTCTATTCATGATGAATAAGTTATCTACCGAGGGTTGTGAATATAGTGTAAGATGAGATTTCTTGGCACTATGTAACCGAGCTATCTTTACCCAAATGGCATTGGCACATTTTAACACTTCAATTGAACTTACAAACCGCAAAAATCTAGTTTAAAAATGCTTTTTTAATTATAATAGAATAATATACTCAATGTTGTTATCATCTACTCAACAAACGCAACAAGTGAAGAGCATTTTTCTCATTTTTTGAAGGGGCAATTCCATGTTTGTTTACATCAAAGATGTCTTTGAGCTTGTATTTAAACAATGAATAAATATCTTTGTACATGTCAAGTGGATTTTAATCCACACATCTAAGGTAGGTGTGGTCACAAAAGTGATTATTTGAATTGGTGAGCACAAAATATACAAAACATTGATACATAACTTCTTGAATGGATTTAATTTTAACGTGTGCTAGTGTTTTTGGAATCTAGTTATACACACTCAAATTTGGTAA
This sequence comes from Taxus wallichiana var. yunnanensis, assembly GCA_018340775.1. NCBI lineage: Eukaryota > Viridiplantae > Streptophyta > Pinopsida > Cupressales > Taxaceae > Taxus > Taxus wallichiana. The sequence continues at coordinate 993,367,386 of CM031239.1, forward strand.
TTTACACTTTGAAACCCTTGATTTAACTATGCACTCTTGCTATGATAATACAACTTCCCCATTCCTGATTAGCACTTTCTAAGGTCAACACATCGTGAGAATACAATGCACAAAATCAATAAAGGGACATCAATTTACCAACTCCAAACTTCATTTGGCACATTCTCTGCTCACGATCAAGACTATACTGTTTGGTCAAGACCATACATATGGTCCTAACTTACTTGTATGATCTTAGACTAACATGTCTTCTAACTGTACTTTCAAATTGAAATCTTTCATTCGGTCTTATACTTCATCTAGGTCATCCTTTATTAGAAAATCATTTGCATAACCATATATAAACAAGTAAACATTGCGTCATTTGCTAACCTAGAACTCCTCAAACTATATACTTGAGCACTCACTTCATACACGTGCAAAAGGCATCCAAATCTCCCTAAATCTCATAATTACACATCTACATTCATTAGGGAAATACCGACATCAGGTCTAAATCTAGTGTAACACCAGCTAAAACAACCCACTTGAGACCCAAGAACAACCTAGGATTAGTTAGGAAATTTATGGATTAATTTTTTTTGTTTAAAAGAGTATACAACTAGGTTACAAGGCAACAGTTGTCACTAACAAGTTCCCTAACAATTCTAAACTACTAGAATCTAATTTTCTATTTTTGACATTTATTAGAGGTTATAAGGCCCAAAATCTAGGGTTAGAAGATTCAAAAAGGGGTCAGAGGTTAATTCCCCACCATACCCACTCTCTAACAGGCTTAAAGATTCAATGAGGTTTTTTCTCAAAATTAACACATTCAAAAATTTCCTAAATTATTCCCATTGGATAGGAAATTTCCTCACCTTTCCATTGATATAAAGAAGTCCTCCTAACTCCTCATACTTTTTGAGTTATGGGCCGACAGGGTCTTGGGGTGAAAATTTTCCCCAAGAGCGGGCCTATGGGCCCAAGGGTGAAAAATTGCTTGAGGGGAGTCGACGGGCCATGGGAAGGATTTTGGAAAATATCGCATAGGAAAAAAACCAAAGTTGCGCTCGTGCACTTACGGGTCCACTGAGGACACGTGGCGTCTCCTAAGCCAACGCAAGGAAAGTGGGGCGGCGGGGAGAAAAATTATTTAACGCCCCGAAGGGCAAAAAAAAAGCATTCACCCAAGCCTCCGCTGGCACCTCATGATGCCATGTGGCAGCTTCTGATTGGCTATGGGCCGAGGCGCAGGGAATATTTGGAAAAAAATTCTCAAAATTTTCTGAAACGCAAAAAGGCAAAAGGGACCCGCTCCACCGTCGATGCCTTGTGACGCCACGTGGCATCACCTAATTAGTTGCGGGGCAACGGGGAAAAGTTGGAAAACTTTCCCAAAAATTTTCGGAAGCGCTAAGTTAAAAGGAGATCTGTCCCTCCGCTGACACCTCATAGTTCCACGTGGCTACCTCTGATTGGTTGCGGGTTGGCAGGGTGGCAGGGACAAATAGAAAATTTTTCCCAAAACATTTTCCTAAGCGTTGAGCTTAAAAAGGGGTCTGCCCCTCCGCCGACACCTCGTGGTGCCATGTGGCAGCCTCTGATTGGTTGCGGGTCGATGGGGAGGAGGGGAAAATTAGAAAAATTTCCCAAAAATTTTCCTAAGTGCTAAGGGAAAATTCGGGCCCACAGGGCCCACCAAGGAAATTTTTCCCAATTTTTTTTTTACGCCAAAGAAGAAAAAACTTTAGAAGGTCATAAATTTTGATAGAGAGCTCGGTTTTGGGAAACGAGGACTTTATGGAAATCTCTCGACATCCTCTTTACTCAGAGATCATTAATTTTTAGTTTTGATAAAGTTTAAGGGGTCAATTTTAAGAAAACGATCTGCAGGATTTTACAGTACGAACTGGTAAATTTTAACTTATAAGATTTGTTCGATTTGATCTTCTTCCTCTCTCAACATGTCAAATAGACATGGAGGATTGTTCCTAGATGGATTTAAGGAGGGTTTCAAGAATTCAATTTGTCTAATTGATTTGCAATTTGAACATTTACATTTCTTGACGAAAAAACGACTGTAAAATGGTTTGAGCCCGATTTTGCTAAGTTTTCTAAGAAATTCCTTAAGTGTTTTTGTCTAATTAGATTCGTTTAGGGCTTACTACTTCAATTTAATCATTTAATTTTTATTTCCTTGTTGCAGGTTTGAACTGTGGATTTTGGATAAAGTATTTGCCAGTTTTGAAAATGCAAAATAGATATCAAATTTTAAAGGATCTATTTACCACTTTCATCTTCCAAGTATTAGAATTCGTTCCAATTCAAATCTAATACGTTTATTTGAGATATATGTTATGATATATTTGAGATATGTTATGATTGAGATATGTTACAAAAGATGTTATGACCAATAAGAAACTCTTGGGAAACTATGGTTTGGAACAAGGCGCGAGATTCAATCACGAGTTGGATTCACCAAATGTTTACACCCTAAAAATTATAAGTACAATACAAGTAATATATTAGTCAAGGGTTTTTCTAGGGGATTATTCTAAATTAATTAATTCACATTAACCATGCATATTCAGAATAATTTATTATTACTTGAAATTATGCTAAAATGATAAGATGATTACTATAAATACACAAAGGGATAAGTACTTGTTGTAGAGCAATACATGGATATTTGGGTGTGTAAAATGGATGGATGAGTTGTTTTGAAATTGAAATTGCTTCGTCTCTAGAAGTGTTATGAGAAAAGGAACATCAAAGTATAGTGCCACCCGACATCCTATGAAATTGCAATTTATGGGCCCATGTGGTTCTATCTTTCTTCGAGTTTTGGACTTATTACACCCTAAAATGAAGATGAAGACAAATTTCTTAAGTTATCATAATTCCCCTATCTAGGTAGGCCCTCGTGCAAAATTACATCCCAAGGAAAAGGTATAAAAGAAAGTATACAACTCTCATTACTCACCTAGCATTCTAAAAAGATCCTGGAAAATACCTATCAAGTCTTAAGAAAAGCTTCCCTAATCTTTTTGTATTAAGAGTAGACATTAGGAGTAACATCTATACTGATTATGAAGCAATCTAAATCAAGTTAAGAGAAAACCAATCCAAGTCAAAAGTATTTCAAGGCCAAATCAAGCACTATCAAGTAACTACATTCTAAAGGGAACTTCAAGGGGATTTTACTCTAGAGGAAATCAATCTACAAGCACTCTATTCCTAACATTCTATTTTTGTTTTATTTTCAACACTTTATATGGCACTAAGAAAACTACATCGAATTTGAGCCCCTCATCTGGGAAATGTAGTGCAACACTTGATCCAAATCAATAAAGGGGTTGACCACCAAGGGCAATCCAACTCAACAATATTTTTTTGGTTATATAATGGATACTTGAGTGTTAGTATAGGAAATTAAGGTTTTGATCTCTATAGGTGTATGTGTAAATATAATAGAGTAAGAGAAAGTACAAAGTAGGCAATCAAAGGTGAAGACAAAGTGACCCATATCAAAAGAGAAGGGCATAACAATGCTAGATAGTAGCGTGAATATGGACAAAATTGGCATGTGCTAGTATCTAAATGCAATGCTAGTGTCGAGGAGGGTTTCAAATCTCTATTCCAGAGGTGAAGCATATTCAAACCTATCATAGCCTATTTGACCTAGTTCCAGGACCCAAATCGCATTGTAAAGTATAAGAAAAAATAGCTACACTCATCTTCTTGTGTTTTACTATATTTATTTTTATTGCACAATCATTTATAAGATTTCAAATTTGATTAAAGTAAAATAACTATTTTAATTTAGGTGTAATCACTTATAAAAAAATTCTTGTATTAAGAAAAACTCAACGTATCTACATGGTGGTGTTTATATGGTTAATTATGTGCAAGAAACGTGGTGGTGATTCTTCAATTATTGATTGATAAAATGAGGTCTCGAAAAAAAATCTAAGAAAAAATATATTGGATGAATTTTTCATGGTGAAAGAACAACATGATCACTTCTTACAAGGTGAAGAACATTGATTTATTGGTCATGTTATTCTTTTTGTACTAGCGTGTCCTCAAATGTATGCAAATTATAAGGCAAGTAAAATCGAGAATTTTATAATTTATCCCCTTGGTCTAATTCCTTGCATTCATTTTAGCGATAATATGATGAACACTTTATGGGCCAAGCGTGAGATCGTTGTCTTATGAGGGTCATAGGGACAAAAGCTCCTCATATACTCGTATTGATCTAAAACATGGATTACTATCATAGACACGGGGGGTTCATTAGCTAGGTAATATCCTATCACGTGGGTTCATATTGAGGTAATTAAAATTAGCAAAATTAAAGTCAATATACCGATAAACATGAGGGGGTGAAAGGTTTAATTTATTAATGTTTTGAATCAGGTATTGGGGTAGGTTAGAGAGGTGGGCCAAAGGAAAGGGAGGTTTAATTTTAATATAACACTAAAACATTTGTACCCTAGTTTTTACAAGTAAATACATTAAAATTGCAAAAGGAGTGTGGTCATATATTAAATTATAATCTTTATTTTAATAAAGAAATCTAGATTCTTAACCACGAAATAATAATATGGTAACAAACTACAATTGAGTATGTTTTTCAACACAAGTGATATTATTTCACCATATTAATTATTTGAAGAACTATTGATAAATGATTAAAGATTAACATATATAAGGTGATTTGTAATAGGTATTCAATGGCTTCAAACTATCTTTCAAGAGGAAATACATATTTAAAAAAATTGAGTGAGAAATATAATATATTTTTTTTCTAATATATTAGGGTAGAAATAAAAATGGGTAAATAAAATTGTGATTCAAAAATGGGTAAGTAAGATACATGGAAAAAATAGGGGTATTTTCATTCTAACAATATAATAGGGGTATTCTTGATTCCCAACGTTGAGCCAAATCTTTGAACTAACGCTTCTCGGCGAACCCTCTGCAAACCCTTTGCGAACCCTAAATGGTTAAGAGAAGACAAGGCGGCCATGGAGGTAAGAAAAACAGCGGAGACAATGCTGGCAGACGCGCTCAGAACAATCGCGAACCCTCAATCAATCCTTTCATGGCGCACAGACAGAACAAGTCCTTTCATGGATTGATCGGGATTTTGGTGACGCTAAGGCGGCTTCTTCGGCTCCTAACCCTGCTAGTTCCTCTCATGGGGACGGATCTCATCTGACACCTTTACAGAAGGCTCGATCTCCCTGTGCTGATCACTTTGCTGCTAATGGTGATTGCAACAGTGGTAGAACTGTAGGTGGCGGGTCTCCAATGCAACCTCTGAACCGCTCTTCTTCAGTGGATTTACACCGAAGCTCACTACGACAGGCTGTCCTGATACCAGGGTTGATGCGAATCATGTCCTGAATAATAACTCAAACAGATCGACTACATTTAAGGATATTTTACAGGGCAGGAGTCTCGCAAGGGATGAGTCCCATCACACCTTTGACCCCTGCGGTTACTAACCCTAGCATTTCATTTGGGGATGAAGTCCTCGATTCAGAACGTTTCTACCTAGAGCATGCCCTGATCGGGAGATTCGGAGCTCTGGCCAAACCTAGCTACCCTTCATGACTGGATTACAAAGCACTGGATCCCGATTCTATCTAGTAAGTTAGATCTTTATCCATGTGTGAAAGGTACATTTATTGTTGCTTTTTCCTCAATTAGGGATAAGGAAGTCATAGCTAAAAAACTCTGGGCTTTGCAATCCCACTACCTAGTTTTGAAACCCTGGTTCCCATCTTTTAACCCAATCACTGAATCCTTTGCCTGCAAACCAGTCTGGATTAGATTGCCCCATTTACCGCTCCAATTCTAGGACTGTACTTGTCTAACCGCTATTGGAAATACTTTGGGTCATACCCTTTTCATTGACCCCCAAACCACTGATTTCACGCACACAACCTTTGCTAGAATCCTTGTTGAGCTTGACACATCCAAAAATCTCCCTGCTAATATAGAGCTTATAGTCCAAAACAAAACTTGGACACAATCATTAGATTATGAAGGCTTTCCCTTTAGGTGCAGAAAGTGTTTTGCTATCGGACACATTGTTGATGTTTGCGGAATGGAAAAGAGAAAAAATGGAAAAAACAACTGGTGGAAAAATGCCCTCCCTGAACACCTGATTTTGAAGCCAAAGAGGATTCAAATACAGATGTTGAAGATGATTTTGTCCCGGAAACCCCTCTTTCAGAAATTCTAGTTGTTGAATGCGCCAACGAATCTCATTCCGTTGGTGACAAAAAGGAAGATACAAAAGAAGATAATGAATCCATTGTCCCAGTTGGATCTATGGAGGATAAGGAAAATACGCCTCCTCTATTCAATCCTCTAATTACGGAGGCTTCTACAGGCTGGATAACGGTGCGTAAAAATAAAAAACTATTCTCCAAGAATACCGCTTCTCCGCCTTGCTAGTTTCCTAGTGCTGCTCGGCTGCTCATCAATGCTTCACTTTCTTTGTCGAGCAGCAGTTGTTTGGTCGCTGTAAATCAGTTGTTTTTATGTTGATTTGCGTTGTTGGTCTTGGGTTTTATTCTGTGCAGGTTTTTTCCTGCTTCTGTTCTTGTTCTTGTTCGTTGGGCTTTATTTGTTCACATCTGGTTTTTTGATCCTTTTTGTATAAGGGTATAGTCCATTTCAAAAAACTATTTACCCTTAATAAAAAAACATAACGAGGAGGGGATATTATTAATTGAATAATTAGATGTAGAAACTAGAATTAAGGGTATTCTTTAATACTCTTGACGCACGTGTTATACCATACTTTTACTAGGTGAAACCCCGTGATCATATATGTGAGAATTATTCACTCCATTATGGATGGATTTATGTTGTAAAAAGATGATTGAAATGAATTAATAATATTTTAATTAAAGGACTCAATTCACGTCGGTAATTACCATGAATGTAATGCCTCAAATCAATTTTGTTAAGTTTGGTTGTTTGTATCTCATCGCATGTAATGTCCCTTTCTTGGACAAATAAGGTTAATTTGGATTTTTCAATAAATTAATTACAAACTAAAATCTTCCAAGAAAAACCTTTAAAGAAAGAATATAAATTTACGAGATCTGAATTTATACCCAACCCTTATGGCTGTAATAACCCTTTTGGGCATATTTAATGAAATCTAAATTTATTCCTTTATTCAACAAATACTTGCAAATTAAAAATACCGAGAAGGCTCAAAGCATTTAGAAATCCACTAGGAATAGAAATCTGGAAGAAAATAATTTTTCTAACAAAGATCTGATTTTTATTTATTTAATTTTTCACACCCAAAAACCAAGAAAATACATGTGTATGATTACAACAATTTTTTTGATAAATGACACCGGGAAGGTGGCATGAAGAGGCTAAATGATAAATATGCAATCTGAAATCAAAGAAATTTGCCCATAGATGATGCCTTAAATGTTGTTATGAAATTCCAAAGGTTGTAGATAACCCTAGTTATGGTTGCAAATCGTGCCCTAGCTGTCTCCTGCTTGAAGCCTTGGTAGATGTCTCTCCACTGGATGAATTTATTCACTTGAAATGCATATTTGAAGTGGGGAATGTAGAAAACGTGCCCAGAAAGTGTGACCTAGCTCAAAAAATATGATTTTTTCCTTTGAGAATTTGATATAAGCTCAAGTGTGATTTCTGTATGAGACCACCGAGGAGAAATGAGGGTTTTGTCCCTAAGAACACACAAAAGGGTTTTTGTCCTCAGATGTAGATTGCAAATGAGGGTTTTCTTCCTCAAATGCAAAAGTAGGAGCAACAACTCAAACCTTCAATGTCAAAATAGATGAGAGTAAAAATATCTCCAAATGACCTCTCAATGCTCTTTTATAACTTTTCATGGCTCATTTCCCGAGGAAAGGTCCTCAAATGGGACATCCACCTTCTATTATGTTGTTGTGACTTTGCTTTATTATCCTGTCGAAGGCATGGATATTGTCTTCACTTTACCAATTAAACATTTGCATTGTTTTCAATCATATTGTGACATCTGTATTTAAATGGGGCTGAACTATAGTTTTAGGTTTTGATTTTTGTATGTTGGCAACCATCCATTGGTCATTGCCTTTATTTGGCACTGTTGAAAGGAAAAGCTGATATGCTGTGAAGCATTTAATGCATTAACTGTGTGTCCTACAAATGTGATGGATTTTGAGTGGCTCGAGGCACATATCACTGTGGATGACACGGCTTTATACTTTTGGGGATTAGATAATCTCTTTGATATGGAGTCTGCTTTCATGAATATATTTGATACACATAACTACGATCGAATTTTGTCTCCACCGACGGATTTACAGCAGGCCCAGGGATTAGTTGGTAATTCAGAGATGAATCCATGGTGCATCAAGAAGCTCTCTCACAACGCTAACGAACGAAAAAGGAGAAAGAAGTTGAATGCAGTCTACGCTCAATTACGAGCATTGCTTCCCAACCCAAATCCCATGGTATTTATTCTAATCATTCCAATTTAAACAACTATAGTTTCCTGATTTGGGTTTGAATGTAAGTAACATATAACTAATACTCATTTTGGGAATTGATATGTCCAGAGAAAACCGAGCATTCCCAATACCGTTTCGAGAGTTCTAAAATACATTCCAGAATTGCGAACTGAAATCGAGAAGCTATACAGACAACGTGATAGATTATTATTTTTAATCGAAATTCTGAGAGCTTGGTGGTTACCACAAAATTTAAACCTGCAAGTAGACAACACTCACATGATCATGGCTTAATGTGCTCTCCGCCTGTCATTTCAGTAAACCGTGCAGCTTTCAAAAGTCGGGAATTAATAGTGACAATCTATGCATGCACAACTGCTTTTGTCTTATCGAGCTTGTTTGTGTTAATAGAAAACGAGGGATTGGAGGTACTCAATAATTCTTCATTTGTTTCCAGGAACAGAGTCTATCACATTTTTCATCTCCAGGTGAGTTCCTATACTGTTCGCTAAGTTAATTGTAAAATTAATCATAACACAGAAATATCGCATGTATTAATGATGGTTATTATTTGTGACAGATGATTACCGGAAGTAAATTAGACATGGATTTTTTGCAGAAGAGGATTATTTTGTTCTGTGAGAGGAGTTTAGTAGCTGAATTCTCATAATCCCGTACCTATTCTCCAAATTACATTTAATCTGTACAGTCTTGTATTAAACATTGTATTAAGGTTTTGAACCATTTTTGCAGATATTACCAGCAACCACTGCCCGTGGTGGCGCCGCCACAATATTCACAGGTGCTGCAGCGGCAAACAAGGTTTTTAAAAGGATGGTATATAATAGGGTTTCTCATGATCATTCCTCGCCAAAAATTGAATATTTTTATATACAAATTGTCTTATTTGTCACCTTTTTAAAATGACCAGTTGTTAATTTTCTTACAATATTTTATCATTCTTGTTTTGCGATTTAAATTTATTCCAGTGTATAATTTTTTCTATACAAGTGTACAAATAAACCTCAGGTATAATATCCAGCTCTAGTCCATGTTTATTCCAATGCATGTTTATTTATCTACGCCTCGTTTGTTTCTTTGTGTGAGGGGAACGACCAATGTGAAAAAGGAAGTGAGATTAGAAAGAAAGCCGTGATTTATGTTTGGTTTACCAGTTCCTACTTCTACTCCCCTCAAAATTGACTAATATTTTTTTTTAAATACGGATAAATTAGTCACAATTTTATAACATACATGTACTTAAGTACAGAAGATCCTGTCAATTTTTTTTTCTCTTGGGCAGGCACTACTTATTGAATGACAATATGTTTGAAATGACAATATGGTCTTGGAGTGCAGTATTTAGCAGCACTGCTTTGATGTCCTCAGCTAGAATGTCTTCCTATGCTTTGCTGCCACAAAATCCATATAGCAATTAATATGCAGTGGCATTGGGTCTGTAATATGGAGATTAAACTACACTCGGCTGTGCTTGTAAAACATGGAGCGAGAAGCCATTGAAGCAGCTAATAACAGCTTGGTTGACTTCAACACCGAGTCTATCCAGAGCCCTCATTGTGGATAGAAGCAACCCTGGCTTTCTTGAACACATCACACGAATATTCAATGTCCCTCTGTTGGAAATATGCATGTGATGCATATTTAATTCCAACTATAGCTTTTTTAGGAAAGCTAATTTTAGCTTTAGTCTTGCTTTAGTTTGCTTTAGTTAAGTTAGCTTTATCTTATTTTTATCATTAGATTTAATTCAAATAAATCTGTTTTAAATCATGCATAGCATGCAACTGTTTTAAAGCATGAGTTTAAATTTAGAATGCTCAGTTGAAGAGCTGTTAGTGGGTGAGTTATTCTATTTAAATAACAGCAATTGTAATTGCTTTGTATGCACACACAAAGGTGTGAAATCTGCACAAGCAAGGAAGGATGTGTATTAAAAGCACACAGCTGCATGCACAATTGTAAAGAGCTGAAGCTCTGAGTATGATGAAGCTTTTATTAATGGAGATTATGCACAGCAGTGCTGGTTTGAATATTCATATGTTTATGCAAGTTATTTAAGTATTATGTTTATTTCTTTCATGTTGTTTGTTGTATAAGACTGTAGATTTTCTACAAATTGGTATCAGAGCGAGGTTATTCCAGCAGCTTATTAAATTGGTAGCAAGCTATGGCTTCTACATCCGGTATGCAGACACCGCAATTTAATGGAAAGAATTACGAATACTGGTCGTTGACCATGAAGGCGCTATTCAGATCTCAAGACGTGTGGGAGATCGTTGAAGATGGGTACACAGAGCCCGCAAATGCAGCAGCATATACTGCACTTTCTCAAGCAAGAGAAAGATACTTTGAAGGAGTTACGAAAGAAGGATGGCAAAGCTCTTTTCTATATTCATCAGGCAATGCATGAAAGCATTCTTCAAGAGTGGCGTGACCTAGTCAAGCAAAGACCGCATGGGATACTTTACAAGTTGCATATCAAGGTAAGGAGAAAGTAAAAACCGCCAAGCTACAGTTACTTCGTAGAGATTTTGAGAATTTAGCAATGAAAGATTCAGATTCTGTAGAATCATTTTTTACTTATGTAGTTGGCTTAGTCAATCAAATCAAATCTCATGGTGAGACTCTTGAGACAGAAGGATTATTGAAAAATTGCTTAGAAGTTTGCCTACGAAATTTGATCCTTTAGTTGTTGCTATTGAAGAAACTAAGGATCTGAGTCAATTTTCTATTGATGAGTTGCATGCATCACTAATCAATCATGAACAGAGGATGAATAGATCACATGCAAGTGTAGATCAGGCTTTTGCATCTCGGGAGCGGGTAGTCGTGGCGAAAAGAAGAGGAAGTTTCAGCCCAAGAGGCGAGAGGAAGAAGTCCATCCAGAGGGCGTGGCAGCGATTCATCATACTCAAGTGGAAGAGGAAAAAATCAAGAACGAGTTATGGTTAGAGACAAGATAAGTCTCATGTTGTGTCATTATTGCAAGAAGTATGGGCACTATGCTTATGATTGCAAGAAAAAACAATATGATCAAGAGAGACAAAATCAAAATCAGGTTGGAAGTTCTATTTCTAAACCTATGTTTATTGCATGCACAAGGATTGCTGAAGCAATACCTTCTTTATCCCCTATTGAATGTAATTTGTCAAAAGAGAGTCCATGTGATGTATGGTATTTAGATTCAGGTTGCAGTAATCACATGACAGGTAATCTAGATTTGTTTTCTAGTTTGGATGATTCAGTTAAGAGTGATGTAACTCTTGGAAATAACAATATTGTGTCTGTGAAAGGAAAAGGCACGGTTAGTATTCTAACAAGACAGGGGGAGCAAACAAGTATGCAAGATGTTTACTATGTTGCAGGTTTGAAACATAACCTTATGAGTATTGGACAACTGGTACAGAAAGGATACCGAGTCTATATGGAAGACAATGAGTGCGTGATTGTGGACAAAGCTCCTAGCACTCAGTTGATTGCAAAAGTGAAGATGAGCAGCAATAGGATGTTTCCATTGATTTTGAAACCTGGAAAGAAGAAGAAATCAGATCTGTTTGCAGCAAAGTCATGTGTTAAGCCAAATCCGTCTTTTGTTGAGTCATGCACTCAAACAGATGAGTCCTGCGCTAATGAAAATCAAGTCTGCGCTGAAGGAACACAATCAGCTTTTCATTCAGTTATGAAGGATGAAACATGGCTTTGGCATCTAAGGTATGGACATTTGAATTTTGGAGGTTTGAATTTATTATATAGAAAAAATATGGTTAAAGGTTTGCCATTGATTCAGAAACCTGAAAGGGTATGTGAAGGTTGTATTTTGGGAAAGCAACACAGAGATTCATTTCAGTTGGCAAAAGCAGAAGAGCAAGTGCACCACTTGAGATTGTACATTGATTTATGTGGACCTATGCGAGCGGCTTCTATTGGAGGTTGTATTTATTTTATGACATTCATTGATGATTACACAAGGAAGACATGGGTTTATTTTCTGAGAAATAAATCAAATGCCTTTGATACATTTCAGCAATTCAAGGCATTAGTGGAGAAGCAAAGTGGATACTACATCAAAGTTCTCAGAACGGACAGAGGAGGTGAGTATGTTTCTAATGAGTTTATGAATTTTTGCAGATATCATGGTATACACAAGCAGTTTACTACCAGGTATACACCACAACAGAACGGTGTGGCAGAGAGGAAAAATAGAACCATCATGGAGATGGCGAGAAGCATGTTGAAGGCAAAACATCTTCCAAATGAGTATTGGGCGAGAAGCGTGATGAACAACTTGTTTATATTTTGAGCAAACAGTGTCAACGAAACTTGTTAGGAACATGGTTCCTCAACAAGCATGGACTAATAGGAAACACAGTGTTTCACATTTCAGAGTTTTTGGTTGTGTAGCATATGCACATGTACCTGATGAACTAAGGAAGAAGTTAGACAACAAAGGAGAAAAATGTATTTTTGTTGGGTATTCAGAGAATACAAAAGCATACAAGTTTACAATCCGATCCTTTGGAAAGGTTGTGATCAGCAGGGATGTACAGTTTATTGAGAATGAAGCATGGGATGGAAGTATAGAGAAAACAGTGAGTATAGCAACATCTATTCCACATGATGATATGACAGATGAAACTTTAGAGCAACAAGCTACTGTATCTACAAATCTTGGACATGCACCACAAGTTGTAGCACAAGCTACACCTCCATCTACAGTCAGGAGGTCACCAAGATTTCAGCCATCTTCAGCCATGCAAGAGACACCACAGGGAACACCAGAAGCTACTCCATCACCAGAAAGTAGTCCTGCATCGAATACTCCTATGCAGCGGAAAACAAGAAGTCTAAGTGAGATTTATAATGTTGATACAACTAATTCATTTTCAGTTTTTGCATTATTTTCTCAAGTTGCAGATCCAGTATATTACAAAGAGGCTATAAAGAATGAAGTTTGGGAAAAAGCCATGGATGATGAGATTGATGCTATAGAGAAGAATCAGACATGGGAGCTAATGGATCTTCCAAAAGGAAAGGATGTGATAGGAGTCAAGTGGGTCTACAAGACAAAATACAATGTTGATGGAAAAGTACAAAAGCACAAAGCAAGGCTGGTTGCAAGAGGTTTTACGCAGCAATATGGAGTTGACTACAACGAAACATTTGCACCAGTAGCACGTTTGGATACGGTAAGAATGGTTTTAGCAATTGCAGCTCAAAACAAATGGCCTATTTATCAGATGGATGTTAAATCAGCATTCTTAAATGGATTCCTTGAAGAGGAAGTTTATGTAAATCAGCCAGAAGGTTATGAGATTGAAGGTCATGAAGGAAAAGTATACAGATTGAAGAAAGCACTCTATGGTCTCAAGCAAGCACCTAGAGCTTGGTACAATAGAATAGATTCTTATTTGATTGAGAATGGTTTCAGTAGGAGCAGCAGTGAGCCTACCTTATACACCAAGATAAATGAGCAAGGTAAAATTTTAATTGTTTGTTTATATGTAGATGATTTAATCATTCTTTGGAAATCTATCTACAGAGTCATTCAAATCAGCCATGAAGAAGGAGTTTGAGATGACAGATCTTGGTCTTATGCATTACTTTTTGGGTATTGAAGTTCAACAATCAGAAGGTGAAGTTTTTATCTCACAAGCAAAGTATGCAAGTGACGTTTTGAAAAGGTTTAACATGTTGAATTGTAAGCCAGCACCAACACCAGTTGCAGTAGGTTTGAAGTTGAGCAAAGAGGATGAAGGATCATTTGTGGATCCAACATTGTTTAAAAAGTTGGTTGGAAGTCTTATGTATTTGACGGCCCTGAGGCTGATATCATGTATGGTGTAAGCCTCATATCAAGGTTCATGGAATCTCAAAAGATTCACATTGGCAAGTTTGGAAAAAGAATTTTGAGGTATGTACGTGGAACAAGAAATTATGGAATTCTTTATTCAAGTTCAGATGAGTTCAAACTCATTGGTTTTACAGATAGTGACAATGCTGGAAGTATAGATGATCGGAAAAGTACATCCGGCTATACTTTTCACTTTGGAACAGGAGTGGTTTCATGGGCATCAAAGAAGCAGCCCATTGTCACGTTATCTTCAGTGAGCGAGTATGTAAGCAAGCAACATGAGCAAAGCATGTCAAGCTGTTTGGATGAGAAGAGTGTTGACAGATTTACAACAGAAACAAGTGGAAGCTACACAGATTTTTTGTGACAACAACTCAGCCATAGCGTTGTCCAAAAATCATGTTTTTCATAAGAGGAGCAAGCATATTGATACGAGGTATCATTTCATCAGGGAGCTGTAAACAACAAGGAAATTCATCTTGAATTTTGTAGATCTGAAGATCAGTTTGCAGACATTTTTACAAAAGCTTTAGCAAAAGAAGTTTTTGAATATTTGAGAGATTGTTTGGGAGTATGTGATCCTGCACATGGCAGATCTGAAAAAGCAAACACAACTCTAGAAGAGTGAAAGCTACAGTTTGAAATTAAGGGGGAGTGTTGGAAATATGCATGTGATGCATATTTAATTCCAACTATAGCTTTTTAGGAAAGCTAATTTTAGCTTTAGTCTTGCTTTAGTTTGCTTTAGTTAAGTTAGCTTTATCTTATTTTTATCATTAGATTTAATTCAAATAAATCTGTTTTAAATCATGCATAGCATGCAACTGTTTTAAAGCATGAGTTTAAATTTAGAATGCTCAGTTGAAGAGCTGTTAGTGGGTGAGTTATTCTATTTAAATAACAGCAATTGTAATTGCTTTGTATGCACACACAAAGGTGTGAAATCTGCACAAGCAAGGAAGGATGTGTATTAAAAGCACACAGCTGCATGCACAATTGTAAAGAGCTGAAGCTCTGAGTATGATGAAGCTTTTATTAATGGAGATTATGCACAGCAGTGCTGGTTTGAATATTCATATGTTTATGCAAGTTATTTAAGTATTATGTTTATTTCTTTCATGTTGTTTGTTGTATAAGACTGTAGATTTTCTACACCCTCTTCTCTTCTCCTCATTTCCACCTGCCATTTAATTTACAATACAAAATACTCTACAAATCACCAATCAATCAAAGCTTTATTACCAAAGTGAGCGAAATTGAGTTTTGCTTCTCACATCGAATGATAAAGCAAGCAACCGCCTTTCGTCTACTTAAATCAAAGAATCTGGTCTACACTTGTTACTCGCTAAGTTTGAGGACACATAATTTTCTCCCAAACTATAGTTTCTAAAAAATTAAAAATCCATTTATAAGATCTAGCAATTTACATAAATTTTAAAAGTAAGGAGCACGGGGCTCAAAATATATGATGATCTGCGAAAAAAAGATAGAGTGACTATTTGACTTACCTCACATTTAATATGTCGAGAAATTCATGACATTGGGTTTGATGCACCGAGAAAGATCCAGATTTGTTCGATGAGTAAGTATTGAGAAACAAGCTTGCTACTCGGGGAAAACTTGAGGCTTCGAATATGGTATTTGCTTCCTTCATATTTGCAGGTTGTTTATTACATGTGCTTACATTTGTATGCTAATGTGAATATGGCTAATATTACAGTTTACAAAGACAATAATTTTTGGGTTTACTCTTTTTACCATTTTCGCATGTCCTGCAATTGTTGCAGCTCAAGGAAGTGTTCTAGTCATTTTGTTAAATGGTTTCCATGCCTTATGCATGCTTCTACAATTGAACTTTTTATACTTACCAATGTTTGTTTTTCTTCATTGTCAGTGCACTGGACTGTAATATAAATTATTCTCTTTACATGCTTTAGCACACCCCTAGAACATTTTCATTGAAATCGGTGCTTTTATTTTTGAACTTTTGTATTGGATACTATTTGTTATGTAAATAATGTCCTATGATGAAAGTCCTCTGAACTTGTTTTGCTTTCCAACTGTGTGAAGAAAAAAAGGAGAGACCATAAGGGAAGAGGTTGGGGGCGATAGATAGAAAAAGAGACCTTTTTCGAAATCCATTGTTAGTCGAACGGGTAAAATTATAAACAAAAAAACTCTTCTTAACACTGGCGTGAGAGAAGATCGAATGAGAAGATGCATTTTCTTTTGAATTATGCACTAACTGTGCTATGTCTTATTCAACAAATGATCTGCTTCAATTTTATTTATAATATTTTCATATTTTTACTGTGGTTATTGTTGATGATTATTGTCTTCCCTATAGTCTTTCATTTTTATTCGAGTTCTCTTCATTACTTTATAAACTTTCTGCATACAGTTTGGTTTCCACAAACTTGTTGCTTTTTGGTAACAGTTTAGCAGTCAGACAATTTTCTTGCCGACAAATATGTTCTGTGAGAACAAAAGGAACAATGAATGCTACTAACATTATCTACGAAATTTAAGGCAGTCACTGAAATATTGCATTAACTTAGGAGCATAGGACACACAGTCGGAAATAAACAAAGAATTTTTCCACATGTGTAAAGCTGATTGATTGAATGGGTGTTGCCCCAAGTCCTACATTCAATTTATCTTGCCGTTATGAATGAGGAATTAACAAAGAAGTAATTTTTTTGTTTTTCTCATAATCTTGGAATTGGCATATTGACCCTGACTCTCAACGAAGCAATTAAGTGTTTTGCATGGTTTTATTACGGGCCACGTTTATTTTGACCATGTTGCCAGTTTTTGTTTTCTATAATGGACCCAAAACATAAAGCATGCCTACCGGAACATAAAACAAATCTTGATTTAACAATTGTTCTTAAAAACGAAGAATTGTCTTTCTTTGTTTGTCCAAATGGCTCACAAAGCGTGTAAGCATGTTACAAGCCAAATCTGATGGCATATGTGTGCGGGTTATTGATACCGCTATAGTCGTGGATGAGTTCAGGGATGGGTCCAGAAAATATGGGTCGCGAGGGAGAGGTTCATACCTGATTTCTGAAAATCCCTGCACATCCATACCTCCTTTCTGCTACACCATGCACAATGTCGAGTCTTTCTTTCAAGTAGTAACTTGTTGTAACTATTATTTACATTATAAATTTGTACTTTGATTTTTGTTTTATCTTCAATAAAGTTATAAAAAGATGCTAGACATAACATTTGTCTTGCATTCTACATGAAAAACAAAGCCCTCTTCCTCTCCACAAACTTAATTCTTCGGCAGGATTTGCCATATCATGGCCTTGTTTTAATGGTCATATTTTAACAATAAAACATAAATTACCTTTTTATAAAGTAGGTAACTTTTTCAACAACTTAAGTCACTTTATGAATATAACATGAAGTTACTTTTTCGACAACTTAAGTTTTTGTTAAATTATTTCCCTTACCACACCCTTTACACCTACAGGAAATAAAAAATAGGCTAAAGGTCTTCTCTAGATTAATTTTGAGAAAGGGACTTTAAATCACACATACCAAATTACATTTCTCTCCTTTTCCACAAGTGAATGGTGAATAGTGTTCAACAATAGATATAGTATTGCATCACCTATACACGTTCATAAAATAGTTAAAAATTATATTTAAAGTAACCAATGACATCATGAAATATTAAATTTATAAGTAATAAATCACCAATGTATTACATAGAGGAACTATTAGATCAAACTTTTTTTCCATACATTTCAAACATCTTATTTCAAATCAATTGAGAGAGGGCCAATAAGTGAACATGAATCTTGATCCCAGAATACCCAATAGTTGTTATAGTACCACCTCATAGTTGTCATAATACCATCTAGAGGTTATTTATTTTTGACATAAAGATTATGAGAGTTTCAGACATATCATGACACGTAAGACCTCTTGTCCAAGTACAAGTATTAAAAATTCAATGTCATTGTCACTCATGTTCAAGTATTGGTTTCCACCATGGTTGTAGTGTAATTCAAATTCATTATTTTACATCAATTCAAAATATAGTTTTCTCTTCAATTAAACATTCCAAATAACAATCCCACATGATAAACAATTAATTTTGTGGACCCCTTAACTTAAGATGTACCACTACTAACCCCTCCACATAAACCAATCGTGGGCTCCATCTCGATATAATTTATATGCAGCAATGTTGAAACCTAACACTAGGGACCGAAGTCTATAAAATAACGTATATAATTTTGCAAGTTTACAAAATGAATATGCAGCAAACTTAGGAGTCTTTAAATTTTTTGGGGATATTTTTGGATGTTGGAAGTTATTTTATACCATCGTTAGCTGTTTAACTACACCTCAATACCGGTAGTTAACCATAGCGGTAACATATCTATATTACACGGAGTTAACTTGACTGTTCCGTCTGTCTTGGGTGAATTGTTGCCAGCAAGCCGTATTTCATGAAGAGCGCCAGTCCAAATTTGGGAAGCACGGGATGCTCAGAAACCATCTTTACCCGATATCGAGAAAGAATGGAAGCAGCGGACCACTTCATCTGCCAGTATGCAAATTCTCTGCCCGTACACCGCCGAGGTCCTCCGTTGAACGCTGCAAACTTGAAATCCGATTCCCTCACAAATTTACCGTTCTTCAGCCACCTTTCTGGCTTGAAATCCAGGCAATCTTTACCCCATACACTCTCCAGCCTGCCGGTCGAGTAAATCAGGTAATAAACCTGCGCGCCTTTCTCGACCGGGGTGCCGTCGGGCAGAAGATCGTGGTATGCCGCCTCAGTCACCTCTGCGGGGACGGGCGGGTGGAGCCGCATAGACTCCAACAGTGCTGCGGTTAGATAATCCATCACCTTTATTTCTTCAAAGCTGAAAGAAGCCAGATTCCGATCGTGTGGAGTTTTCCTCTGGTGGATGATGTATTGCAGTTCTGCTAAAATCTTGGCTTCCACACGGGGATGACGAGTTACCAGCCAGAAGAACCAGGTAAGCCCCGCGGCAACCGTGTCCTTGCCGGCGAAAATGAGGTTCACAAACAGTTGATGCATGCTTTTGTCGGAATAAAGGCGCCCGCATTCACGTTCGAGGCGAATAAAGGTCGATGCGATGTCTGTGAGCAGAGGGCCGTCGGGGGCATCGGCGTGGGCGCGCCAGCGAGGGTATAACTCTTCCTTTACAAAGCGATGCACAAAATCTCTGGCCTTTCGAAACCGGCGCTCGGTTCCAATGTTGAAGAACCTCAATATTTTCCAGCAAAAGGGAGGCAGAAATATCCGAATCATGACCAGCTCTATGGCCGTGTCGAAGGCCTCCATGAAAGGAACCCTAGGCAGACCAGGGCTGAGCGAGCCGAGATCCACCCCTCCACCGAAGATGCACACATTGTCGAAAGCGAAGCGAAGAAATACGTCTTGCAGGTCGACGACGCCGCCTTTCTCACACGCGTGGCTGAAAACGGGAAGAAGCTTTTGGTGCATAATGGCAGGTAAGGTCGTGGCCGCACAGTCGCGAAAGGCGGCGGAAGAGAGTGCTATGGCGGCCGACTTATTGAGCAGCCGGAAAAGCTCCCCATCTTGCACCAGAACGGAATTGCCAAAGAAGTCGCGAAACAAGTCCTTGAAAGACTCCCCTTTGCCGAAATTGTTGTACCTTGTTTTGAGCACGTACTCTATGTTTGCAGGGTCGGCCGTCAAAATCCTGGTTTTCCAAGGGCCTGGGAGCCTGAAAGTTCCGCCATTAATGGTAACGAGATGAGTTAACCAGTCGAAGAGGTGTCCGAAATGGAAGAGCAAAGAAGGAAGCACGCCGACGAGTGGCCACACCGGAGCCCCGCTAAATCTTGGTCGCTTCCTGCGCCGCTGCAAAACGCAAACGAGGACGACTGCAACAAGCGAGAAGAGTTGAAGCAGCGTCCTGCCATTCACCAAGATTTCCATCGCATGAAAATGTGTCATTCCTCTGCTGCCTTGTTTTCTTTCAAAGGCTACCGGCCAAATTATTATTAAGCATGTAGATAACACCCACTAGTAGCTGCTCAACAACTCTTCAAAACAAATGCGAACGTCAAAATTGAAGTCCCACTACGAGTCACGAATGAAAATATCATAGGTGGCCATTATATTTTTGAAGGGCAATATTCGAAAATTACCATCACCTTAAAATTGTGTAATTGTGTGACACGCATAGGTGGCCTTCAAATTTAACACCAAGACATGTGAACACTTTTTTTTTTTTTTTGGTTGTTGTCATTTTGTTAATTAAATATTATTAGAATCAGCATTTAAAGATGAATGTGAATAAACAATAAAGACTATTATTCATAGATTTATTGTTTGTTGATTTTGTTAGTGAGTCTAAATTCATTATTACTAAATATTACTAAAGCAACATCTCTCATGATCTCTCCATGTATCAAAAACGACAAACATCTATGTTATTTCATAAATATATCACTATTTCATGTTGAAGAGAAATGACTCTTGTTTTACTACTAGCAATCGTACATGAAATGTACAATGGAAATGTCGAAGGGAATGTAGTGAAGAAGTCAAAATGGAGGGAGAGAAACAATGAGAGAGGAAGAGGGGCGAAAAAAAGAAGGGGTTTAAGGGTGGAGAAGTGCAAGGGTGGGGAAATTGGAATGGGGAAGCAATCCAAAACTCCACCCTCCAATAACCACTTGACATTTCTGTTAATAGTTTGAAGTAGAAAAGGCGGGCTGTGTAAGCCATCGACACAACTATTTATAGAGATATCTCAAAATGTAAGGAGTGTTCGAACAATACCGACAAAGTGAAAAATTATTTGCATTTCAACTCTTGCATTTATTGGGTAGTTAGAAGACACGTAAATATAAGGGGAATTCAAGTGCACGCTCCATGGGACACAATACGAGAGATGAAGATGTGGGGTGGACCTGACATTGAAAGGTAGTGATTGCACACACATTTTAAATTAGGGTTTCTCTCTAGCTATCATGACATCACAAAGGTTATTCCATGCAACAACTGTCGTGATGGTGTCGTCCATCAACAAACATTATTGTGAATGGTATAACAACTACAAAAACCACTTTCCCCTAAACCTAAATACAAAATATGTGTTCCTTGTTTGTAACCAAGGAAGAAATGGAGCCCATATCCTTTGTGAATGTTGAAAGGGAAGGGGTGGAGGAATGAAGCATGGAGGAGAGAAGGAAAGTAAGCAATGTGTTGTTGTGGAAACTCGACTAGGGTTTCCCTCATCAACAATTGTGATGACGTCGTCTTTCAATGATGACCAAAAAAGGGTATGCTCATTATATGTTTGTGCGTGTGTTTGTGTGTGTGTGTGTGTAGAAGAGTGTTGAGGATTCTTTTTGAATGATAGAAGTTGACTAATTGCAAGCCCCACACCTCTTCCATGACTTAGATTATTCCTCCCCAAAAAATCTCTGGTATATGTGCTCAAATGTATAGTTGTGATATCGCTTAGACTATTCACGTGAACTTAAGGGTCCAAAAAATAAGGGAATTCCAATACGTCTTAGGTTTAAACCCAAGCACAATGCTTACTTCTTGTAGTAATTAGTAGCCCCTCTTTTTATTTGTTAATTTGATAGACAAGACACAAATATGAATGGAATGTTGAAACTTAAAAGGTGTGAATTAAATACTTGCATATCCCACACATGTTCCATGGATTAAATATTTCCTACCCAAATAATATATGTTATTCATGCTCCACTTAAACATTTCAATCTCACAAAGAGGACAAAATTTAAAATGGGGAAACTTGAAAAGGTTCAAGGTTCAAAACCCATCCGAAATGCTTACATCTTGTAGCAATTTATAGCCTTACTTTCTAGTTGTAATCTAAAGTAATAGTAGGAAAAGCAGGTGGTATGCGTATAAGCATCGATAATTGAGGCCCTCAAGCCATCAGGCATATCAACGAAAGGTAGATTTTATCTATCAATCAAGATTTCTTTTTTTAATTTCATGGCACCAATTATTTCGATTGGAGACGGTTAATTTGATAGGTAAGAAATAGACATGAGTGGAATGTTTGAAATTAAAATGTGGAAATAAAATACCTACATGTTCCACACATATTCCATGGAGCACATTGTTCTACCCAATTAATATATGTTATATGTGCTCTACTTATCGTTTCAATATATCGTGCGCCACCAAGGATTTCAATTAGACAACAATTAATTTGATAAGTAAGACATAAACATGAATGCAATGTTGGAAATTAAAAGGTGGGAATAAAATACTTGCATGTCCCACACTTATTCAACACAGAATATTGTTCCTACCCAAATAATATCTGCTATATGTGCTCCACTTAATCATCTTAAGCTCGTACGCATTATTCACGTGAGTAAATTGCGAGCTTAAAGGGGTCAGAATAAAAATTTGGTGATAATTCAACAAGGGCCAAATTTGAAGCCCAACCACATTGGTTGTTTCTTGTAGCACTTTGCAGGAACACTTTTTAGTTTCAAGCTTGAGTAATTGAAGGAAAAGTAGGCGATGTAGGAAACTCATCGATAATTGAGCCCCTTCAGGGAATGGACATGAATGAAAGGAAGATATTATTTGTCGATCGAGATTTTCTATTTTGTTATTTTACCTTTATATGACTTCAAGTTTTTTAAGTGCATGACATTTAACTTGTTAGATAAAGTGAAGACATGAGTAGAAAGTTAGAAATAAAAAGGTGGGAATTAAAACCTGCATGTTTTGCACCTATTCCATGGCTCATATTGTTCCCACCCAAATAACATATGCTATATGTTCTCCAATGTATCATCTTGTTCTGTCTCGCATTATCTACATGAGTGCAATTTATACTTAAAGAGGCCAAAATAAAAAAATGCCAAAAGTACAATATGTTTGAGGAAAGGTAGATTCTATCCATCAGTCAAGCTTGCTATTTTTTATTTCATGGCACCAAGGCTTTTGATTAGAAACCTGATGTAGAAGCATCTATAGAGAAGTCCAAATTCTGTTGTAAATCTTCATGAAGAATCATTTAGGAGCCATTTTTTGTGTTTCAGCATGGACTCCCACTTAATGGGATCCTCTTAAACATGTAATAAGGTTTAGTGAGGTTTCCCTCTAAAATACCGAGTTTAAATTTGAATTTCTTAATTAGCCAAAGGAAGTTTAATGTTCGTGATATGATGTTTAGGGGTGAGTAAAGTATTAGTCTATTTTTGTAAAAGTGGTGAGGAGTCAAAAACAATGTAATAAGTGTAGACACAAAATCATACACTTTGAGTCATTATTTAGTCCTTGTCTCATGCTACTATTCATATTGTTCTTAAGTGAAAAGAGTAATAACTAACCCATATTTTTGGCCATTTTGCATTATTTTTTGTTGTTATTTTTGATCTTGCACCCGTACTTTCCTAGTATGTATTCTCATACTACGTTTTTCCTATTTTTGACTGGGGTGCCCAACTAGGATCAGGGTGCCTTGGTTCCCTCTAGGTGCCTGATCCTCTTTACACTTTCCTCTCACTTTTTGGCACTTTCTAGTTGTTTGAGCTTCTTATATTTTTGGTGTTCGGAATTTTCGAGTTAATTGCAAAATTAAAGCAAGAGAACAATATAAATATAAAGTTATGTGACCATAATGAGGGACCAAACACTAAGCACTTACTATCACCACATAAGGTTGCATCCATCAAACACATATATAGCTACATTTGCATCCATATAGCTCCATCACAAGGTTGGTTCATCTGCATCAAACTTCATAGGAGGGAATTCTATTGTTTCCATGCACACATTTACTACATTATACATCTAGTTACTTGTTCGCTATTTAAAAAAGTGTGACTAACACAAGAGCACCTAGCACACAATTCAGCGTCTTGTGTGGCAGAGCGCACACCGCACACACACACACACACACACACACACACACACACACACACACACACACACACACACCTAAAACTACATTTGGTATGAGATGTAGTGCAATGCTTAGTGATGAGTCCATCCATTTGGCAGCTGAGGATAGCCGACCCCTTCATATGCATTTTTCTTTTTTTAGGGTTTTGATGCTTTGTCTAGGGTTTTACAGGTGATTCTTTATTACAGGTTTACCAGTGCTTCACACAGTGACATTCATGCAACATGAAAAAAACATATGAGAACATCTAGCGACATTCCAAAGGAGGTTTCTTGGTCATTTCCGTAAACCAGGGTGCCCAAATCTCATACCAGGGCACCCATGAGTGCCCTATCCCTCTCCAAGTGCCCCAGTCTAGCCAGAAAACCTAGATCTACACTTTTTCAGGCTCTTGTGCAAAGGTTTTCTCCTCCTGTTCATCTAGTCTCCACAACGACATAGTCCCGCGAAAATCATTGAATCAACTAAGGCTTTCTTAACCCTATTTGCACATTAGGGTTTTACATTACATTACTTAGATTGCTTGGATATTATTTAAGTATTTAATTATTTCATTTATTCAGTTATTACTCTTATACCATTAGATTACACTAGAATAATCTATTTTAGTTAATCATTTTGGTGAATATGTACTCGATCTTCACGCTTTTAGGATCCTCATCCTTTACTTTTCATCTTAGAGTACATAGTCATCATGAGTATCTCAATCAATGATTATTTGTTTGTAAATCTTGATTTAAGGCATAGAGTCCAACATATTCTGTTACTACTCGCATTCGTGCTTGATATGCATCTTGAATTGGTATACAACACATTCATGGATGCCTTTTCTCAACATATTGCTTTCTTGTCCAATCCTCATGTTGATCTTAATACATTTGATAATGACCCACCTTTACATATCATGATTGACATTTAAAATGTGGGTATCAAGCGCACTTTAATTGAAAATGGATCTAAACTCAACTTATGTCCCATGTCATTCATTGAGAGGCTAGGTATTTCCGCTCGTGATGTTAATCCATAGTTTTTTTCACTTTGTGCATATGATGGTTTTGTTTGTCCATGCCTTGTTCAAATTACATTACCTATCACCGTAGGGCCAAAAATTATTAACACTGTGTATTTTTGTCATTGAATTTCTAGTCTCATATAATTGTTTTCTGGTAGACCATGGCTCCATGCCATGTAAGTCGTTGCTTCAACCGTACATCATTGTGTCAAATTCATACATGAAGGTATTTAATATATTGTATTTCACGACCGTGATGCCTACAAATATTGTGACCGAGATCCTAATACTACTCTTCATATTCCATGTATTAATACTACAAATGATCCTCAACCGATGGACGAACCACCTCATTTGCCTTGTGTGATAGATGTAATTACTTCCACTTTACCGCCTCTACCTACTATTACTACTGCTATGATTCTTTATAGGGGGCTTTTTCAACATATGGATGTCGATCTATCCCCTACACCTTCATATGTGCCTCCTTCGTTAGTGTAGGCACTAAATCACCCACTTTGGGTATTATTTAGTCTCGAGTCTCATACTACTATTAATATGATTTTTGAGTGAAGAAAGTGCTAATTAACCCCTTTTTTTTGCCATTTTACTTTGTTTTCTATCGTCATTGTCGACCTCTCGCACATACGTGCCTAGTCTAGTTTTTTCGTTTTGGTCATTTTAGCCTTGATTGGGGCGTCATGGTCCCGTTTGGGGCACCCTAATCCTTTTCCCACTTTATCTCCATATTTTTAGCACTTTCTATCTATTTGAGCATTCTATATTTTTAGTGGTCGGCCTTTTTGGGTTTAATTACGAAATTAGAACAAGAGAACCATATAAATAAAGTTATGAGACCATAATGAGGGACCAAGCACTAGGCACTACTACCATCACCTAAGGTTGCATTCCATCTAAGGATGGTTCATCTACATCACACATCATAGGAAGGAATTTTATTCTATTCCATCCACCATTTATTACATTTCTAAACATAGTTATTGCTCGCTACTTTCAAAAAGTGTGACTAGCACAAGAGTACCTAGGGCATGATTGCACACACACACATACAACTACATTAGGTCTAAGATGTAGTGCAGTGCTCAGTTAGTAAGTCCACCATTGTGACAGCTGAGGACAGTTCGACCCATTCATATGCATATTTCTTTTTTAGGGGTTTGATGTTTGTCTTGGGGTTTTATAGGTCTCATCTTCATTTCTAATTTCTAGTGACATATTGTGCAATCTAGCAAAGCTACTATGGCAGGAAGCGAACACAAGTGATCTCTTAGTGAAACTTTAGATGAGGTTTACATAGTTTTTTCACATATCAAGGCACCCATATCTCATACTAGGGCACCCACAGGCACCCCTATACCTATCCAGGTGCCCTAGCCTACTCAAATTTCCCAGATCTACACTTTTTCTAGACCTTGGCACAATTGTTTCCTCCTCTTGTTTCTCTAGCCATCTCTGCGACACAATCCAACAATCTCATTGAATCAGTTGAGTTCTTTCTAACTCTCTTTGCACTCTAGTGTTTCACATATCCACTTTTTAGTTTCTTGGGTCATTTCTCCTTATTTGATTATCTCTTATTAATTGTTGTAATTTTTAGATTAACTTAAAAAATTCATATCTTAGATAATTGTAGACACTTAAAATTGGTTACTCAATTTAGTGTCCCTCACATTCGTTTACCTGCTTAGGTAACCTGGGGCACGTTTACGTCACCACTATCCCCTTGGGGATATTATCCGATTTGTGATTTAAACATCTATCCTAAGTTTAATTCACCCCATTGTATCTTACCAGTGAGTAATTAAATATTAAATATTTAATTACACCTCTTCCCATGTATCCTAATCACTTATCTACCCCAAATTTATTCTATCTATGTATCCCCCTATTTTTCCTTTTCCCCAAGCGGGATATTTCCCGTATTTGGGGTAATTCTCATCTTTCTAGAAATCAATCATTTTTGCCATCTCGGGAGTCTGTCCCGCGATCGGCGCCGACCTATACGGTCGGCGCCGATTTTTTAGGAGCGGCGCCGATTATAAATACAAGTCCAGAACTCAGTTCTAAGGACACACGACGAAAAAGGACGCGCACGAACAGAGAGAGACAAAGAGACAGATCGCGAAAGAGACACAGGTTGTAAGAAAGAGAGATCTTTTAGCATCAAGTGTATCAAATGAGATCGGATCCTGTCCGAATCAATCCCTGAGAGGAGCACCGTTACTCTGCTCCTATCATATCAACATCGCACGTATCCATCGATCCTCTGGTGACTCTGTTCCAGTATCTTACCGACTTTCACACATCCAACAGACGTCGACTATCTGTCCATCACTTTCCAATTTCTGAATCTTCTTGCACTGTCCCTGATCAACTGATCTACTTTCAGTCGACGCCGATCTTATACAGTCGACGCCGATTCTTCATAGTCGACGCCGATCACATCAGTCGACGCCGATCCTTATTAATCGACGCCGATCATCATGCAGACAGGTAAAAGGACACAGGTAACACAAATCCAGCTTTATTTCATAGTTTCCTATTTTCTGTAGCTTTCTGTCTGTTGTTTAAATTCGGTTTCATTACTATAATCAGAAAATCTAGTCTTATATGTACATCTTCTATCATGTATGCTTCTCTACTTAATTGAAAACGTGGACTGACATCCGCCGAGGAAGCTTATCACTTCCCGGACCCGCTTCTCGGGCAGTCCACCTAAATATCTTTTAACGCCATCTTTTTCTGTCAAGCATTGGTGTCTTGCAGGTTACTCGGATCTATTGTGCGAATTGCTCGTGTGCGCCCGTCTTATCTACATCGACCTCCTGATCCGTCTACATCTTCGGATCTTGTCCGTCAGGTATCGATTTCATTGGAGTTTTTCAGGGTTTTTGTGTTTAGTTTGGTGCATTAACTTGGACAGGTAACAAGCGCGAAATCCTTGATCTACATTCTGGCACGCCCGGTGGGACCTAACCAAAGTCCCTTATTGGTAAGTTCATCTCTTTTCTAGTTTTGAGCTTGGTTCTTTTTCCTCCCTGATTTTCATCAGTTCTGCTTGAGCATTTCTTTTCATCATTTCAATCTTTTTTTTTTTTATGCGAAATCGTTATCTTGAAATTTTTCTATTTCCTTGAAATAGAAATTTTTCGTTTCACCATTATCCGGATATATCTTTCTGGGTCTTGTTTGTTGTTTGCTTAACCTTTTCTTGCGGAGCACTTTGCTTGTTCGTGGGATTGTCCGAGGGGAAGAGCTCAACAACGCGCTTTTTGAAGTCCACACACCTTGGAGAGCTAAATCTACAGGTATTTCTCTTTTACGGTGTTTTCTCCTTTTTAGGATTTCTTTGTTTGATTGTCTATCACATTCGAACATTTCAATTTTTGGTGCTTAAAAAGAATTTAATCGCATTTGGGAAAGAATTTGTTTGACTTGTCTTCATCGAAATCAAACACTTCGTTTTTAAAGTGCTTAAAAAGTACCTTTTCTTTGTCATTGCTGCATGTTTCTCATCTAGTTTTAATTAGGCTGGAAAATTGATCAAAATCGGTAGTGACACTATTTGATTTTTATTTTTCACCCTTGCACACAAAGCCAAAATCACTAGGTATAAAGCATTTAAACAAAACTCCTTCCCTGGCCTCGCCTACTTGGAAGTGATATCCAAGAGGAAGAGCCTACGCGGTACTCAAGCCGCGCTATAAATTCACGGAAGTTACGGTATATATTGGCAAAGCACCCGACTCCCTTATCGCAGCGGTGTGTGAAGTGCGGGGGTAGGCCCCTATATCAAGCCACGTACCGGTCTTTTACTGAAGTGCCTTCGGGACTCCTCACCAAACATTCCCCAAACCATCCTTAGTTTGGCTATCTGAGTAGTTCCTGTTCTAAAAAGCCTTCCCTAATATTTTCTTTCTTAAAAGCATCAAAACTTAAAGGAGATAATCATCTGCGCTGCTTGAATTGTCTGTGCATTAGTTAGGTCAATTTTCTTTTCTGCGTGTTTATGACGGTCATCACTCGGTTACAATCTAGAAGAATGGCTCAACTGGCTCCTTCTTCTTCCGAGATTACCACTAGTGTGGATGTTTCGGCACCCCCCAAATCTTCCTCGGGACCACTGCTAGTTGGTTCCCCATCCTGGTCATATAATCCTTTCTTTCAAGCCAAAGCAACCCCATCACGTCCAGCTTCCCCTAGTCCTTCAGAAATATCATCTACTTCTGACTCAGAGTATGTTCCTCGCGGGGATCCTGAATTTCAGGCGTTCCTCGATCGTAATCCGGTAGCCCTTATGGACTACCTAGTACACAAGTCTATTCAAATATCGATCGAGGACCACCCGATCCAGCAAGTGTACGATTATTCTCGTGAACCATCCCAGGCCTTTGTAGAACAGTTTGCATCATCTCTCTTGCCTCGAGTCATGGAGAAGGGCGGTGCCCCTGTGCCTCCTTTTTCTCTTCCACCAACCATATCGACTAGTTCTCAAATAGTCTTACCTATTCCTAACACGCTTGATTACCTCGAATATTCCACAACCTACTTCGAGAGGTCTCTGCCTGGCTATAATGAATGCGTCTGCGCACACCCGCATATTGCTGTTAATTCATCTATGCCCTCCATTGTATCCCAAGGTCAATACCCCTTTATGAGCCAACCCCCTCCGAATAGTCAGTTGGTTCCTGCTTCCCGTCCTCTAGTGGGTCTTTCTTCCAATATTCCAGCAACAGTGACCTTCACCCATCCTTTAGCATCAGCACCCTTAATGCCTAATCCGGCGGTGAAGGCCCCTTTCGAGTCTTGTTCCCAATATGTCAATCAAATTGGCACTCATGTTCCTCAATCTATCCCGATTCAGTCAACAAGCATAGGAGTCCACCAATCACAGGCTCCACCCGTCATCCAACCTTCATTTTCTCAACCACTTATTATCTCACAGCCTGCCTATACACAAGGTACTTCACAGCAAATACCCCACCAGGTGTCACCCAGAACGCCTGGTTACTCCTCTTATCATCCTATCAATCAACAGATGAATCCCCGTTGACACCTCAACAACATCCACCATTTGCTTCTTATGTAGGACATGCCAGTGTGCCTCCTCCTCAATCTGACGTGGTTCAAATTCTCTTCAAGAAAATC
This sequence comes from Taxus wallichiana var. yunnanensis, assembly GCA_018340775.1. Taxonomy (NCBI): domain Eukaryota; kingdom Viridiplantae; phylum Streptophyta; class Pinopsida; order Cupressales; family Taxaceae; genus Taxus; species Taxus wallichiana. The sequence continues at coordinate 993,397,866 of CM031239.1, forward strand.
ACAGACTTGGAAGCCTCCACAAAAGGGGCTCGTCCTTCATACTCCTTTGAAGAAGTGTGTAATGAACCCATTCACCCCTCAGTGGCTTTTAAGCCTTATCCTCCCCAATGGGAACTTCCTAAATTTTCAAAGTTTCATAGTCGGGAGGACCCTCAACAACATTTGCGAGCATTCAAACATGCTTGCTACCTCATAGTCCAGGATCAGGAGCTTATGCTCCGTACCTTTCCTATGTCTCTAGCAAGTCTGCTTTAGACGAAAGTACAATAACATTCCTCAACATTCCTTGTTTTCTTTCTCTCAATTGGCCCAGATGTTTGTTGAAAACTTTTCAATAAATATCGTGCATAAGATCTCGATTACAGATCTTTATAACATTCGTCAATTCGATGATGAGTCTATTGCAGACTTTGTCGCTCGTTGGAGAGGGATAATCAACCAATTGTCTTTCTCCCTTCCTCAATCCCAACAAATCGAGTTGTTTACTCGATCTTGTGCTAATCACATTTCTTCCACTTTAAGGATCCAGACTTTTCATACCTTTGAAGAAGCCTTTATGATGGCACGCAAACTTGAATCTCGCGCCATTGAACAAGGGAAGCTAAAACTTCGCTCTAAATCTAAACCCGATTTTTCTTGGTTTACCAAACCAAATTCTTCCCCTTTTAAAGACAAGAGTCAGGGATCCACCAATGCCATCGTATTAAAAACATCACGAGCCGATACTACTTCTAATCAAACACCATGAAGAGACTCCTCATCTTCTCGAAAAGGGACTTCATCATCTCGATCCTTCGCTCCATTGGGGGAATCATATGCCTCTATCTTAGAGAAAATGTTGGAAGTTCGCATGATCGAACTTCCCCCTATTAGGAATATCGATGAAAGCCAAGAACGTCCATTCTGGTATAGAGAAAATGATTTCTGTCACTATCATAGAACCAAAGGTCATGACATCGAAGCGATGTCGGACTTTCAAAATCTTGTCGAGAAATTCATTGATAAAAGCGAGCTCATTACGGATAACCCAAATGCTCCCCAAATCAGGAGCTTTGGATGTTTTTAAACAACCTTTTCCTAATCATTCCCCGAACCATAATGCTTCAGAGTCTCAAAAACCAAACACTCATACTATCAACTTCATCTCTACTGAAGAATCTTCTTCTGAAACCAAGCCATCTGCGAACACATCAACCGAATCAGAACCTCCTTCCACTCCGCCAATCACTGAAATTCCACCATCTTCAGATAGCCCATCTTCGAATATTCCTACATTGCGAGATACGGGTTCATCTTTCTCCACTCCTTTGTCTCACCTTCCATCCATACCCGAGACAGTGTCATCCTCATCTGTCTCATCGTCGAACATTCTTTCGATGCTCGAGGCAATTACATCCCTTCGAGTTTCCACTACGGATACATCTACTTGTTGCTCCCATTCTCGCTGCAACTATGCCCTGGTGAACGTACCTATAATTGTGCCAACTCCGTGAGCGTCTTCGATTTTGACTCTTCTGTCTCTTTTCCAATGATAGTTCCACCCATAATTTCCTTTGCTTGCGAAGTAGTCCCTTCGCAAGGAGCTGCTTCTTCATCACTCACTTCTTCCACCACTAGTCTTTGCTTCGCCCATTAAAGGAAAATCAAAAGAAGTAGCACAACACCTATACGCTCGGTTCTGAACTTAAGCGAGACAACTGAGTAAAATCTAACATTGCGCCATGGTGGTACCTCCCCACTTGCTCCTCCTCCTTACTTAAAAGGTTACTACAAAATCACCTTATGCCGTTGAAGTTGTCACCATCCACTGAAAAGGAAAGCCCATATTTCGAACCATCAAGACCCTTGGTGCTTTCCCACAAAAATCTCTCTCTACACCCCATAAAAGATTGGATTTATCCGCATCACTCGAGAAGGCGTCTTCTTCTACACACTTATCAAAACCATCATCTTCTTCTACAACACATTCTTCACCAACACCCCAGAAAAGAGGATTCATACCTTCCCAAGACTATTCCTTCGACACGTCTACGCTTCTCAACGAAGCCCTTTGTCGACCTTAATATAGGGACTTCGAAGACCTCGCATCATTAAGGTCGGCCAATCCCTTAATCCACAGGAGTTAGGAGATTTTACCACTTTTCTTTCCAACCATCGTCAAGCCTTTGCTTGGTCATATGAGGATATGCCCGGACTCGATCCCGATATTGTGGTCCACAATATCGTTACTCTTCCCAACATCAAGCCAGTTAAACAAAAATTACGTAAAATGCACCCTAGAGTAGCCCTTCTTGTTAAAGAAGAGTTACAGCGCTTGCTCTCGGCTAACTTCATCCAACCCATTGATTATCCACAATGGGTTTCCAATGTAGTACCAGTAACTAAAGCTACTGGGAAAATTTGAATTTGTACCGACTTCCGGGATCTTAATTTGGCTTATCCAAAAGATGATTTTCCTCTACCTAATATCGACCAACTCGTGGATTTAACTGCGGGTCATGAGATGCTTTCTCTTATGGATGGTTTCTCTGGGTATAATCAAATTCTCATCGCACCAGGAGATCAACATAAGACTTCTTTCATAACTCCTTGGGGGACCTTTTGTTATCGCGTCATGCCTTTCGGTCTTAAGAACGCAGGAGCAACCTATCAGCGAGCAATGACCTACATCTTCCATGATCTCTTACACAAAACTGTGGAAGATTACGTTGACGATCTCCTCGGTAAGTCCAAACGTCGCCAGGATCATCTTTTCATCCTTGCACCTCTCTTTGAGAGGCTTATCCGCTTTTGTCTTCGTCTAAATCCAGCTAAGTGCGTGTTTGGCGTTCTCACTGGTAAACTTTTAGGTTTTATCATTTCCATCAGGGGTATTGAAGTGGACCCCGCAAAAATAAAAGCTATCCTTGATATGCCTCCCCCTTCTAACTTAAAGCAACTCCATGATCTCGAGGGCGTCTTCAATCAGTGTGTCGTTTTATCTCACAATTGTCGGACCGTTGTCAGCCTTTTCACCATCTCCTCCGTAAGAATGTTCATTTTGAATGGGATGAACATTGCCAAAAGGCCTTTGATGATCTCAAAGCTTATCTTCTTTCTCCACCTGTGCTTACACCTCCACGCGCGGGGAGCCTTTCTATCTTTATATCTCTGTGACTGACCATGCTCTGGGAGCCATGATTTCGCATCGGGACACTTGCGGTAAAGAACAAGCTGTCTATTACATCAGTCGCACCCTCCATGAGTATGAAACACGTTACTCCGAAGCTGAAAAGCTATGTTGTGCTCTCTTCTTCGCAACTTCTAAGCTTCGTCATTACCTCCTTAATCACAAAACTTATATTGTCACAAGTGTCGATCCACTCGAGACAATTCATGCAAAGCCTTATCACAATGATGATCGTATCACTCGTTGGCTCATGCTTATGACAGAATTTGACCTCGAGTTTATCCCAAAAAGTCTATCAAGGGTCGGGTTATTGCAGATCAATTAGTGATGCTCCTCTTAGGACACTTAAGACCCCCTTGCTCGATTCCCGATGAATATATCCAACAAATTTATTTTGGTCTATCTCCATTTAAAGTAAAGCTCTTCTTTGATGGATCAAATGCCGTGCAAGGGGAGGTGCGGGTTTCATGATAATTCCTCCTTGGGGTACGCCTATCCCGATCGCACACAAATTGAACTTTGAGTGTACCAATAATATGGCTGAATACTGAAGCTCTTGTCTTAGGTCTCCAAAATGCCATTAATCTCGGCGCTCGTCATATTGACATCTTTGGTGATTACGAACTCATCGTTAATCGAGTCACGGGTGTCTATCAATGCAAGAATGATATCCTTCAAAAATATCGTGATATCGTTCTTGCTCAACTCTAATCTTTCGATAAATTCACTATCAAGCTATTCCTCGCTGCAAATCAATTCGCGAGATACTGATGGCTTCCTTAGCCTCACTTATCCCACCTTTCACCGAAGACTCGTGACTTTATGTGGGTGCATGCTTGACGATTAGATCAACCATCTCATCTTAGGCAACTAACTTCAATCCATCTTTGTCACAACCCATACTCGGGATGAGTGGTATCAGCATGATTGTTGATTATCTATCTCATTCGGTGCTTCCTCCGAGATCGACTTCCAATGGTAAAATATCTTTTCTCCAACGCGCTAATCGCTATACTATTCTAGGCGGGATTCTTTACAAACGCGGCTTTGATGGTATTTTACTTCGGTGCCTCAAAACCCATGAATCATCTAAAGCCATCCAGGAGGTCCATGACGGTATCTGTGGTGGACATTTTAGTGGCTTGGCTGTGGCTAAACGCATCTTACGTTTGGGATATTATTGGCCTTCTCTTAATCAAGATTGTTGTGAATACACTAAGAAATGCGTCAAGTGTCAACAACATTCCAATCTTACACACATCCCTAGTCAAGCTTTGCAACCTATGGTAGATTTGTGGCCTTTTTCGCAATGGGGTCTTGATCTTATTGGTCTCATCAATCCCCGTTCTTCACAACGTCATCATTCTATCATTACTGCCACTGAGTACTTTACTAAGTGGGTGGAGGCTATCCCTCTTTCTTCAACAAAGGCTAAACCCATAGTTGATTTCGTCTATCAACACATCATTTGTCGCTTTGGTGTTCGCATGCAAGCTAATCACGAGATAATGGTAAGTCTTTCAAAGCGTTGATTTGCGGAACCTCTGCAATGCTTTCAATATCAAACTCGAGTTTTCTTCTCCATACTATCCTCAAGCTAATGGTCGAAATTTGAAGCTTCCGATAAAACTTTGCGTAATATCCTCGCAAAGGTAACTAGTCGAGCTGGTAGGGATTGGCATTTACATATCCCTTTTGCTCTCTGGGCTTATCGGACTAGCATTCGTACTCCTACTAGTGCTACTCCCTTCTCTCTCGTCTATGGGTGCGAAATTTTTGTTCTTCTTTTGGAAGTCCAAATCCCATCTCTCTGTGTTTCTCTCAGAGAATTTGTCTCCGATGAGGACTATCGTCAAAATCGTCTAGCGTAACTTGAATTATTAGATGAGCGGCGTCTCAACGCTCTTGAACATCATCAAGTCTATCTCGAGCGTGTCAAACGTGCTTATAACAAGCACTTGCAGCACCGTGACTTCAAAATTGGTGATCTTGTTCTTAAAGAAAATCAAAATGTCACTACACTCGAAAGAAGTCAACGTGGTAAGTTTGCTCCCAACTGGATGGGCCCATACATTATCACTCATAAATATGGGTCTGGGGCTTATCGTTTATCTTCCATGGATGGTATACCTGAAGCGGAACCTCTTAATGCCTTGCATCTACGGCCCTTCTACTGTTAAAATCTATCTTACACAAGTCTAGTCGCAACACAGATCTTTCATCCATCTAAACAACCAGTCATATACTTTCATGGTGATTCGAAACTATGTGGTTCTCCGCCTATTGCCTCTTTTACCTTAAAATATGAGTATCGCGGCTCTACTCATTGCATGTTTCTTTTGGATATGTTCCTCCTCATGGTAGGAATACCTTAATCACCACTTCATCTATCCCAAGTGCTTATCTTAATCGGATCTACTCGGGGCATGAGTGCATGTTCTTCTATGTTCTCTTCCCCTCCATCTGATCTATCTAGGTCTAAACTCAGCTTCTTCCAAAAAGATTTTCAAAAAAAAAAAAAAAAAAAAAAAGAAGAAGAGATGTTATCCAAAAAGATGGTGATCCCTCGAAGGGAATGACTATCCCTACATTATCAAATGAATCAAAAGAAAAATATAGACCATACCCTCGAAGGATGGCTATCGTTAAAAATCAAAATACAATTGCTCCCTTGAAGGGGCGAAAATTTGTTTCTCAAAGATATATTCAAGGCCTCTTGCGATTAATCGGCCTTTCGGTCAATTTATACACTTTTTAGCATCACTGAAAGACTTCCCGTATCAATCAGTCTTTTCATATCAAGCAAACTTCCCGCATTGATCAGTTTGCTTTTACGCCAAAATCATGAAGCTAAGATTTAAGACCTTTTGTAGATCATATGGAGAATCCTATTTTCCCACTATGGACATGTATTTGTCCCTTGTAAATTCCGACAAGTACGTACTTACTTGTTCCTTTCGTTTCCCTCCTAGATCATTTTGCGGCTAGTTAGTGTCGAGTTCATTTTAACCTCATATAGGGCCTTACATGCATGATATTGTGATTTCCTATCCGGATTCTATCTATGGTCGGTTGGGAGTCCAACTTATCATTTTCTTTCTTATCCGGGCATATTTTCTTTATTTCTAGTCAAGGTCGTTTTCATTACTTCCTTGGCTCTCGCAAAGAGTATTCCCCATTATTCTTTGTTTTTCATCTAGTCAAATTGACATTTCACATGTTAATTCAATCAAAATTTATCTTCTATCTAATTTCATCTTATCTATCAAAGCATCTATTATCAACACATGTGGATCTGGCTATCTATTTTCATCAAAATTAAATTAACATCTCAACCATGCCGAGTACATCAATCACATCTATCTATCTATCCATCAAAATATCTAAAAACTGGTGCATCCAAGTTACACTACATCTATCTATATCCATTTTTCATCAAAATAAAATCCATACATCAATCACATCTATCTATCTATCCATCAAAGTATCGAAAAACTTGTACATCCAAGTTACATTGCATCTATCTATCTCTATTTTCATCAAAATTATATCCACATATCTATATCCATCAAATCACATCTATTTCTATCCTCTATCAGTCTATATCTATCCAATCACATCTATTCATCATCTATCAGTCTATATTTAGATCCATCACAATTATGCTACATCTATCCATGTATATCAAAATCAAACGCATGAGATCAATTATATGACAAATGAAATGATGAATCTATATATACATGTGTGTCTATACAACAAAAAAATGGGTGGCTTTCAATCAAGCCATCTATACAATGCCTTCCAATCGAGGCTACATCACTACATAGATACAAAATACATCAATCCCTATATGGTAAAGTCTGATGCATGGAGGACACTATCTCCTCCACCCTCCTCTGGACCAGGCTGTCTCTCCTGGCCGCCTCCTATCGAGCTAGATGCACCTGCTGCTGGAGGTCTCTGTCCACCTCGATCTCTCCCGGTGCTCCCTCCACGAGGCCCGCTCCCATTGTGTAGCCGTGCATTACTCTCCTCCTCGCCCGTCACCGAGGCACATCGGGGCATCTTTGCGCTAAGGCATCCTCATAGTATCTCACCTCGTGAGGAGAGACTGATATGTGCTCAAGCTCACAGTACCAGGTGCTCGTAATGGTCTTTGTTGGTCTTCTTTGGCTCTTGGCGCGCTGCTTGGTGGTGCTCCTCCAGGGTCGTACCCTGCGTGCAGGACTCGACATGGCACTGTCTCCCTATACTTGGCCACGAGGGCCTCCTATGTCGAAGGTAGCGATCCCTCTCTTTGGATCACTATATCTTGCTCTGGCGGCGGTGTCTCTCTCAAAATTAGGGCATCCCTCTCCTCTGTCGAGCCACAGATCTCTCAAGAGCTACGATGTGTATGCGTGTCGGGGTGGCATGCTCTCCCTCCGGTCTATCGGCCATCGCGCAGCTATGTCATCCTCGTCGGCATCTATAGATGCGGGAGATGTCGTGGTAGCTCTATATCGTACCATGATGCGTAACCCTCATCCACCTGCGTCATCATCGGCATGCGTGCAGGGTGGAGCCTCTCATGATGGATGCGCCGGGATCAAAATCGGCGAGATCGGTCTCCTGCTATCTCGCCTATAAGGCGTGTAGGTGGTCGGCCTTTATGCATCTGCTAAGCCGAGCTGTCTCAATACCGCATCGCGGGACTCGCTCCCACATATCGGCCTGCGGCCCCTAACCACTCTGCTCCGTCTCAGTGCCACCAAGTGGGCATCCTGACCAGCCCATGTCGGAAATGCCCGATATGGCCTCCAGATGACCTGATCCGGTGTCGGCGTCTGAAGCGCTCATTTGTACCAATCGTCGACCGATCTCCTGTATCCCCAGCGGCCATATCATTTCGCCATCGCGGAATCCATAATCAATACCTCCCACTGCTGCTGGCATCCAAGGAAGCCCGGATGGCCTGATCACCGCTATATGCTCATAGGCCCAGCAATGGAGCACAAAACTGACATCGATACCTATCCTCCGGCCTGTGGTGTACATCCATAACTCATGATATATCTGAGCTATCAGGGCATCAGCAAAGGCAAACACTGCTTGAAGCTGCTGAGAATGTCGCAAATGGCGATCTAATAACAACAGTGGGAATCTCCCACCTCCTGAATCTGGCAGAGCAAAATAGGATATGGCCATCTGAATCAGCACTATCCGTCTGCTCCGGGGGCTGTCCTGTCTATACTGTGAGGCTATCCGCACTGCCCCAGACACTATCTCTGAATCATCTGCCCTGTCTCTATATAATCGAACTAGGGCCCTCTGCTGCTGCTCTCGTGGTGTAATCTCGATCGGGTCCCCAGTGATCGGCAGTCTCAGAATCCTGTATATATCCTCATGGGTGATGGTCATCTCACCCGTCCTGAACCAAAACGTGCACGTATGGCTGTCCCACCGTCGCACTAGTGCCCGCATCAGCTCTACATCTCGCGGCACTCGTCGGTAGTATCTAAAGCCCCGAGCCCGGCTAACTCTAGATGCCGCCAATCAGATCGGTCACATCACGGGAGAAACAGTCTTCAGTGACTCGGGAATAGCATCCCTCATGTGTAGAGCCTCTCGTGCCTGCACCCATGACAGCAAGAGCAATTTTAGTCTCGAATCAGAACATCCAAAACAACAACAAAAATCTTATCTATTCTAATCGGCGTCGATTTAATAAAATCGGCGTCGTTTATTTCTAGTCAACGCCGCTCAAACACCGATCGACGCTCAAACACCAATCGATGCCGATCGTATGCGTATCAGGGCATAAATTGGACCATTGCCCCCACAAACAAAAAAATCAAACAAAAAAATTAAGTTCAACGGGTTCAAGAAGAACCACTTACCCAGTGTCGTGTCCTCTGCACCCGACCGCCCGGGAGGCTTCCATGGTGCTCAATTCCAAATTCTGACTCTCTCTGAATCAATCGTCACGATGAAAATAAATCGTTTACGTTTTCCGTTCGCATATTTATATGCGCTACGTTTGGTCGGCGCCGATTTTTTGATCGACGCCGTTTATCTTGGTCGTCGCCGATTACTGTGATCGCCGTCGATTTTCCATATCTGTTTGCCATAGTGTTGATGCTTGGCTTATTTATCCATCTGATCATTGTTTTGTGCTGAATATTGCCTTTCGGCGCATCTTTTCGATATCACCGTCTATTTCGGGTTTTGTTCCCTTTGCGTGGGACACTCGTACTTTTTGGCAGCTTGGAGTTAAACGGGTCTGTAGGCACTAACGTCGTCTGCTTTGCAGACCGTCTAGTTGTCCCTACCAATGTGTCTCTCTTTAGATGCTGACTATTTTGCAGTTCTCCTTACACTCATGGGTCTGTAGGTATTAACGTCGTCTCATGAGGAGACCGTCTAGTTTGCCCTACCAATGTGAGTTCCTTAGGTTGCTGCCTTTTTATTTATTTTTGTGCGTCATCAATGATCAGATCTACTCAGGACATCATTTGGGGTATCTGCGTTTTCATCTACCTCTTTCAAACTTGGGATCGTACGTTCTATCACCCATCCCATCCCTAGTTTAAGGGGGATCACATCATCACTCATTCTTCCTTCTTCCATCTCTTTGTTTTGTCTCATAACCTTGCTTATCGCAAGTTACTTGACCAAAAGGGGTAAAATGTAGACACTTAAAATTGGTTACTCAATTTAGTGTCCCTCACATTCGTTTACTGGTTAGGTAACTTTGGGGCACGTTTCACGTCACCACTATCCCCTTGGGGATATTATCCGATTTGTGATTTAAACATCTATCCTAAGTTTAATTCACCCCATTGTATCTTACGGTGAGTAATTAAATATTAAATATTTAATTACACCTCTTCCATGTATCCTAATCACTTATCTACCCCAAATTTATTCTATCTATGTATCCCCTATTTTTCCTTTTCCCCAAGCGGGATATTTCCGTATTTGGGGTAATTCTCATCTTCTAGAAATCAATCATTTTTGCCATCTCAGAGTCATCCCGCGATCGGCGCCGACCTATATGGTGGCGCCGATTTTTAGGAGCGGCGCCAATTATAAATACAAGTCGAACTCGGTTCTAAGGACACACGATGAAAAAGGACGCGCACGAGCAGAGAGAGACAAAGAGCAGGATCGCGAAAGAGACACGAGGTTGTAAGAAAGAGAGATCTTTTAGCATCAAGTGTATCAAATGAGATCGGATCTGTCGAATCAATCCACGAGAGGAGCACCGTTACTCTGCTGCTCTATCATATCAACATCGCACGTATCCATTGATCCTCTGGTGACTCTGTTTTAGTATCTTACCGACTTTCGCACATCCAGCCAGAGCGTCATATGTCTGTCCATCACTTTCCGATTTACGAATCTTCTTGCCTTGTGCTCGATCGTGATCTACTTTGGTCGGACGCCGATCTTATACAGTCGACGCCGATTCTTCATAGTCGGCGCCCGATCACATCGATCGGCGCCGATCCTCACTATTAATCGGCGCCGATCATCATGCGGGACAGGTAAAAGGACACATGTAACACAAATCTAGCTTTATTTCATAGTTTCTGTTTTCCGTAGCTTTCTGACTATTGTTTAAATTCGGTTTCATTACTATAATCAGAAAATCTAGTCTTATATGTACATCTTCTATCATGTATGCTTCTCTACTTAATTGAAAACGTGGACTGACATCCGCCGAGGAAGCTTATCGCTTCCCGGACCCGCTTCTCGGGCAGTCCACCTAAATATCTTTTAACGCCATCTTTTTCTGTCAAGCATTGGTGTCTTGCAGGTTACTCGGATCTATTGTGCGAATTGCTCGTGTGTGCCCGTCTTATCTACATCGACCTCCTTATCCGTCTACATCTTTGGATCTTGTCAGTCAGGTATCGATTTCATTGGAGTTTTTCAGGGTTTTTGTGTTTAGTTTGGTGCATTAACTTGGACACGGTAATAATGCGCGAAATCCTTGATCTACAATAATCATTTTGGTGAACCCGATGTATCCAACCCTTTCTTATGATCATGTCTTCACCTTATCAATTCATGACTCAATCGTCTTATCCTACTTTTACGCCTACTAAGGTATTTGGTATAGTTATTATTGTTACTAATTTTATGCATGTGCATACTCAACATTCTCCTCGCTTCATTACGCCTAGGGTTGATCCATCTATTAATGTAGTTACTACTCGTCGTACCCATCTTAATCCTCCTATGACTCCACCACTTCTATTCCTCCACCCATTACTTCTGACTCCTCCTACTACTTCTAAGGGATATGACATCATTGAGCAACTTAAAAATATGCCCGCTAAGATTTCTCTTTATGAATTATTGTGTAATGCACCAAATTGTTGTAACACACTAGAAGCTACCCTTTGTGTTATTCATATTGAAAGTGATAATTATGTAGTGGCCTTTCCACATCTCATACAAGTATCTTTGCACTTACCACATGCCATATCTTTCACTAATGAGGATCTATCGCCTTTTGCTAAAATCAATCCATGTGTGCCTTTGCTCAGTATTATTGTAGTTAGCACCACTTGTATTAAACAAGTACTTATTGATAATGGATCAGCCATCAAATTATGTGCTTATTCTCTTCTAAAGCAGTTGGGTATTAGTGATACTCTCATTTCTAGGAATTCTACTATCATATGAGGTTATGACTCTACCACTCGTACATGTTTAGGAATTATTTCATTACATATCCGGGTTGGGCCTAAGATTGTTCTCACTTATTTCTATGTTATAGATGCCTCATTTCAATTCAATCTCTTGTTAGGTAGACCTTGGATTCATGCAATGCAAGCAATTCCATCTACTATTCACCAATGTGTCAAATTTTTACATGATGGCTATGAAAAATACTAACACCGCAGATCCAAAGCCATTCAAATATTATTGCATAGACTCTATTAGAGCTATTCCCATTCCACCTTTAACGTATTCCATATAATATCCTTAACACATATGATATTGGTCACTCCAAGTGCTTTTCCATCTTCTTCTCCCGCCGCAAATACTCCAGCTATTCCCATCCACACTACTGCTATTATTTCACCTACGGTATCAACTCCTATCATCATTTCTTCTCCACCTATCGAGGAACCTTCTATTTCTCAGTTTATTTGCTGCGTCACCTACTAATATACTCGATAATGCTACACAACATGAGGATGCTAACACCGATGATTTTGAGGAATCTGATGACGAAGTTGACATTATCGAACTCACTGATGAAGTATTAGGTTAGATAAATTTCACACCTATTAACGTAGATGATTATTACTCGAAGACACATTTATGGCCGATGGCCTAGGTGAATATAAGTTCAAGAGCCCTCCTTATACCAATGCTATGATACTATATCAAGGATATGTTAACATTGTTGAGATGGCTTCATCTTCTACTTTGCACTCTACCTCCTTGCCACCTCCTTTTACATGCACACTTCTCATCAACAACTCTTTTTGGCATAACATCCCAATTGATCATACTTGTTCATATACTATCTACACAATTGAGGGGTTAACTCAACTTGGTTTTACACATAATGACATTCTACCACCGATTCATTCACCACATCTCTACCATGGTTATTGTCACATTACGACTGTTTATGGCCTTCGTGTATTCCATTTGACGATATTTGTTGCTCGCGCTTCTCGCACTTCTCCATTAACACTTGGGAAATCTTGGCTTGACTATATTGGTGGTACCTTAGACATAGGTCACACCTCTCTCACATTCCCTATGCTATTTGGCAGTATCTCCATAGGTAATGACTCGTCTCCAACTTATGCCATTTTTATGCACGCAATTTTCCACCAGTACCCTTCACTGATGAAGAGTATGCCATGATTTTCTACACATTACATCGCAATAGTTCTTTATATGATCCACCATATTCTATTGCTTATCAAGTTTCCAATGCGTTGCTCTAGTAGGCTTTGATCCGACAGTGATGATTTTCTAGACAATATCACATGACTATATTCACCACCATATGCTTGGGGGCATAACATATAACACACTCCCCCCACCATATTAGAATCGATACATCTCTCATCCATGGATCATCTTACATAAATCCGACCATCCGATGACACACTCTTGTGCTTTGGTTCACACTTGACTATTGAGGGCATACTACACATGAACCCCACACACTGCACCATAGGTGCTACACACTACCTTTATTCACACATCGCGTGTCATACATCTTACATCATACATTCTACATTTAGTCTATATTACACATCTACACATCATACATCATATTACTCTTCATCATACAAGTGTCATACTCTTATTGTTTACGTGTTTAACATCACATACTACTCATACTACATTACACACATCTTACACTTTTTCACCTACATAAACTTTTTACATTGCATCTTATACATCATACACTACACATCTTACATATCATATGGTCATCTACTCATCACACATACTGCATCATCGTCTTCTATACACAATGCACTCACTACCCTATGATGCACTTTAGTTCCTCAATCCATACTCAATTGCCAAGGGTTTACAAATCAAATGGACCTTATCATACTTACACATTTATCATTCTACTTATCATCATGCAACATTCCTAGGTTAGTAACATATGCTATAGGATAAATGGTAACCTATTCCTTCATCTTGTAGTGATATACGCTTTAGGATACATCACCACTCCCTCTATTCATTTTATAGTGATATACAATTTAGGATACTTCATCACTCTTTCAATCATCTTGTCATGATATAAACTTCATCTATAAGGGTCATGCACACATTATCTCTAGGTCACATATCATCAATACACATACACATTCATCACAGTGCGTTAGAAACAACACACACTCCGACCATTTCCAAATGACGCACTCTTGTTCACGATTCATTATTGACTGCTAAGGGGGAAATAACCAAATGCACCTCATTGCATACAACTCCATTTAGTCCGGGGGCACGTGGCTCATATCATTCATCTTGCATTCCATTCCATCCATCCACAACATCTTGAATATCTTGGTTGCTTTTACTCTTACTTGTATTTTCTTGTATATGGTCACCTTATTACACATGCTAGTTAGATTTCTTGTATGTTATTTATCTATACAATACGCACATGTGTGTTCATGTATTCTTCTAGTTATGATCACAGATACAAGTGTCTTACATGTAGCATGGATCCTTTCTTTCTACCACGCCTACAACGGTCATTGGGGGAATCCACATTCGTCTCTTCAAGTGTTATTGTTTCATTTCATACTTAGCACTTTTCATTACTTTCTTATACACACTTTTGACATATTGGTTATCTTCTAACATGCTAATGGGTGCTTCATGTGCAACATTTGTTTTGTAGGATTACTTGTTTCTATGGCTATATGTCTATTTGTTTGCTATTTGCTTGTCTTTGTTTGCTCTTGTATGCGGGCATTGCCCTTTGTTTGGTGTGCACACTTATTTGTTTGTATGTAGTCATTATGGCCTTGCATGTCTTGCGACATCATGAGTGGTGTCCCATGTTTGCAACCTGCTTTGGCGGTTTATATTGCCTTCTTGTGTGTTTACTTTCTTTCTAACTTCTACATTGTTTGCATAGCTTATAATTGATTTATACATGCATGATTGTTCGTACTAACACTTGTTTTCTAGCCACTTGTTTGTGTGCGCCTTTGTTTCTACCAAGTGCATTCCCTTCCCATGTAGGGCACAATTTATGCGGTTGGTCCTCTTTTGGGGCCACATTATCCTATCAACGATGTCACATATGCCCCCAAAGAGGGGGCATCATTTGGGGTTTTACATTCTACATAACGCTTCTACACCGATTCAGTTTAGTTCAGTTTCTACCCTTGGCATTGTGGGTTATATAGTGAGTGGATTCAGACCAGTCTACGAACCCCATACATAGTGGCTTTTATAAGACATAGTTGTCCTTACCATTATGAGAAGTAGTTACAGGTTAGAGGATACAACGGATTTTATCTCTACACTAGTTTGGCCAATGGTGTCAGATTGCCCAAAAAACCAAGCAATACAGAGATCTCTTCACACACATACTTCAAGGAAGTAGTTACAGCTTGGAGAATAATGCAACTTTATCCCTACACTTCTTCGGCTAAGGTGGCATGAGATTTCCCAAAAAACTCACAGTACAAGATATCCTTTCTACACTCTTTCTCTCATCACGAATCAGGTGCACATGTTCCTTTTACATTTTTCATTTCCATTACATACCTTTTTTACTATATACATGCATGCATTTTTACATATATACATGTGTATTTGACTACTTGACCATATTCTCATTGGAGGTATGACCATCTAAGAAGAAAACCGTCAACAACAACAACAACAATGACGTTAACAACAACAACACCAATGTCGTCATCAACAAAATTTATACTAACATGCATGTACATCACACACATCGGCAACTACACACACGTTTTTTTCCCTAGGTTCACTATCATCACATTTTACTCTTTTGCATCTTTAGTTTCCATGCTCCATCATCTTTTTGTCACTCCATGCTTTATCTAGTCCTTTGGCGCATTTCCTACATCACTCTACATGGACATTAGGTACGCATCTATATCCACTTTATGTTACCAACGTTCCGCTCACCAATATAAAGTGGGGGAAAATGTAGACACTAAATCATGCACTTTTGGTATTATTTATTCCCGATATCATACTACTATTCATATGGTTTTTGAGTGAAGAAAGTACTAATTACGTCCCATCTTTTGGCCATTTTACTTTATTTTCTATCATCACTGCCGACCTCTCGCACATACTTCCTAGTCTATTTTTGTCATTTTAAGTCATTTTAGCCTTTTTGGGAAGCCTTGGCTAATCTTTGGGGCACTCACATGCACCCCCTGGTCCCGGTTCGGGCACCCTGATCCTTCTTTATCTCCATCTTTTGGGAACTTTTTAGCCATTTGAGCATTCTATATTTTTAGTGGTCAGCCTTTTCAAGGTTAATTATGAAATTAGAACAAGAGAACCATATAAATATAAAGTTATGAGACCATAATGAGGGACCAAGCACTAAGCACTACTATCATCACCTAAGGTTGCATTCCATCTAAGGAATCTAGAGCTCATTTGCATCCATCTAGCTCCATCACAAGGGACAAGGCTGGTTCATCTGCATCACACATCATAGGAGGGAAGTTTATTCTATTCCATCCACCATTTATTACATTTCTACACATAGTTATTGCTCGTTACTTTCACAAAGTGTGATTGACATAAGAGCACCTAGGGCATGATTGCACACACACACACAGAACTACATCAGGGACCTGAGATGTAGTGTAGTTCTCATATAGTAAGTACACCATTGTGGTAGCTGAGGAAAGGATGACCCCTTCATATGCATCTTTATTTTTTAGGGGTTTGATGCTTATCTTGGGGTTTTGCAGGTCTCATCTTCATTTCTTATTTCTAGTGACATATCACGCAGTCTAACGAAGCTAGTGTGGTAGGAATCGAACACATGTGATCAATTAGCGACACTTCAGAGGAGGTTTACAGAGTTTTTCATAGACCAGGTGCCCATATCTTAGACTAGGGAACCCAAAGGTGCCCCTATACCTATCCAGTGCCCAGTCCACTTAGATTTCCCAGATCTACACTTTTCTAGACCTCGACATAGTTGTTTCCTCCTCCCACTTCTCTATCCATCTCTATACGCATGATCCAACAAGCTCTAACAAGCTCGTCGAATCAATTAAGTTCTTTCTAATTCTCTTTGCACTCTAGGGTTTCACATATCTACTTTCTTAGTTGTTTGGGTCATTTCTCCTTATTTGATTAGCTCTTATTTACTACTGCACTTCATAGATTAACTTCTAAAATTCATATTTTAGTTAATCAATTAACACACCCACCATTTACATGCACGCTTTTCATGAATGATTCATATTGGGAGCACATTCCATTTGATCCTAATTGTGATGACATTATATGTACACATGAGGACTTGAATCATCTAGGCTTTGCTTTTGAGGATATTTACCCTCCATCGCACACTCCTCACCTTTATTATGGGTTTGTTGACATTATTTCCACCTATGGCCTACATGTCTTTCATATTACAATATTTCTTACACGAGGACCTTGTTCTTCACCACTTACTCTAGGACAATCATGGCTTGATTACATTGGGGGTACTTTAGACCACGATCACACATGCATCTCATTACCTATGCATTTTCGTCGAGTATTCATTAGCAATAGTTTCTTTCTTGGCTATACGCATAATCTCACTCATTGGTATGCACATGGATGTCCATTACCACCCTTCACTGATGAGGAGTATGTCATGGGTATGTACAACTTATACCTCAATGGCTCATTACATGATCAACCGAGAAAATATTTGAATTTGACCTAATCTTTTGACGATGAACTTCTAGATGACATTACATGATTGTCTTCTTCATCATATACACACTTTGGGGGCATGAAATCTATACCCCCTTCCTAACATCACGTGACATCTTATTTTATCATTGTTTTTTTCACATATTTACACATACATCTTAGCATATGCATCTACATCATCATTACCCGATGCCACACTCTTGTGCTTGATTCACATTTGACCTTTGATGGAATTCTATACACATGAACCCCACACACTGCACTATAGACATTGTGCATCTTCATACATTCTACACTTTACATCCTACATCTTGTCCTAAATACATCATACACATTCTACTCATGCCTCACATACTACACCATATCCACTATATCTTGTGCATTTTCACACATCATACAAGTCATATTACATTTTCCATCCTACACATTACATATTACATCTCTTATGCATCTACACATCTTAGGTCATCTATGATTCTTACATTACACACTGATTAACTAAAATTGATTTATGTAGGGGTAGTTAATCTAATCTAGGAGGACATAAACGTTATAAATAAATGTGATAAAGTAATATAGAAATTACTAAATGATAAAACTAATAAAGTAAAACCCTAATATGCAAGAAGGAGGTGAGGAAAGAACTCAACTAATTATAGATGTCTATCATAGAGTGTCGCAGAGATGACTAGATAAAATAGAAGTAGGAGTGACTATACGGAGGTCCCAGTAAAGATTGTATTTGGAGGATCTGAGTGGACTGAGGTGCCCATGGGTGCTCTGATATGCAATCTGGGTGCCCTGGTCTGCGAAAAATCTCTGAAAATGGTTCTCACATGGTCGGTAAGTGGTCTAAAACCCTTGCTCTATGTCACATCAGATTTTTATCCCTCATTTGTATGTCACCGATAATGCAAGATGATGTAGAGACATAAAAGGAGGCAAGAAGGATCATCAAAACCCTAAAAATAAAAATGCCAAATGAATGGGTCAGACTAACCTCAACTTCCACAACAATGGGCTTACTAACCTAAGCATTTCACTACATTTTGGACCCAAATGTAGTTTTTGGGGTGTGTGTGTGTGTGTGTGTGTGTGCATGTTTTTCCCTAGAGTGCTCTTGTCTTGCTAGCGAACTATGTGAAATAATGAGTAATAACTAAATGTAGAAAATGTAATAGCATGGGTGTATGGAATAGAATAGAATCCCCCCCTATGAAGTGTGATGCAGACTCCCTTGTTTGTGCCTTGATGATGGAGCTATGTGGATACAAATGCATTAGATGGATACAACTCTAGATGAGTGATAGTAGTAGATGATGTTAGGTCCTCATTATGGTCTCATAACATTATATTTATAGGGTTCTCTTGATCTAATTTTGTAATTAACACCCGACATGATAGACTAAGAAAAAGATAAGGTTAGAAAACACTAGAAAGAGCCCAAAATTGGTGGGAAAGTAGAAAAGAATTGTCACACCCATGGGCACCCAGTACAGCCCGAGGCTAAAATGACAAGAAAGTGCTGAAAAATAATGGGCATATAGATAAAAATGTGTGGAAATGATGAAATAAAAGTAAAATAAGATGGCGTTATTCCAGAAATAAGATTTTTGCACCTAGGAAAATATTTGTGGCACAAGGTGACCCATAACCATTTGACATACACGTAATGAGACTTGAAGAAAAGACCAGGACGTTCACTCGAGTTTGAACTCCCAACAAATCAACTTAAGTAAACCAATATATTCAAAACCGAAGAGAAATTAATACCTACAACACAATTAGAAACTACAAATCTAGTTGAGGGCATTCCAAAGACTCGAGAATGAGACTAACGTCGTAGAAATGGTGTCATTAGGGACTACCACAAAAAAATTTGAGTTACTAGAGAAAGATCTACCCATTCTCCTACCATTTGATTCTATGGGTATGGGATATACCTAGAATTGGTTCCCTTCCATCAAACGGAAGTTTGTATGGTAGAAGTGACCGAGGCGTAAGAAACATACACAAAGAATATCCAACATCCATTTTCCAAGAAAATATTGGACTCTCCATTTTGATGGAGCTAGATTTCGATTTTAGAGTGGGGTAGTGTGATCTTTACTTCTC